>CM021321.1:8614148-8707338 GCA_010645155.1 Tigriopus japonicus
CCGAATCGCCTACGTTATTAAATCCAACGTTATGACATCTTGTTGAGATCAAATTCATTAATATTTCATTGATCTTCCGGTGAGGGAGTTGGTATATTCATCTATGCTATTTATCGATCATGAGTGCACATCCTTTCTTCCGTAGAAACTTCTCTTGCCTTCTATATCTCAAAGGACCTGTTGATAAGGAGAAACTAGTTTGGTTGATCGGACCGCGTTGGCTCAACGAGATCGACATTTTATTCTGTTCTTTGTTCTGCTACTCGCATCATCGTTTGGTAGTCTAATAAAGTTTATATAAGCCTACCAGGTGTGCCTGGCATTTCATCGTCGCATGAATCAGACGGGGCTTCGTTGATTACTTCATGCGTCTCTGGATCGTCGTCGGTGTTCTCAACGTCGTCAGCTGATTGGTCACGTGGTTCGTCCGTGGATTCCACTACTTCAGGCGGTTCATTCTGGATTGAACTAGTTGGATCTGGTTGTTGCCCGGCTGCATCCACCATCATGGGTTCTTTGTGCCTTGGAGGGAGAGGATCTTCAACGCAGAGGGCGCCACTGGGGAATGCCCAGTCGCCAGCGTGTTTAGCTTCAGCGTTGGCTTGGATGATCGGTTGCCAAGACGGGTTTATGTTGAAACGTTTGGCAATAGGCCATGACAGTGGCGTGGGCAACTTGCCGAGGTCCCAAGCATGAGCTTTAGTTAACCTGTCTCGGCTGACTGTCTCTTTTTCGCTAGTAGTTATGCCCTTTTTTAACAAGATTTTCTTTACTATTACTACCTGACGGTCATTGATGATCTGCTCCACCTTGTAAGGGCCTTCTTGATAAACTGCTGTTTTCCTCGAAATACCACTCTCACTGGTGTCCATAGCTGAATGCTTGAACACAAAGTCTCCTCGTTGTAGGGGTTTCCGTTGGGTTTTGGCGTCATACCTCTCCTTGTTGGTAAGGTGGGCTTCCAATTGTTTGATTTTGATTCGCTCCAGGGTTTGACGAAGGCGTTCTAGGTCTTGATCAATAGTTAAACTGGGTTGGTTACCTGGAGAAACCAGCACATCGGCAGGTATGACTGGGTCGGATCCAAACGTGAGGAAATGCGGTGAAGTGTCCAAATTAGATATGGGAGCTTGACGGATTGAGGCTAGGGCGGCAGGTACGAATCGGTGCCATTGTGTCGGGTGTGCCCTCTCGCTTTCCATCGCGCAGCGAATGGTGTTCTCCAAGGTACGGTGGAGTCGTTCCACTGGGTTGGATTTGGGCTCATAGGCTTGGGTGGTTGCAGTGAACACCCCCAAACGTCGTGCTGCATTTTGGAATAAAGCTGAGGTGAATTGTCGCCCTTTGTCGGATACGATCTTCATTCCTACTCCATATCTTGGGAAAAACTCATTTGTCAGCACTTTTACGATATTCTCAGCTGTGGCGTCGGTAATGGGCCATGCTTCAGGGTATTTGGTGACTGCATCTTGAATGGTTAGTAGGTATTTCTTCGTCCCTGGGCCTCGTGTATTTGGCCATGGGCCCACCAAATCACAATGGAATGTGGAGAATCGTGTCTGTTCCTTGGTGCTCGTCTGCCCCAATGGAACTTGCTTCACTGCTTTGCGTGCCTTGGCTCGGCGGCATGCAGTGCAGCCCTCAATAGCTGCTGTGATATGTTCGTGCATATTTGGCCAGTAGAACCGCTTCCTGGCTTGGAGATACGTTCTGTAACGGCCTAAATGCCCTGCTAAGGGGTGGTTATGCAAACATCGAATGACTTCTGGGATTAGGTCGTTGGGAATACACAATCTCATGCGTTCCTCTGACCCTTTACCCGCTTGCAGATACAAAATATCGTTCTCAATTGTCAATTTTGGAAGTAACGTGGCGTATCTCCTGAGGGTTATGTCTGTTATCGTTTTTACCTCTGGTGGCGATTTCTTCGTAACCCATTTGAGTACCTCGCTGAGAAATGGGTCCTCAGCTTGTTTTGCTTTTAGGTCATACGATTTGGCAAACGAGTTGTGGGTTTGCTCACTGAACTCTGGATCGTCGGCTCCATCTGTCACATTGTCCTGGATGTCTTCAGCGATCATTCTTGAACTCAACTCGTCTTTCTGAGGAAGTTGTTCACATAAACATTCAGAAAAAACTTGTTCATTACCCTCTAATTCTGGTTCTGGTTCGGAGAATGTGGGGCTGACAGGTCGGGGCATGACCGGTTGTCCATCTCCCTCATTGAGAAGAGCTCGTCCCTGAGCGCGTGTGAGAGCTGCGCACCAATCTTTAGCCATTCTGCCAATGGCTCCGCACTGGGGTGTTTTGATGCCACAGCGATCCAAAAAGACCTTGTCCTCCTCCGTTCGAATTTCAGGTTCATCAACCAGGCCTGGGTGTGGGTACCGGGACATGGCATCAGCATTGGCATGGTGGACTCCAGGGCGATGCTCCATCTCAAAATCGAACTCTTGCAATTTGTCAGACCACCGGAGTATTTGCCCATGCAAAACTTTTGAGGTCATCATCCACTTGAGGCCTTGGTGATCAGTCCTGATGAGGAATTTGCGTCCGAACAGGAAATATCTGAAATGCTCAACAAAATGTTGTACTGCTAGAAGTTCTTTTTTGGTCACCGGGTATTCCCGCTCCGCTTTATTGAGCGTGCGGGAAGCATAGGCAATGGGACGAATGGTGTTGTCAGGTTGCGTTTGCGACAACACTGCTCCGATAGCCATTTCGGATGCGTCAGTGTCCAGTATAAATGGCTGGTTGGAGGTAAAATTGGGTTGAGCGAGGATCGGAGAGGAACTTAAGAGGGTTTTGAGGCGTTTGAATGAAGCGTCTTGTTCGGTCCCCCACTGGAAGGGGGTTTCTTTCTTGGTCAACCTACGCAATGGTTCAGCAAGGTTTGAGAAATCCTTGATGAATTTTCGGTAGTAACCACATTTGCCGAGGAAGGTTTGCACTTCCTTCACATTCTTTGGAGTAGGCCAGTCCTTTATGGTGCGTACGTTTCGATCATGTGGCAGCATGGTGTTATGAGAGACTTTGAACCCGAGCCATTCTGTTTCTTTCACAAACAGTTTCGACTTCTTTGGGGCTATTTTCAAGTTAGCTTTTTCCAGGGCTAGAAGTAGACGGGCGAATTTCCAGAGCCCATCACGGAAGTCTTTACAGCCTATGAGGATATCATCGAAGTAAGCTAGGATCTCCTCATTCTCGACTAATGGGCCCAGAACTTCCTTCATGAGTCTGGCATACACTCTCCCTGAATTCTTGGGGCCAAAGGGCATACGGTTATATGCATAGAGTCCTTCTGAGGTTACCATGGCTAACTTGTCTCTGGATGTTTCAGCCACCGGAACAGCTAAATAGGCCCCTGCCAAGTCCAATGCAATGAACATAGCCGCCTGTGGAAGCACATTGTTGGCTAGTTGTTCTAGATTGTGGGCCACTGGAAAGGCATCTCGTTTGGTCACTTCGTTGAGGCGCCTGTAGTCTACGGCATACCTGAAAGTGCCATCTTTCTTTCGCACTGGTACTACTGCTGACGCCCATGCACTCTGACTGGGTGACACAATACCTCGGTCAATAAGCTCTTGGAGGGTTTTGCGGAAATCCTGCTTCATTGCAGGTGTCATGGGTCTCACTTTGTCACAAGTGGGCTTGGTGTCTCCAGTGTCCACCACAAATTCCATTTGATGTGTACATCCAACATCATACTTAGATCGGGCCACTACTCCATTGAATCTGACGAGAAGAGCCTCGAGAAGTGCCTTCTCGTCCTTCTGCAGGTTTGGGTTGTTCCATAACCCATCGCCAAACAGGCCACGAACTTCACGCTGAAGTTCGCCACGGCGGGATCTATCCGTTGGTTCGCCAACCATTGCCCATAGTTCCCGGCCGTATTGCTGAAGACTAGTGTTCGGCTTGAACACTGCCCGGGGGTTAGTCTTCCCAGCACTTTCTCCTTGGGGAAAGGATGTTGGACCTTGCGTGTGTACGGCATTACACGGCTTATGCACAGCTCGGGTTGGCTGTGGCTCTTGCGCTCCCTTATCTTTGAGCGGCTTCTTCACCACTCCCTCCAGTGGTGGAACCTTTTGCGGGCGTTGCACCAAATGTGGCTTCCACCTGTTTTCAACTGAACAGGGTTTTCGTGAACTGAAGTCCAGTTCGCCACTGAGTACACTACTCTGAACCACGTTGTCTAAGCGTGGGCTTTGCACATTTGGTACTGAGCACGGCTTCACTTCCGGGGCACTGCGAAGTGCGCCAACCAGGATCCCGAATTGGGAATTGGCTGGAACCTTCCGTGATTCACGATTGGTGTTGCGTATCACTACACGTGAGTCACTGACATTGATGATCGACATGTCACTCTCTAACTTTCGGCGAGATAGATAATCACTGTTAGGAATGAACATGTACACTCGATTGTCCTTGAGCACTTGATCACCAAAACATATGGGCACTAGCGCCTCAGAGTCAGGTTCTACTGAGAACGGATGCGCACTGGTCACTGTTTCAATAAAGAAGTCGGGATCATCTTCTTCTTCACTGATCTCTTGAGACGTGTAAAGGGGCACCTTGTGACCGTATGGCCCTATATGTGCTGTGGCTGTTGTTAAGTCCAGCGTGACCACCATTTTCTGCATCGTTTTGGCACCAACAATGCCAGGGGTTCCCAACTTGTTGACGAGCAGAAATCGTGTGGTGAAAGGGACCGTCATCCCTTCATAAAGTACATCCAGTTTGGTCTGGCCAACCACGTCCAAATGACCGGTATTCCCTCAAGCAGCGATTTGGATGTTGCAAGGGAAATGCTTGGGTGGGTTGGTAGGAAATAGCCTCTCGAATTCGTTTTGATCTAGAAGATTGTAATTCGAAATATTTCCAGTGTCCATTAACAGTTTTAGTTTAGCTTCGTTGATGATAACATGAGTAAACACGCGTATTTCGGAACTGTTAATGTCCTGGTGTACTTTATTGATGTTTGAGGGCAGTAAAGCGTGCACTGCTTCTTGATTCTTGGCGAGGCCGGTCTCCTCGCTCAATAGTTTGCCGAGATCCATTCCTCATCTTCGCTGATATCCTTGTCAGGATCGTCGGGATCGAACTTAGCAATGCATTGGCTGAATTAGGCTTCTTCTTGGGGCAATCCTTTTTGAGGTGGCCGGTTTGATTGCAGCCATAGCAACGGTAGGTCCGGTTGGACAGGCCTTGGCGAGTACTTGGTGGTTTCCTCCGTTGGTGTTGCTGGGCCCTGCAATCATCATTGGAATGCCCCGTGTTGGGGTGTAACATACAAGGGGTATGTACTTGCCCAATATCCATAGGCTCGGAAGCGCTTGGTTGCTGCTTGATGTGTTTTGAAGCAGATGTTGGAAGCTCAAATTCTGCTGGGCCAGGGCCTGTGGCACTTCGTTGGAACTGGTGGTCATGTCTTACCCGATCCGCATTCGATTTGAATTCCAATGCGCGAGATACGGCGTCGTGGTACGTCAGGATTGGCTTGCCAGTAGTGGTGTTGGCCGAGTCATGGATTTTGAGATGCACTTCGGCGTCTCGCAACCCAAAAATAAAGCGATCAATCAGCTTACGTGATGTTTCACCAGCTGCATGGTCTCGACTTTTGCCTGTTGGGACCACCATGTCCGTATCAAATCTCCAGGGCTCTTCTTCTTGACCATATGCTTCGCACCAAAGCCGTTTGAGGTTGCCTTGAAATTCGCGGATGTTTTCTTTGGGTAATTGAGTCCGTCGTTCAAACTTGACTCGGGCTACGGACACATGGGCTGGGCTGATGAAAATCTCCTTCAAAGCAGCCCAAAACTTGTCCACACTCTCGTAGGCTTGCATGTCCCGGGGAAGGCTTGCGGCCATTTGGCTAGCTTTGCCTGATAAGGCCGCCAGCACCATCATGATGGTGTCTTGGCCTTCCCACTTGCCACATCGGCTGGTGTCCTGGCAATGAAGCAACCAATCCTGAAATTCATGGGTCGTTTCTCCATTGAACTCCCGGATCTTGATCCCCGATGGCTTCTGGATCTTCTGTTCCGCTTTCCGTTCTTCATCGCGGACCCTTGCTGCCCTTATACGCTCCTCTTCTAGTTGTCAGGTTGCCACGGCTTGGGCCAGGATGCGTTCATCTCTGTGATTGGAGGCAATACGTTCCTCCCGGATGCTTTCCATCAGGCTCTGAAGGTTGTGTGCCAAGACTTGAAGGGCTTGGCCATCTTGCTCCATCGTGACTTGAGGTTCTGTCAACAAGAAAGGTTCTGGATCCTCTGAGTAGTTCAAGCAAGGCACCAGGTGTATACGTCTGTTGGGCACGGCACGTGTCTGCTCTGGTCGATGGCTTGCTTTGGTCCTCTACTTGCAGAAGATCCTACCGACTGCGCCAATTTGTAGCAGTACTGATTCGGGATGATCAGTTTGGGAGCGGTGCTACAATCATCCGATGATCCAATCGGATAAAGTATCTTTCAGAGCCTGAATAATGAACGTGGTCGGAGACAGAGTTTTATGATTAGGGTCTTATCCTTTATTTGGTCGAAGGTGGTGATGTTGAATACAGGATAAGTCAGCAAGGGGAACTTCTTAGACTGAGATGGATAGCTGGGTACAAAGGTACTATGACTGTATGTGAACGCCAATAATAGCTCTGAACTCAACTAGCTTAAGTAAGTGAGTAGTTGCTGTAGTACACATGTGGAAGGCCTTTTATACCAAAGGGATGTGTACTACCGGATGTTACATATGGCATGATCATTGTTTATATAAGTACATGATCATGAGGCGTGGTCATTGCTTACACAAGCACATGTGATACGAAAGACAGACAAAGGGCATAGAACGTACTAAGTGTGTAGAACATGTTATTGCGGTGGGTTATCAAACGTTCGTATCCTTTGTCTCTTCTGTTCAGGGCCGTGACTTGTTATGATGCGTCATTGACTGGTTACTTCATACAGGTGGATTGATGGTTCGGCATCAGTTCCACTACAATAATGAAGAAACGAATTGTGGTCCTCTATCTGATGTTAAATCTAAATGGACGCCAAAATGTGCAACCCATGATGCAATGAAGGCTCTAGCACATGACAGAGCATCTATAGCCGACAATGGAATTGCTTCCGGCCATCGGGTAAAACGGTCCACAATGGTGAGCAGGTATGTGTAACCTTGCAAAACCGGCAAAGGGCCCACAAGATCAATGTTCAGATGGTCAAATCGCCTGCTAGGGACCACAAATAGTTCCTGAGGAGATTTGGTGTGTTGCTGAATTTTGGCTTGCTGATAGGTAACAAGACTTGGCCCAATCTGCCACCATTTTCCTCATTCCATGCCACACATAAACAATCACTCACAAGTTTTTGAGCAGTCCGAATCGAGGGGTGGGACAAACCATGGATAATATCAAAAACCGCACGTCGGAATTGGACGGGAACCACTGGCCTTGGCTGACCCATTGAGGTGTCACCTAAAAGTGACGGTCCGTTGTTTCCAAGCTGGAACCTCTTGCACGTCCATACCTGTAATGGATGTGTATGTGGCTTGGATTTCTTCATCCATTCTCTGCGCAACAGCCATGGCGGTGAAGTCAACTCCTTGGTTTATATCACGAACAGCATTGATCAAACCACGAGACAGGGCGTCGAAAACAACGTTGCTTTTACATGCAATGTGCTTGATACAGGTTGTGAACTCAGATATGGCAGTAAGGTGGCGTTGTTGTCGAGCTGACCATGGGTCTGGAACCTTTGCAAAGGCAAAAATTAAAGGCTTGTGATCAGTGAAGATCGTATAATCACGACCCTCGAGGAAGTACCAAAAATGACGAATTGCAAGGTGCTCTGCTAAAAGCTCTCTGTCAAAAGGACTGTATTTGCACTCTGGAGGACGGAGTTGACGGCTGAAGAAGGCAAGAGGCCTCCACTGTCCTCGCTCAAACTGATCGAGGGCTCCCCCAATTGTGGTATTGGATGCATCAACCTTTAAGACAACCTCAGCGTCAGCCTTCGGAAAAGACAACATGGTGGCGTCAGCTAAAGCTTCCTTTGAGGATTCAAAAGCCCTTTCAATTTCCGTTGTCCAAGCAAGGGTTTTTGGCTTTGTTTTTTTCCGGCCAAGGACCAAAACACGGGTCTCATGATGTTTGCGGCTGATGGAATAAAACGATGATAAAAATTGATCATCCTCACGTAACCTTGAAGTCCTTTGATTGTTGTAGGGCGCTTGAAATCTTGAATGGCGACCACCTTTGATGGGAGGGGAACAATTCCACCTTCGGAGACATGATTGCCAGTTGGCGAGAAATCCAGCCATTTGAGTACTTGCCTCACATGAACAAGGTGCTCCTCCTTGGTTTGACTAGCAACCAGGATGTCGTCCAGGTACACAAAAACGTAGGAAAACCCTCAAGGACAGTATCAATTAGTAGCTGGAATGCCTGGGCTGCATTGCGAAGTCCAAACGGCATTCTTAAGAACTCAAAAAGACCAAAGGGGGTGATCACTGCAGTTTTGGGAATGTCTTCCTCACAGACCAGTATGTGGTGATAGCCTTTCACGAGATCGATCTTGGAGAGGATTGTCCACCCAGCCAAATTTGAAGCGAAATCTTGAATATGGGGCACAGGGTATCGATCTGGAGTAGTGACGTTATTGACTCTTTGATAGTCACCACATGGTCGCCAGGAGGACCCACTGTCCTTTGGAACCATGTGCAAAGGTGAAGCCCATTGACTTTTCGATTGCCTGATGATTCCTGCTTTTTCCATCCTAGCAAAATCCGCTTTGCCAAACGCCAACTTGTCAGGAGGGAGACGACGGGCACGCGAGTGGATGGGTGGACCAGTTGTGAGAATGAAGTGTTCAACTTCATTGTTACCGCCAAGATTCTTTGTATATCGAATGGCAATTTGGAGACCACCTCTCGAAGTGTGTCCATATTGTTTAATTTGTCAAGATAGGAAAGATCGGTCATAGCATTTAGACAAGTTGTCAAAAACGTTGCATAGTCTTCGAGAGCATCGCAATCTTCGTTACGAATTGAAGGCCTATTTCGCAATTGCTCGAGGTACGACATGGCAACCAGGTATTCGTTTCCATACTTTTCTTTAAGTTGGGACAAGGCCTTGGTATAACCTTGTACTGGTTCCATATGCATACAACTTCGGACTATTTCCTTTGGTTTGCCACTTGTGAAGCTCTCTAAGTAGTACAAGTGGTTTTGGAAATCTTCCGTGTGCTTTTCGATGTTAAACTTGATAGACTTCATGAACGAATTAAACTCCAGAGGGTTTCCATCGAATGTGGTCATTTTCATTCGTGGCAAAGCATTTTGTTCCTGTCGCTTGAGAAGTAATTTGTTGGTTTGAATTTGCAGTTTTAGGAGTTCGGCGATTGCTTCCTGGTAGTTGCTTCCTGGTAGGTGTTCTTTTTTGGTCGATCGTGTGCTTCGGGGTTTGTAGTCCCTGAATTGTCGATCGTACCACCGTGTTTTGGGGTTGCAGGATCCTCGACAAGCTGCCCGTCCGAATCTTCAGAACCATCATGAACCTTTTCATTGATCCCGTCTTTGGTCCCGTCATCGCCAATCTTGCTCATCGAGGTTTGTTTCGGCACTTCGTATTGCCTTTCCGCGATCCAACATCCGACCGCATGGATAAAATCGTCCGCCGAGCAGATCTTCTCTAAAGCCCATTCGTCGAATTCCGAAATTTGTTCACATGAAAATTCGTAAGCGTTTCTTGCCCGCTCGCAGATATCAGTAAACTCTTGAAGAAGCTCCTTCAATTCGGAAAGCTCCCTAATGACCGCATCCAAGTTACGATCTTCCTCCATAAGGATGTTCATTCGATTGCGTTTCTTTGTGATATGACCGTATCGTAATCCAGGCTTTTGAAGCCTCGGTATTGGTGGTACCGCGGGTGTCGCCGATTTGCTTCCGAAGTCGACGCCAACGCCGTCTTGCCCATCGGGATTAGGTTCGTTCGGTCGTCTATTGGAAGGCATGATTTTCAACTTCACCTCCTGGACCGCGAGATGCCACAAATTTTGAAACTTTGTAACGTAGTTTGAAGGCCGAATTTAAGACACGCGCTTAGAATTATCGTCTTTATTAAGCGGTTTCAACTGGAACATATGCGACATATATAAATGTAATGTAATTGTCTAATTTTGAATATAGTTGAACTTACAATTTGGTGTGGCCTATTTGCTCTCTCCATCCTCTTTCAAAAGGCACTGAATGTTTACGCTAGAGGACGCTCTCCGTCGAAGACGGGTTTGAATCTTGGCGGTAACATTCATGTTTGGTCTTTGTTATATGGAAAGATGGCTCCACAACCTCAGGGAACTCTGCCAAAATTTGGCACAAGCATCCGTGGCAGCAGCCACAGATCTGAGGTGAGGGACTGTACCTATGGTTGCTTGTAGGCATATTGAGGTAAAATCTTTGGGATCAACCAATTGACGACCAGCCACGTCAACAAAAAAGGTTGTGGGCTCGGAGAAAATCTGCACCCAGCAACGGCTGGGCTACAGCGACGACCTGGCATTCCCATTGAAAATAACGATATCCAAAATGGAGGGGCAAATTATGTGATCCATAGGCCAGGATATCTGTGCCGTTTGCGGCTCGTAGGGTAAATTTTGCGGGTGACATACGTCAGTCAGATGGTGTTGCAGGAATAATGCTCACTTCAGCACCCGTGTCGACAAGAAAATATGGCCTGAATTTCGATCTTGGATATATGGAGGTGTTTGGGAGAGTAGGCTGGTGGGGTGGAGTACTGGAAGGTCGCGGACCCTACTAATGGCAACTGGCCTGCCAGTTTCCCTTATAGTGGCAAGGCGGGTAGCAATTCCGGGCATTGTCACCCCATCTTCGGTGTAGCCGACAAAATACATTTGAATTCGGTTTTGGTTTCCCAATTGCGTTTCTCACTCTGGCGGGTGTTGCTGCGGAGATTGTTGGTTGGGTAGCAACTTCGTTGACGAGACGAGTTCTGGATCTTGAGCATCAGTCCATTGGCCTTGAGGGCAGCTTTCTTTGGATAGTGAGATATGTCAGAACTTGGGAGTTGAAGGCGAATTTGCTCAGGCTTTCAACGAAGGAAAACTTCATGGAAGAGGATACACGGTTTGTGATCACCAAGAAAGGACAGCATTTTGGCCATAAGTTCCGAGGGCTTGCGATAACATACTCTCCAATGTCAAGAATAGAATAGGCCCTGGCGTCAACGCAAAGGCCAAAATTCTCAAGAAGGCCTGCTTTTAAGGTGTCGTACTTGTCTTTGGTTGGGATCTCCTCCAAAAGATGAACCACCTGAATTTGCCGTTTGTTGGTCTGAGGCTGTGACTAGGTAGGCGTGTTTTGTTGCGTCGGCGGTAATCCCTCGAGGCACAAACTGAGCCTCTGTTTGTATGAACCAAATTTGAGGTTGATTTGCCCAAAACGGAGCTAATTTCAGGGCTACGGCGTTTTCTTGGACCATTTCAAGCTTTGTGAGCGTTTGCGTAACGTTCAAATCGTTTCTCCTATATTTGAATGCAGAAAATTGGGGTCACCAATGTAGTGGATGATTTGTCTGACCAACAGTTTTTATTTGATTCAGTCAATTGTGCATACAACTCAATTTCCGTTGATCCTAACGCAAAAGGTTCGACGTGAGCAATTAGGACAGCTCGATAAGTGACGGGTATCACTCCGCCACAAGCACTTCATCGCTATCATGTTCTACTCTATCCATTAGATTCACATTTTTTGACTCAATTACATTAATGAACATTTGTGAACAAAAATGGACTGCATTTAGTTGTTATTTTCATAAACATTTTTTAAAAATATTTCCAAAAAAATTACCCGAGAGCCAATCACTAACACGTGAGCACCATTGATTTTTGCATGATTCATGGCAGATTTTAAACTGAGATAAACCCTTTCTCCATATGTTGAAATTGAAGTCCCATTGCTTGTTTTGTTCAATAAGTCGTTCACTACATTTTTATTCCAAACTAGGGTCTCCGATGATGTTGGTTTATCATTTCTGTACTTGTTGAACACGTGCACCCTTCCCTGATATGTAAAGTCATCATAAAGAAATGACGGAATCTGAAAAAAAAGAAATTGATCCAATTACACATACTATTCAATGCTTGAGCACCTTGCATATTTAAGGTGGATAGTACGAATTTAATTTCAAAACACTCAAAAAGACTACAAGACCCTGTATTCAAATCAATCATAATTTAAAATTTATGAAAAGACATTAATACGAAATTTGATCTATCAATGTGGAATGTGCGACACTTTAACTAGGCCCAAATTAATTGGAACAAATTAATATGCGCAGAATAATTGACGGCATAATAATTGTGGACACTTTAATTGAAATCCCGAAATAATTTGCGACAAAATAATTGAAACTTACAATTGTCTTTAATTAACGATTTCGTCATATTTTTTTAAGCGTAAGTTGTATGAAATACCCCAAAGGTAGTCAATCATGACTCGATTATTATAATCCAAAGAAAGGGTGTGCCATGCCGCCATTTGAGCTGCAAATCAAGCAAGCCTCGTGTTATTGCACGAAAAGGACTTAACATTAATTCAAACAATAAATTAAAGATGCTGGTTTGTTCAGTGAATTCGCAAGAATAAAATCTTATCTTGGCAATGACAATCACACCATGGTCAGGAAGGTGAGAATGGGTTTTAAACGAATCCTCAAGAACTTCGGTAATATTCAGAACCGTTTGAATTCGACCCCCACATTTGCTTTTGTAGCATGCTATACATCTCCAACGTTTTCCACATTGACTAATCCAAAGACATTTTTGACTAATCCCATTGAAGGGAATAAAGGTAGCCACTAAAACTTAACTGCTCCCCTCCTTCACTAATCTTTATGAATTCCAATTTGCAACTAAGTTTCACCCCTAATGTCACCTCAATATTCGATCCAATTATTTTGTCGCGAATTATTCTGGGCTTCCAATTAATGTGTCTCCAATTAATATGTCCCCCAATTATTATGTCGCCAATTATTCTGCGCCAAATATTTTGTCTCAATCAATTTGGGCCCAGTTAACGTGACGCATTACCATCAATGAGTAACTGTTGGCAAATTTGGACAAGCCGAGAATAGTGGGTTGATCAGGAATAGTATATAAAACAATTCTAACCCTACTTCTAAGGCTGTTAGAGGATCAGCCTATGAGGACAAGTTGGCAAAAGATTGAACAGTGAAGGGGCCCAATAAAAGAGAAGAGGACTTCATTGTTTGAACTAGCCTCGAATCCTTGGCTTTTGGAGGTGCTCTCAGAACGCAAGTAAAACCTCTGCGGTTGATTCAAGTGACCTCACATCCCGGGGTAGGACAGAACCCATGAATGATCTTGAAGAAATTTATGATCAGATAATTTTCATACCTTCTTTGAGTACTGTACAACCCTAACTTTCGGATTCTCTCCCAATACGAGAGCTCTCTCACTCCAGAGATGTGTCTAGAGCAGGGGTGTGCAAACTTATTTGGCAGCGGGCCAAATTGGCCGGACCGTTGGCGCTCGCGGGCCACACCATCCAAACAGAAAATAATTTTTTGTATTAAATTCACGGGCTATGCCAAAATCATGCTGCAGGCCACAGTCTATTGAAAATGACAAATCCTCTCGCGGGCCACGCGAAATCAGCTCGCGGGCCACATTTGGCAAAGTACCATCATGAGAAAGCCATCCTATGATGTAAAAAGGACTCAATGTTCCAACAAGATGCGACTCATCGCATCAAGCAAGAACAGTAGGCTGCGCCTTATTTGACTATATAAGACCATGTTCCTAATGAATAAAGAGCAGTCTTTTGACACATGTCCGACCGTTGGTCGACAGTTGATCACTTACTCCATCCTTAGTTGCATTCTCCTTCTTTCTGACTAAGTCTCGTGTCCAAGTTCTCACCAAACTAGATCGAGCAAAACATCATGACCGTGTCATTCCTCTCCTGCAACCCTCATCTCCACCCCAGTTCTTAGGGACATTTTGTTCCTAGTTTTGGTGTTGCGAAGAAGCCTTCCACCATTCAACCATGTTAATTTTGAAGACCTTTTGAGGACATCTGCACCACAATTCTTCAGGATTTTTTTGTTCCAAGTTTTGGTGGTGCACACAACAATTTCGGGTTTTGTACATATATTGTCAATTATGACGACTTTTTGAGGATTTCTGCACCACAATTCTTCAGGACTTTTGTTCCAAGTCTTGATGACGTTTATTAATTATGATCATTGTGGGCATCTGCATCAATTCTTGGGTATGTTTGTTCCAAGTTTTGTTGGGTTAACCGTCATCCCATCACCTTTACACCAATCATGTTTTCAACGACTCACCGAGGAAACACGCTTCATCTACCTTCGGTGGTGAGGGAAATGGAGATTCCAATTCATTCCGCCACCCATCTTTTCAACGACATCGCACACTAAGATTCAAAGAAGTAGTCACAACGATATTGAGACCATTCTCCCGTTGATGATGAACCTATTTGATTGGTGGACAATTAGATTCGATGCAGTAGTCACTACGGTATTGAGACCATTCTCCCGTTGTGATGAACCAGGGATAACCTATATAATAGTATTAATACTGGATACGAACTCGCGGAATTTCTCCGGCACGCAACCTCCGGTATGAGGCCGAGATTCGTAAACAAGAAATACAAACGGCCATGTTGGGAGCGGAAAATCAAACGGAAATCGACCAAAATTCCAAAAGATAGTGCGCCAATCGGTGTTCCCTGTATTTCAAGCGGGTCCAGCCAAGTCCTAGCCTTGGTAAAGGTCAACCCCACGCCCCAAAATCAGTCCGATGTTGGTGTTTTGAAGACAACAAGTTCAGCCATGAACGAGTGAATGAAAGAGTGAATAAATGATCACATCATGGAGGGCTAATTCATTGGTCACAAGTGCGAATGAACCTGCAAGATGTCTTTTCTTCAAGATGACGATCAAGTGATTAAATGAAATTTGATGACCAGGTTACCTGATACCAATCATTAGAAGTGATAGCCTCATCTGAAGCAAATAGAAAGAAAATGGACCTGAATTCGAGCGCAAATTCCTCGTGAAAAAGGATAAAGAACCAACTTTCGCTCGTACAAAAACGGAGAGTTTCTTTACGCACATCCAATACACAACTTGAACAACAAAGAATATTTTACGATTCCATGAATTATCAACAACAAAATAACGTTTTTTTTCCGAGCTCATATATCATCTGACTTGAACGTCTTATTAGTATCTTTGAACTTACAATTGAACCCATCCATCAAAATTTAAGGTATTATCCTGAACTGAATTAACACATGCCAAACTTTGCATGAAATCAAGGTTTTTATAAGTTGTGTCACCTTGGCATAATTTAATGTTCTATAAATGATGGCCCATTTTTGAATTTCTTTTATTGTATGGTTGTGTTTTTTAGTTCAGGATAATAAGGACAGGTAAGATATTCTTAAGTTGTTCAAGTTGCGTGATGGACGAGTGCGATAAAACTCCCCGTTTTGATCCGGGTGAGAGTATGTGGGGAAAGTTGGTTCTTAATCCCTTTTCAAGAGGAATTTGCGTTCGGATTAAGGTCCATATAGAACAAAGAAAGAAGAAATCCTCAGTGTCAAGAATTCGATCAAATGAAGAGCAAATTAAGATGACTTTGAAACCTATCAGGTGGACCTACTAGTAATGGATGGGCTCAATATTTTGATCTGCCTTTCGAGTCAGTCAGCCCAAATTGGTGATCTGACAGTCTAACCCGGATTACATGGACCCTCTCAAAGTCTTTAGAATGAAATGCTCCCATCAAGATTGAATTGTGTGGATTTTTCATTCAATTTGATTGTTAATTCCTGGACAAGGGGATCTAAGAAGACCAATCAAACCTTATCAAGCCTGTAGAGCCTATCCCTGCAATGATAAGACATGATCCTCTGGTCCTGAAGGACCCTTACCCCCAGTCCTGCGTGGTCCTGACCTTCTTGAGCCCCAAGACTTGAAAAAATTTCAATCAAATCCACAATCCAGGATTTAATCCCCACGTTTTTTTACTCATTTTGTCTCAAGGACATTGTGATTGCCTTTGTTCCTATTCCAATCCGGATCAGATGGTTGATCTGATCCAGAACCCTCAAAAGTGCCCTTTAATAGTTATAGCCAACAACATCTCCGACTTGGACTCCATCTTGTTTCAAAATGAGACCATTCTTGTTCTTTCATTTTCCTATGGAAATGGTTCCTGCGTTGTGGAGGTGTTGAAGAGGATAGAAGATGAGTAACACTCCAGATACCACCACAGATACTTCTGTTGAGCATTGTTTCACTGAAGTTGGACTAATGGGTGAAGCAAGATTCCATCTACGTATTTTCCTCATTCTTATGAGGACTAAAATCCTTTGGAGAGTTGAATGTCAAAAGTTCATGAGACGAGTAAAAAGAGTGCTGGGACTTCTAAATTCAAGGTGAAGAACATCCAGTCCACAAATATTAACACAAAAAGTTCGACAGA
This sequence comes from Tigriopus japonicus, assembly GCA_010645155.1. Lineage (NCBI taxonomy): Eukaryota > Metazoa > Arthropoda > Copepoda > Harpacticoida > Harpacticidae > Tigriopus > Tigriopus japonicus. The sequence goes on from CM021321.1 coordinate 8,630,696, forward strand.
ATTCTTTCAAGACACGTGTTCAACAGTTTTAGCCGTTAATAAGGAATAAATGACGTTGTGTCAAAATATAGCCTCGGCCTCATACCATTTTTTCAAAAATCGGAGTTCGTGTCCACCCCTTTCAGGGGTTCCTGGATGAACCTATCTGATTGGTGGACCCTCTCCTTCACGTCAACATTTGGCTTTTGAACATCAGTCTCCTCCACAAGGGATCCCAAATTTCTGCCCCCAGGGCTTTCTTGAACAGGGGATTGAGATGGACTCTCCGATCACGCTATTTGTATCATCTCAGGTTTGTCTCGAGTCTATCTTCATTTCAGGACATGATGCCCTGACCTCGAATTTTATCTTTTCTTACATTCTCCACTGAGTTCCAAACCAATTGGATTTGCTCCATGTTTTGTCTTCCGAGTTTCTATTTTAGGGCGCTAATGCAATTCCCAATGATGTTCCGTCATGAAAAGAGGATTTGCTACCGCACCGACGACAACAACAACAACAACAACAACAAAAACAACAACGACAACAACAACGACAACAACAACAACAACAACAACAACAACAACAACAACAACAACAACATCAACAATTTGGAACCATTGGCGTAACTAAAGAGCGCTCATAATTTCTGACGTGTTTCAGCTGACTCGACGATCTAATTTAGGTCCAACACTAATATTTTTTATTGGCACAATTCCGTGCATGTCGTTCCAGCATTAATGGCTTTTAGGATTTTTGTTCAAAACTTGGAAGCAAAGACTTGGTCCCACTATTCCTTGAAACTTTCCCAAGCACATCGACTTCGCCTATTTTTCGCACACCAAGTGGCCATTAGTCAAGTTGGTTGAGTGTTGTTCCACACCAGACTGCCTTGTCTCGAATGACATGATTCTTTCTTATTCCTCATGGGTGTTGAGGAGTTCCCGCAGTCACTTTTTTAAATTCATCTTTACATGGTAGGCCAGCTTCTCTGGGTTTTTCCACCACCAGTTTCTCGTTCATCTGAGGCTATCAATCACCTTTGCGACCATTGGCAATCTCAAGTTCTTGAATATTGCTTGATCATGATGAATGGGTCGGATAGTCCACGAGGAGGTCTTTTCTCGTCCAGTAGCAGTCCAAGGTTTTCTGGTTCAGGTTCTAAATTTATTCCACGATGAAGTTTTCGTTATAATGCATACATCCTCTTTCTAGTGTTGACATGTTCATGCTTAAGATCCAATTAGACCACCCTCTCACTCACATCCCATTCAAGTGTTCAAGCCCTGACATCTCTTTCTCCATTGCGTCGGGCTCTTGCTTTTGAGCTGTGGCAGCTCTTGGTCATTGGTAGACCCTTCTGACTATCGGAGGGACGTTTCATCGAGTTACCGTTACATTGTGACCTTTAACCACCGTCAGCATTTTGGGTTTCAAGACCAAATTGGACCAGTTTTCTGCTCAACAAGGCGTTCGGAAAATCTCCTATTGTTTCGGGTGTATCTACAACTTCAAGGTATGCACTAAATGTTTCGGCCGCAATTCTCCATGTCCTCCAACACCACCACCAAAAACAACAACCCCATCTCTTACGTTGGTTCGCCACTTACTTCACTCAACTTTTACCAATGATTTATTCTTCCTTCTGCTGAAGAAAGTACGCCTCTTCTTGACATTTATCTTCAGAGTTGGTTCAATGTGACTTACGACCACTGTAGCACCTTTTGGTGATCTCAAATCAATGTGGCCATGACTACGACGTTGCACTTGTCTCAACCACATCTCACACTTTTTCCGATGATTCTTCAACAGTTTGGCTTTTCCTGTAATGCCTTTTTACTTGTCGGTAGCAGCTACCATCGAATTTATTTACAGAGAGTTTGCAAGGGGATAATCTAGTTGTACCATCTCTTCCATGAGATGACATGAGATGAGAGAGATGGTTGTCTTCTTCCGATTTGCCTCTCTAATCCTCACACCAAGTCTACATTGACCCACATCTAACGTCGTTCATTTCTTTATCGAGAAAACAGTACAACGTAAACCGCCTGACCTGCACTGGAACAATCTTCCGATGCAATTTCCACCACATGTATAGGTACTCAACGTTGGAACCGATCTATTGAGAGGCATTGCTTTCGCCAGCTTCCCAAAATTTCCCTTTCCTTGTGGAGACGTACACAACATCCCACTTAATCATTCAACCTCCTCTTTCGGCAGCTCGAGAACGAACTCGATCATGCCACGTGTTGCAACATCGATTGGAACAATCTTTAAACCGTCGCAATGGCTATTCGAGGGCACAATTCCAAGCCTAAAGTCTTTATTTAACTAATTCCTGGCAATTTTCTGTGCTCTGTTCTCATTTCATCTGATACCAGTTCCAAGGAGCTTCCATTCATGGAAGGCCAGGATCAAGATTCAGCTCACCTTGCGTTTCTTTCTAGATCTTGTGGCCTGTACTCGAGCTCATAGGGCTGGCTCCATTTTTAAGTACGTACATAACTCCCTTCTTCATTGTAAGGGTACTTCCAAATGATTACTACACTTCAGTTCCGCCATGCAATTAATTATTCTTTAGTCATCACCACGTTTATACCAAAACCATCCTTAGTGTGTTTTCCTTCTCTTGGGGTGACCAGTTGGGTGTCCATCCTACCACACCCATGAATTGCAAAGCCAACCGTTTTCTCTGCCTACTATATCTCTCAGTCCCCCTTCATTGTTGATTCAATGGCTTTCCCATCGCAACAAACCCCTCATTGGATCAATCTACTTCTTATTTTGACTTATTCTTCTGCTACAGTTTTCACCCAATTCCATGGTATGCACACAGTACTGTCTATTGACATGTTCATCGTTGCACACTTCCATGGCGGAACCCAACATAGCCTCCAATCACATCGCTCACAACTTAGGAAAGCAATCCGTCGGTGATGTTGACGATGCACCGGTTTTTCTCCTTCCATTTGGAAAAGGTTAACATCTTGACTATTAACTCAGTTTCTGCTACCAATTACTCCACCATACGAACTTTTCAAATTCCTTCACTTTTCATCATGTTTTTACAACATCGTAAAGACAATTCGAGGGCAGAATCCTACGAGATTATGGTCCGTGCTTGTGGTATCGTTCAACATGGCTCACATTATTCTCGATCCCATTGTGTCTCTTGATTCCTCTCCGACAAACACGGCTTCATATTTCCTAGCCAAAGAAAACAGTATTCATTTTTTTGGTTTCCAAGTCAAAAACACTTTGGAGTAGCATCGCCAAAGGTTGAGGCACGACGTGAAGCATCAACGACGTCACAAGCTCCTAACAGCGGATAATTTTATCATCCTTACCGACGACTTGCTGAAGAACAAAAATATCATCGTTTCATGGTGTCCACGATGGACCTTACAAAATCACCACTTTGGCAACTCATGGCAATATTGTTAGCAGAGAGCACATTCAAACTGGTGCAATTCGTCGCTCTCACCTCGCTGATCTTTCTCCTTTGGAAACTGTGTTCCGGAGCAATCCCGACTGGAATAGCTCGTTGTTTAAGCGGGCTTGTGTCCCTATTTTCATTCACCATGTTCCATTGGTGCTACACCAGCTCAAGTACTTCCTTAATCCTCCTATTATTCCGTGGTTTTCCAATTTCTTCGATCGACCTCACTTTCATTTATTTCCTCTTCACGACTAAGTAAGTGGTTATTCTTCGCCTTGGTCTTATTCAGCCTACTTGGGTTGGATAAATCCCAATCCTCAATTTGTCTCTACACTTCAACTGTTCGAAAGCCGCTTACCAACTGTCCCTTCCCTCTGTCCCTTCTTCTCTTTGACTTAGCGACACACCACTTGATAGTTCCAAGTGATCAGTGCAGTTGCTTATTCACCAATTTGGGTTCCACTTCAGCTCTCCACGAGCCTTATAGTAACCCTCCACATCTCTCCTTCTCTATGACTAAGCGACACACCACTCGACGATAATTCCAAGTGACCAGTGCAATTGCTTAATCACCAATTTGGGCTCAACTACGACTCCTCGAGAGCATTTAGTTCCAATAACAATTTATTGTACAGTTCTTGTGGCCGGAGTATTCCCCTTCTCGCAAATAGCTCATTTTGGTAGCAATTGCTTTTTACACCCCACCCTGGGTCATTATTTTGGCCACAAACTGCATTCAAACCATGAATTTTAACCACCCTTCGAAAAGGTGGTAGTACAAGATGGAGTTTCTTTTCACGAAAAGAAAAAAAAAATATTCCGCAAGGTCCTTAAGATAGGAAATTTTTAAACGATGAATTTTAACCACCCTTCGAAAAGGTGGCAGTACAAGCTGGAGTTTGTTATCAAGAAAGAAAAAAAAATGATGTTCCGCTAAGTCCTACTAAGAAAATTTAATACATGAAAGAAAGTGCTCCAAAGAGAGAGTTCACTCGCCTCTCTCTGTTTTTATGAACGTTCAATATGACATCGTGCTTCGCTAGACAGTTATTTAATAATAATAATAATAATAATAATAATAATAATAATAATAATAATAATAATAATAATAATAATAATAATAATAATAATAATAATAATAATAATAATAATAATAATAATAATAATAATAATAATAATAATAATAATAATAATAATAATAAATGTTACAGTATTATGTATATTATTGATCGGGTCTTTGAGTTCAAGGTAATCCGAGGACACGGGAGATATTCCATCGTGCAAACTGGGTTATGTTTGAGCTTGATGAAATTGCCCATTTAGACCCAGCAGCGAAATCTAGTTATCGTTGGTGGTTTGACGGTCGTCACCATCAGAGATGGTTTCACAGGTAATCGTGGGCGAGTTTTGGCACCGTACCAGTTCCTCCATGGCCCGATATGGCTCACATATATAATTTATATCACATATCATATATCTCACTTCATTCAATGCCTTCTCCTCTCAGATTGACGCAAGGTTACGAAATTACTCACGCAACCTACCGTTTTGACTGGGCTCCTTTCTAAGCTAGAGTCTATTGCAGATGTATCCGATCCTGGTATTGGCCTTGGTTATTGATGATTTGAGGTGATTGGTGGAGGAGAGTTGGGTGGTGAATGTGAAACCGACATAGTTAAAAAATTGACGATTTCAATCGGACTATTGTTGATGTGGAAGGTGGTGGGTGGCAGACGACCTTTATGGAAGACCATGCCTTTGTATTGATGGTGTTGACTTGAAGGCCGTTCTCTTGGCAATAACCGTGGAGAGCATTGATGGCATTTTGCAATTCTGCGGCTGAATCAGCCAAGAGAACCAGGTCGTCTGCATATTGTAGATATTTTATTCTATTGTGATTGATGATGGGGCCTTGGTGAGAAAGGGCTTCAGGCAGGTCGGATACGTAAAGGTTAAAAAGGATTAGCGATAGTGGATCTCCCTGTGGAAGGCCGATGGATGTGAAGTAACAGGGGGATAGGTCCTCACCAGAACGAATGGAGCATTTGAGTCCTGCATAGATATTGGCCAGCAGGACGCATATGGAACGCGGAATTCCCCACAGTTGGAGTTTGAGGAATAACCGCGTTCGATCCACCCTGTCGAATGCTTTGGAGAAATCGACAAAGCATCCGTAAACTCTGAAAACAAAGTTCCGTGAAAGAAGTTATTCCAAGCTTTTGGAAATTGATAGTCGGGCAGCTTCTGATGAAAATTTAGACGAAAGAGTGGCATTTCAAACATAATTCCATTTGCTCTCCGTTCTTTGTATGTGTAATGATTCAAGACTCCTGGCACGTTTTGATTTATGCATTTGAACATAAATGTTATTTGATTAACAAGTGCTAAATCGTCTAACTTTAAAATTTTCCATTTCTTAAAAATTGGGTTGGTATGAGCCTTTCCTTTGGTGCCTTCAATCCATCGAACTGCCTTTTTTGTAAAGAAATTAACCCTTGAATAGCGTTATTGCCACGTAAGTATTCAATACCGTACATTAGTTTGCTCTCGATAAGGGCGTTATAAAGAACATATCTTAGTTTTTTTGGAACAGAGTTTTTTGCCAGGAAAAACGAGAAAATGATTTTCTTCACATCACAACTTACTTGTCTAATGTGAGGCTTCCAAGTTAGATTTTTCGCATGATCGTGAACGAGTATAAGGATCGAGAATGAAGAATCGTAGAGAGGGAAAACGTGTATTTCCGATTAGGAACAAGACGAAAAAGTATAAGACAGGAAATATGTCGCTCCGAAGTAAACCTCGGGTTGACTCGCAATAAATCCTCATATCTTCCCAATTTTCATCTAGATTTAGACCTAAAAACCTAACAGATTGATCTTGCCTTCCTAAACCTACTTGTTGAATAACGTTTCCATCTAAGGTTACGTTGAAGTCTGCGGCCGCACCGCGGGAAGTGGACAGTATGAGTTTCGTTTTCTTGACATTCACCTTTATTTTACTGTTCTTAAAATAATTTGATAGTTTAAGCATCCAATCGCTTGCTTCATCCTCCATTTCTTTCAGGTTGTTACCGAAGTGTTGAAATGTAGTATCGTCTGCGAACATTGTAATTTTGAAATTGGTCACTTGAGGTAGATCGTTTATGTAGATCAAAAATAATAACGGTCCCAAGAAACTGCCTTGAGGTACTCCACAAGTCAAGGTTTGAAAATCCGAAAAGCTACTACCCACAACCACACTTTGCTTTCTGCAATGCAGATACTCCTTGACCCATGTAATAACATTGTCGCTATAGCCATATTTTGCTAACTTTGCCGTAAGAATGCCGTGATTGACAGTATCAAATGCCTTCTGGAGGTCAACAAATATTCCCACGGAGTATTTTGAGTGATTATTGTCTAAGGTATATTGCAAGGCGAGTGGTATTCCTCTCATGTGAGACGATGCGCATTCGATTTATCCAAAAAAGCTCTCGCTGGTACCACCATGGTTGTTTATTAAGATCCTCATGAAGAACTTCCACTTACAACTGATGCCTCTGTTGGAGAATGACCACTGTTCAAAAACAACTCAAATCGCATAGTCAAAGGTTCTCCCTGGCAGCCTTTGGCTTATTTCAGCAAGAAACTCCGCATTTACGAAATTGTTTAAAGTGCATATGACAGCGCTCCCTCCCATCATTTTGGCCGTTCGCCATTTCCAGTGGCAACTTGAAGCCTCGTCGTTCAGTTTTTACTGATCACTTGACCCTCACTATTGCCTTACATTGACACTCGCTTTGTTTGGAGTGGCATGTCTTCCAAATACCGCTAACGGGCTAAGCAATGCTTTGGTTGCCAACATTCAAAGATTCACCGCAGTGTCAAGTCGACTCCTGAAATTTTCTCAGAACCATACTGGCGATTTAGTCACATTCACGTTGACTTAGTATGCCCACTTCCCCCATGTCAAGGTTTCACACACCTCTTGACTATTGTTGATTGTTTCACACCCTGGCCGGAGGTGGTTCCTCTTCCCTCCACTAACACTATCTCTTTCTCGCAGGGTCTACTCAACGGTTGGATTTTGAAAGAAATTGTTCTTCTATCTCCCCCAAAAGTCTTTCCAGCAGTCTTGATCTACGGAAGCGCTCGGGCAACTCACAAACCCATTTGTCCGCATTGACGAGATCGAGAGTGATGTTTTTTGTCCGACAGTACCTTTTTACAATAAGTAAGAGAAAAATGGCAGCACTAATACTGTTTCCAACTGCACCCAAAGATGTCAGTCACACCTCGCCTGTGTATTGCTCGAAAAGAAGACCTCGGTACTTTTTGCTCTGAACTCGTGTATGGGTCATTTAGTGACATCTGACCATTTTTTCGGCAAGTGGCTTTATTTATTGATCTTAGACCATTATTTTGGAACACTGCTTTATCTTTGGAATCTCTTTCTGGGGTTCATTGCTGTCAGACCTTAATATTCGGAAACGTTTTAGTTCATTGCGTCTGAGCAAAAAAAATTTAAGCCATGATTTTTTCGTTGATGTTATACCGTTATTTTGAGACATGACTTTAGTCAGGGGCGTCAGACCGTTATTTCGGGATATATGCCCTTTATTAAGGGATGCCCGACATAGTTTATTGTTTGATGTTAAACCGTCATTTTAGAACACACTATTAGTTCAATGAGTCTCCGACCCTAATATGGGGATATCACTTTACTTAGGGACGTCATACCGATATTTCGGGACATGGCTTTATTCCAGTCAGACCGTTATTTCGGGACATGGCTATATTCAGGGTTGTCAGACCGTTATTTCGAGACATAAATTTATTTAGGGATGTCAAACCGTTATTTGGGGACATGACTTTATTCAGGTCAGACCATTATTTTGGGACACGGCTTTATTCAGGTCAGACCGTTATTTCGGGACATGGCTTTATTCAGGTCAGACCGTTATATCGGGACATAAATTTATTTAGGGATGACAGACCGTTCTTTGGGAACATGCCTTTATTCAGGGTTGTCAGACTGTAACTTCGAGACAGAGATTTATTTAGGGGTAGCAGACCGTTATTTCGGGACATGGCTTTATTCAGGTCAGACCGTTATTTTGGGACATGGCTTTATTCAGGTCAGACAATTTTTTTGGGACATGGCTTTATTCAGGCCAGACTGTTATTTCGGGACATGGCTTATTTCAGGTCAGACCGTTATTTTGGGACATGGCTTTATTCAGGTCAAACTGTTAGTTTGGGACATGTTTTATCCAGGGACTTCAGACCGCTATTTGGGGACATGACTTAACACAAGGTTGTCAGAGCGTTATTTCGGAACATATGACTTTACCCACGGTTGTCAGACCGTCATCTTGGGACATGACTTTATTCAGGGACGTCAAATGTCTTAATTGTTGACTTCGGGACAGGACATGGGAGTGGCTGATATCATTAAGTCATGAAACCGTTATTTCAGAACATAGTTTACCTTACATTCGTGCGTCAGACCGTTAATTCAGGACATGGGAGTGGTTAACATTATCAAGGCGTGAGACCTTTATTTCAAGACAAGGGAGCGGCTCATGCCATCAAGGTGTGAGACCCTTATTTCAAGATGGGGGGAGTGGCTCATACCATCAAGGGGTGAGACCGTTTTTTCAGGACATGGGAGTGGCTGTTATCATTAGGGTAACATTTGGTAACAGCATTGCAGAATGCGGCGTACACAAAAGTAGTTGCCATTTGTATTTCCTCCTTTGATGCCAGAGCATTTGATTGCCGATGCGTTAAGCAGAGCACTGTGCTTCCCTGCTGACGATGAGAATGATATTGATGTTGTTGCTTCAATTGATGCAACGAATCCAGCCCTGGATATCATCCAGGGTATGGAGCTGACATCAACGGTGGTCATTAGGGACTTAAATTTTCTCAATGTCCCAGCATGTTGAACGTCGACAGGCAGACTATTCCAGTAAGGAACGATTCGATTTCGTAGGAAGTGAATTCGAAATCTGAGTGTAGACACTTCGGGAGACAGAAAGCCCCTCACAACGCTTCTTGTCTGGTAAAATTTAGGAAAAGACTCAAATGGAATGATGGGTTCAGTCGATCCCAGTTGATGAAGGGTAATTTTTTGCGAGAATAATCTATGCAATGGATTGCTGATTGTTGATACACAATAAAAAGAGTAATCACGTTTTGAGTTTCGACATGGCTCGATCTTTCTTGAGGATTTATGGTCTTAGGATTGATCACTTTGTTGCAAACACAAAGAGAAAAAAGAAGCATCCAGTGGGACCTTATGAGGTCGACGGTAAAACTGTTAATGATAGTGCGTTTATAGCTACTATGCTTGGAGATCAGTTCTCAAGTGTATTTTCAATTCCGAAAAAGGTTTGCAGAGCTGGCCATGACTGCGGTAATGTTGTTGATGAGACTGGCATTGATAATCAGGATAATCACTTGGAGGATCTGGTAGTAATAAGATCAAGATGCTTTTGAGGCCATCAAGAGCTTAAAGCTCTCGAGTTCTCCTGGACCTGATGGTGTGACATCTCAGTTTCTGATGAAATGTTCACAGATTCTTGTCCCTGTTTTCTCCTATTTGATGCGTTGCATCCACGGACATCTAGAATTTCCTGGACGGCGCACGGCAAATCAGGGGTGACCAAGATCAAGTGGAGAAGCACAAAAGGAGAGAACGTGCTTTTGAAAGTAAAAAGTCTCAGTTTTTAAAGAATTGATGATTATACATCAACTTACAACGATTTGGGATACACTTCTGGAATATTTGAATAACAAAATGCATTACTCAAGCAAAACACTAAACTTGTAATGTCTCTTCATGGTTTCAATGAACAGATAAAACACCCTTAGAACATTCTACTATCTTAACTCTTACTCAGCCTAGAACACACCTTTGCAATGAAAAAGGTTTATTTGCATCATTCGAACTTACACTGATCATTGAACTAAGTCATAAACAAAAAATAAGAATAGAAAACACATGAATACATGAAAATATTAAGACAAATTTGACTGTCATTGAAACTTACAAAAAAATAAGCTAAACTAGAAATAAACTGACAATAGATCGATAGAAATGAGACAAAATGAATCAAAATAAACTTTAACATACAGTTCTCATATCTTTAATTTGGTCTCTAAAACACATCTTTATAATATACTATTGCATTATGAACAAATAAAGTAAAACTGACTAGTCTTTAACCATGTATCTTACGTGATACCAAGATATATTTTCCTGTTGAATGTTCTTATATCCAGGTTAGACTAGTTTTTCATGAAATTATATAACAATTCAAATCATGAAGTTCTGAAGAGAAGCAAAGAAGGTTATGCCAAATTAAAAGTCCTTGTGTGTCAAACTTGGGACCACGTTGGAAAATAGTCAAAAATTGGATATTTAGGCATCCTTGACCACAAATACATTATACGTATATGATGAATTATATACTTTTTGTTTGTTTGTTTGTTGCGGATTTTCTACTACCGCTACAAGGAATGCGATTCCCTGTAAACAAGGATTTCTCCCGACAGCTTCAATTCGATCCCCAACAGGATTCGAACCTAGGGGAAGCATTTTTTTTACCCTCGGCTCTTATAAGAACACATTAGTACGCGCGACCACTCTGGCTTCCTTATACATTACAGTATTTATGCTAGCTCATAGTATTCTTAAGTTTAAATAAAATGATTTTCAGACAACGGTTTGGGATACACTTTTGGAATATTTGAATGACAAAATGCATTTTTCAAGCAAAACACTGATTTTGTAATGCCTCCTTAGGTCTGAAATCTAGATTTTCAACTTGTTTGCATCAATATCAATTATAATTATAAGGTGCAAGTCTATCTTGTGGCATATGGACCTTAACCCACGCGCAAATTCACTACTTAAAACTACTTGAACAACTCTTACCCATACTTAGATTGTCCTGAAATCAATGACACGATCGTACAATAAAAGAAATTCGAAGATGAAACCATCAATTCTAGAACATGAATTATGCCAAGGTGACAACCCATAAAAAACTCGATTTCTAGTAAGCAATAAAGATTGCCATGTCTTAATTAAGTTCAGGATAAGGCGTGGATAAGCAAAATCTATGTAAATTGTTCAAGCCGGGTAACAGATAAGCTCAAAAAAAAACGCCGTTATGTTGTTCAAGTTGTTTCTTGAATGAGCGTGATGAAACTCCGCGTTTTAGTCCGAGGGAGAATTTCCGGGGGAAATATGGTTCCTAATCCATTTTCAAGATGAATTTGCGTGGCATTTTTAAGCAGGACGACACCGAACGAGGGTAGCAAGAGCTGAGTGAAGGAAGACAACAGGGCGCGGAAATAGAGTAGAGTTACTCTGAACTTGCGCATGCGATGAAGAGACTTCAGACGAACAGATAACTTTGGACAGGCTACACTTTTATAACATTTACACTTTAAGTAACTTTATCATAATCCTCAAAAAAAGTTTAATCGTCTTACCTTAATTCAGTTAGCTTTCTGAGAGGCCGGCCTCGCACTTCTGATATTCATGAGAACATTGAGCACCTAGAGAGCTTTCTAAGACACTACAAGACTTTAAACAAAACACACTGATTAGGGAATGATGATGCATTGGAAAATAGACACTAAAACACTCTTTATAAATTATGAGCCACATGAACTTTGTTGCACGACTTAAAAGAACTGAGCTTGTTTTCCTTCTTCAGGGTGTCTCCCGCAACTCAGAAAAACTGCACACAAAATCAATTTTGAAGTGTTTTAAGACTATTGAAAGACACTTACGGTCTGAATGATTTTTCTTTGAAAGGTCTTCATTGATATTAGTCGAAAAAGCAAGGAGATTTTTTACTTGACAACCCTCAATTGTCGTGTCTTGAAAGTTTGAAGAAAGGCTGGATTATGTGATCTTCTAGTCAAAACTAAGAAAAAACCTTATGCCATTCTGGATCCTATTTTCAGAAAAATTATTCGAACACTCACAAAAGGCTTTAAAGCTCATTACACTATACATTGACAGGTTTTGTCCAATATGTTGCAAAATAAGTTCTTAACAATATTCTGATTGTTTTGGTCACCATTTTTGATTTTCATGTTCTCTCTTCAGGGATCTTGTGGCACATTGTCTTCTTAAGATAAATTATATTTGAACCAACAAATTAGGACAGACCAGCTGACTTAAAGTGTGGCAAAACAATAAGTTAAGTCACCTTTGTATAACATTCAAACCAATTATTGCTCTTGGGGCCAATCAATAAGCATCTTAAAGTCATTTTGAACATTGCAACACTTGCATCAAGCAACCCTTAATCTAGAAGAGGCCTCATCTTTGGCAGTTCGCCCAGCCAAATTAGCCAGAAGACCAAAGAGGCTTCTCTAAATTTCCGGCTGAATTGGCATTCGATCTTTGCCTTTCACTTGATTTGGGTCACCTCCGGCCAGTTTTGCCGTGCCGTGAAAAGTCCACCTCTATTCTAGATGTCCTTGGTTGCATCTTTGATCAGGGCAAGTTTCCCTCTTCTCTAAAAGTAGCTCATGTCCTTCCAATTGTTAAGGGCGGAGATAAGTCACTCCCTAGTAATTTTAGGCCCATTTCTCTGACTTACAGTATTGCAAAGGTCTTTGAGAAGATCATGACGTCCAAGCTTGTTGAGAATTTGGAAGCCCATGATATCATTCCCCAGGGCACCATGGGTTTCGAGCCACATTAAGTACTGTTATCCAATTGGTTGACTGTATTGAGCAGATCATTAAAGGGCTTGAAAGTCACGAGTCAGTTGATGTAGTCTATCTTGACCTTGCTAAGGCCCTTGATAAGGTAGATCATGGTCTTTTGCTCGATCAACTCAAAGAGTTTGAGATCCAGGGTAAGATCCTGAATTGGATTGATAGTTTCATGAGTGAAAGGAAGCAAAATCGCATGATCTTATCGAGTGGTAAAGAAGAGACGACGAGTTCACTGATCAAGTGGTAAGACGGAAGTGTATTTCTGGTTGTCAAAAGCTCATAAGTAAACGGCAGAATTGCTTACGCAAGGAAATCATAACATCATCATTATAACTCCCCTTTTAAAATATAAAGGACTCTGAATATATAAATTTTCCAATAAACATACATTTAAAATTGAAAGCGTTCAACTTGACGCCTTTCCCGGATGGATTGTCTCAGAAGTTCTTCTTTGACAACCTCAGTATCACGATCAACAAAATCACGGGGGATTTGGCGAAGAAATCGAAGATTTCGTTCTGTCGTTCGACCTGACGGGAAACGGATGAGGTACCGTCGAGGTTGCTTGTTGTCCACAACAATAACATGTCAATCCCATCGCCGCGTGGTTGGATTTTGAACGAGGACCGATTGCCCAAAGGGAATCTTCTTCAGAGCTCTAGTGGTCCGATCATAATACGCCTTGCGAACATCATCATCTTGAAAGCGCTTTGCATCAGCTTGCTCAGACGAGATTTGAAATTCAGGTAAAAAGGCTTTCCTATGAATCGGTAATTTTGACCTGACAGGACGACCGAACAATCGTTGGGCAGGAGATAATCCATCCAAACGCGGAGTATTTCTGAGCTCCAACAATCCAGACAGGAATTCTTCCGATCCCCACTCCCCTCGGTACTTGGCGAGAAGATACTTGCAACCTTTGACGTTGGACTCGGCGTACCCATTGGATTGGGGGTTATGAGGCGACGAAGGTCTCCATTCTACACCCCAACGCTCAAAAAAATCTTGGGTGAAAGACGAGGCAAAAGGAGTGCCATTATCCGAACGGAATATATTGGGTACACCCATCATGGTGAAAAAAACACGGAGTTCCTGAACGAGAGAAGAGGCACCAGGGAAAGAATTAAATCAAGCCATCATGGGAAAACCGGAATAACGATGGGTATAAACAAGGAAATATTTCCCCCATAAGAGAAAAAAATCTGCGGATACCATCTCAAAAGGACGAGAAGGTTGATCCGCAGACAACAACGGTTCTGGCGGATTTGCAGGCCGAAAATAGCCCCGTAGGACGAGATCTCCATCAACGGATAGTTCATTTGCAATCTTTTTGTAAAGCAAAACATATCCGGATCTGACCTTAAATACGATGTTTTTCTCCACCGACGACTTCAATGCCTGGTACTCTTCAGAGGAACAAGCATGGACAGAAAGGTTGTCCAGGACGAGATCAGTTTCTCCACCTTTGACCACAGCTATTTGAAGATTGGAGGCGGCTTGATCATCATTGTCCTCTTCCACGGGATTTGAAACGGGTGCCCGAGATAAAGCATCGGGAATAAAATGCTCCTTGCCACATTTCCATTCCACAGAGAGCTTGAATGAAAAAAGACGAGAGCGATAAGTGAGCATACGTGGATTTTCGATCGAATTTAGCATTTGGCCATTGAAGATGTGTTTTAAAGGTTTGTGATCCGTAATCACTGTAAACCTCTTCAAACCTGACAGATAAATCCGACACTTTTTGATCGCCCAATTGATTGCTAATGCTTTGAGCTCAAGAATAGCATATCTGGTCTCCGCTTCTTAAAGAAAACGGGATCCGCACTGAATGAGACGCCATTTGTCATCGTGGAGTTGTAAGAGTGCAAATCCGAGACCCTTTAACTTGGATGCGTCCGTTTAAAGAACGGTCTGGGCTCAAAGCTTGTACATCCCCAAAATAGGAGGAGAGGTGAGGGCAGACTTGACTTGCTCAAACGCATGCAAATGCTCAGGCAACCATAAAAATACATTTTTAGTTTTCAACAGACCTCGAAGTGGTTCGGCGTTTTTGGCGATCTCGCTTGAAAACTGACCCAGTTGATTCACGAGTCCAAGAAATGATCTCAAATCTCGACGATCTGCCGGTGGAGGAAATCTCGAGATTGCGGCCACTTTCTCTGGATCGGCCCGAATGCTATTTTGAGAAATACGAAAGCCCACGAAATGGATTTCCTCAACTCCTCCAATGACGCTCTTTTTCGTATTGACGGTCGTACCAAAATGGACACATCACTCAAGGATCTCACAAGTGATCGTGGACTTTCTTTTTGGCGGCATTGGATCAGGCTATTTTAGGAGCTGATTTTCATTGAAGGTCGGGATGTTCGTCTTTTCACCGATCATAAACCACTCACGTTTGCCTTCGCAAAACACCCATGTTTGAGATCAAATGTCCCAGGAAGGTAATTTCTGGCCTGCCAAAGATGCACTTGCTCTTATTGATGACAAGTCCGTTGTATATAAGCCTTTCAAACACCGTACGTAAATGCTCTAAATGATCACGCTGAGAACGGCTGGCCACCAAGATACCATCGAGGTAAACAAAAACAAATGACAAATCTCCCAAAATCGAATCCATCATCCGTTGAAATGTTTGCGCAGCGTTCCGAAGCCCAAAAGGCATCTTGACAAATTCGAACAACCCAAATGGAGTAATGATGGCCGTCTTGTGAATGTCTTCAGGTGCCATCGGAATTTGATTGTACCCTCGTACAAGATCCACTTTGGAGAAAATCACACAACCATGGAGACCTTCTGTAAAATCTTGGATATGAGGGATGGGATAACGATCCAGTACCGTCTTATCATTGAGGTTGCGATAATCGCCGCAACACCGCCACGTACCATCAGCCTTGGGAGTGACATGCAAAGCCGATGCATAATCACTTTGGGAACGACGACAAATCCCAAGATCCATCATCCGATGAAAGTCAGTTTTCGCGGCTTCTAATTTTTCTCCGCCCATTCGACGAGCCTTGGAGAACACGGGATGACCAATTGTAGGCAGATGATGAAAAACTCCATGCTTTGGGGTGACATTGTTAAAAGCTGGAGTAAGAATTTCGGGAAATTGGTCTAATAGATGTAGATAGGGATCAGAACTCGAATGTTGAATGACAGTGAGGCGTGGGGCTACAGCCTTGCCCAAATGTCCATAGATCACCCGTTGAGACGTATTATCAATCAAACGGTGATTTACAAGATCAATCATAAGATTATTGGCTCGAAGAAAATCAGCTCCTAAAATAGCCTGATCCAATGCCGCCAAAAAGAAAGTCCACGTGTAGAATTGATCTCCGAGATGTAATTCTTGCGTCACTCGACCATAACAACGGATAATCGAGCCATTGGCCGCAGAAAATGAGGGAGAACTTTGACACGACGACCGAATTTCTCGTGAAACTGGTAATATGCTAACTTGGGCACCCGAATCGACCAAATAGGAAAGATTGTTCTTTTTATTTGTAACAAATAATAAACGGCCACCAACATTGTTTATTGATGGCCGTGCTCTTCGTTTCCCTGGATAGATTGGAGTCGAGACTGGCGAGGATGAGGTGAAGCACCTTGCGGCCGTTTGACAAACGAACACGGAGACTCACAACGAAAAGCTCGTGTTCCCCATCGCTTATGGAATCTGCAGAGCTTTGAAGCTTGATCCCCAACCGCAAAACGATCCCCAACGTTGGATACTACATGAATGGCGGTTGGACGAGTAGATAAATATTTATCCGCAGCCAAAGCCAATTCTCTTGGCGAAAATTCATCCATATTGGGAATCAGGTGAGTTCGTATTTCTTCCGGGAGCTGATCCATAAACAGCGTTTTGAACAAAAAACAGGCCTTGTGATCACCTAGCAATCCCAACATTTCGTCCATAAGTTCGGAAGGCATCCGATCCCCTAATGGAGAAACTCGGGTAAGACGTTGGCCTCTCTGATAAGATGATAAGTTGTAAGTAGAAAGTAAACGATCCTTAAGCGTGGAGTAACGTGTACCAGCGGGTGGCGGAGAAATAAGGAGATCCACAATGCGTTTGGCTATCGACTGATCCAAGGCTGCAACTACATAATGATATTTGGTATCGTCCGAGGAAATTCCTTTGATGGCGAATTGTGACTCGGCTTGCGAAAACCATACGATTGGAGCCTCGGGCCAAAACGTCGGAAGTTTCACTGTGGCCGCTGAAATTGTTGGAAGTGAAGATTCTTCGTCCTTCCTAGGCGTTGCCATGATGAAAAAATGGAACCACTTGACGAGTAGTTCAATACGATCGAGGTCACCAATGAAGCGTTTCAATAAAGACAAATTATTGCGTGCTTTCGCTTCTCTATTTCAAGACAGAATGTTTTTCCAAAATTACAATTCAACTAATTAGAAGAAGAAACAATTGCGAGCATAGTGTCGGTGAGGAGACGCCACAACCTGATCCTCGGCATTCAGGTACTTTTGTAATCGATCTTCCCAATGACTAACAAATCTTTCCAATAATGTTGGATGCTCACCCACGACATAATCGTTCAACGCGGACTCAGCCTCATTCCTAGCTCGGGTAAGAGCAGCTTTGAAGCCTCGGCGACTGGCCTTCAAGACTTGAAGCTCATCTCGGTTGGGCATGACGGACACAAACCAAGGGAATGACGAATCCACGGATCGAGTGCACCACAGGAAATTCGGAAATCCAAGTTTCAACACCACAGAAATGGGATGGATGGGACTCCAGGGAAATGATCCTCGCACACCAAATGTCGAACACCGAAAAGTGTTGAGACCACAAGTCTCAGATCAGGAAAGCCACAGACGGATGTACTTTAAGAATTCGTACTAACCGACTGCGCCATCGCATGATCGTATCGAGTGGTAAAGAAGAGAACGAGTTCACTGATCAAGTGGTAAGACGGAAGTGTATATCTGGTTGTCAAAAAGCTCATAAGTAAACGGCAGAATTGCTTACGCAAGGAAATCATGACATCACTATTACAATCTGTTAAGTATTTAAGAAGCGAATATAAGAATACGTAAGTTTATTCATGGAAGGGCAACATAACCGAAGGAAAGATCAAGAATAATTGAAGAAGTCGTAGAAGTATAAGAGAGAGTAGAAACAGGAATTGAACCATTGATAGGAAAGTGAATATAGGATTCCTTGATGAGAAGCGTGAAGTATCTCCAAAGCAAGAGGACGAGAAGCACAAGGCAAAACAATTCGATGGCCATGCAGGATGAGAAGGCCCATGGTCTCATTGTATGACAAGTAATCCCACTACTTGGAGTATAGTTTCAATGGATGAGATTGGGGTAAGGATTTGGGCGACTTCCCCGAGAGGAAGGTTAAAATCACGGCTTGATAATTAACATCTTCTCTTGCCATCTTATAAATCGGATCCAGAGCCAAATTGGGATGAACATTGGCCCGAATGGTGGTGAACAGAACGATCACCGAACTGATATTCTCTTCTGTTGGTTTTGGCTCATCAAAAAGAGGATATTGCGAGAGCGTGTTTGCAAGTTGATGGCTCTTACCCGGCGTCCATTGCATATCAAACGTGTATTCCGATAGTTTGATCAAAATCCTCTGAAGACGAGGATTCTCCATGGAGGCCAGATTGGATCCCTTGAAAATACCCAAAAGAGGTTTGTGATCAGTTTTTATTGTGAAGTGCATGCCGAGAAGATAATCACGACATTTTTGAATAGCCCACTGACCGCTAGAGCTTCAAATTGGCTTTCAGCGTCAGACAGATACCGAGATCCACATTGAACCAACTTGGAATGGCCGTTGGAATGAGTCTGAAGAAGTGCGTATCCCAAACCCTTTAACCGAGATGCATCTGTGACGAGTGAAGTGGGGAAAGGAGGATCAAAATGAACAATAACTGGGCCATCTGGGTAGGCGAGTATCGATTTGATAACATCAAACGACATTTGATGTTCTGGCATCCATTGAAACACGGTTTCCTTTTCAACAAACCACGGAGAGGTTGGGATGCATGAGCCAAATCGGGCACAAATTGTCCCAACTGATTGGACAGGCCCAAAAACGAACGCAAACCTGCCCCCATTTGGGCTCCAATGAGTTCGGCAGGTTTGCAAAAGGTCGAGTAGGTCCAAAGATGTTTCACAAGGAACGTCACAGGAATGAGAGAGCTCTCGTATTGGGAGAGGCTCCAGAAGTTAGGGCAGAGAAGATATGAAAGGTATTTGATACTGTATGTTTTCAAGAGCATTCATGGGCTCTGTCCTAACCCAGGATTTGAGATCAGTTGTAGCGATCGTAGAGGTTTTACGTGCGCTCTGAGAGCACCTCCAAATCCAAGGGAATCGAGGCTAGTTCGAACAATGAAGCCCTCCTCTCTTCTTTATCGGGCTCCTTCATTGTTCAATTTGTTGCCCATGAGTCTTCCTCGGGAATATGTAGGAGCTGATCCTCTAATAGCATTTAAGGCAGGATTGGACAAAATTTTAAATACTTTTCCTGACCAACCCCCTATTAAAGGGTTGTACCGATCTGCCAACAGTAACTCATTGGCTGATCAAACTTCATATAAATATTAATTCTTGAAACTATATTAATCATGAACTCTCTTTACAGGGAATCCCATTCCTTGTAATTTTATTCAAAATCCGCCCCCACCCCCCTCGAAAAAAATCCGAAAATTTTCGTTCAATCTGATTGAAATCTGATGATTTTTTTCGGCCTAAATTGGCAGTAGCATCACTATTTCAACTTGAGTGGATGACTATTTGGGCCTGGAACTATATTCTTCAAATTTGAAATATTTTAAAATATTTCTCCACATTTCCTTGATTTTTTTAATGTTTTGGCATTTTCTTGATTGTTAAGGCCAAATATTGCAGGAAAATTGGAGCAAAATAAATTAATGGTCTTGGCATAATATTGCTAACTCAAAATGAACCAAATATGCTTAAATTTCTACAAAAGGACATTTGTACTAAAATTAACAATCACAACCAATTACACAAAAAATGCACCACCAAATGGGCAAATTGAACATTCGATCTTTAAATCAGTTTGGTGTCAAGTGGGCTTGCAAAAACGACCCATTATAGTAAATTTACCAAAAATGTTTTCGGGTGAACACTAACCAAGTAAGGAATGGCGTTGCCAATTTATTTTAAATGTCTGACTTATTTTTCAATTTTTTAGGGCTTATGAAGAAAATTGAAGAAAATTTAGTTTTTACATTTTGTGACTAAACAATATTTTGTCAGTGATATCTGCGCACTTTATTGTTATCCAGGGGTGAATACTTCGCAAAATCCTTCAATTTTGTCCAAATTGGATGTTTCGCTCTTATGCTTATTTGTAACTGTTCGAAGCTTTTTTGCTACAAGTCTTTTGTTTGATTCTCTTCATTAAGAAATATTTAATGTAGAAATACTATGATATATTTGTTAACTTTTTTTGGATTGGATTGTTGGTGCTAGGGTCGAAGGGTTGAGCCTCGCCCGGCCAGCAAAGGCAGCCTTCACATCGTCCAAATTATTCCGATAGGCAATCTCATGTCCGGTATCAGAATGGTTCTCCGTCTGTGGGTGTGAATTAGCGTCTTAAAGTTTCCTTGAGAAAGGTCGGGGAGGAGAATCGAACATGGGACCTTTCTCACTACAAGAAACTGCGCTAACCACGACGCCACGTCTCCTCCCCGGAATTGTGAAAATATGAAATACTTAAGGTACCTCGTAGAGTCAATAAAAAACTTAAAGTTGAAGACAGGAAATTCCATTTAAATTATCAAAGAAAAAAAAGGTTTCAAAATGGAAATATTGTGGATTGAAATAAAAAAATAAACAAAAAATGTTTGGATTGGTTTCGGATAATGATGATGATGAAAATTTTAATCAAATTTTATTTGGGGAGCCTTGTACAAAGAAGAAAATTTATGTTAGATCTGAACAAATATTTCGCAAATCCAAAACCGAATCCGAATCCAGAAATTCGCGCTAAAATCTGAAGGAATCCGAATCCGATCGGGTTCGGATCCGATTGGATCTGAAAAGTCGGATCCAATAAACGGCTTTACTCACCAGGCGCCTATGCCGTCTACGTCAGCCGTTCTCTTTGTCGCTCAACGCAGTTGAGGCAAGCAGGAAAATTAACGGCTTTAACGCCTATTATTGCACTATTGCATTTACTTTTCTATTTAGACCTAATATTGTAACATTAATAACCATCAAGCCTTCTTTCATCATTCAACCTTAAATTCATTGTTCCTTACACGGGTATCAGATGTATGCTTCACTTGCAATGAATCGTGTAGAGCTTGTTTACGTTTCTTGGTTTCCACAGCTGAATTAGATGACGTCATGCCAATTAGTTCGATTACCTGACGTTAGATGGCGCGTCACCTTGGGAGGTTGAAAGTTGAATTGGACCGCGAAATTCTATCAAGTTTCGGCGTCTGTAACTTTGAAAATGCTTGCATTTTTGCATGAAAACCGAATGCTACTTGTACTTTGAGATATCCGGCGTAATTTCAACTCCTCTCTTGTTAAGTGTATCGTTCCAAATTTGAATAGATTCACGTCAAGTTTTTGCGCCCCGAGGTTGTGCTGGGTATTTCTGGACATTTTGCGTTCGTATGGTGAGGTCGTTTCAGACAAACAGCACGTGATAAAATCAGTGCTGCTATATTTAAGTGGTGCTCGTTTCTAATTGGAATGATAACCTACCCCGCAAGAAATGTTGCCTGAACAGGGGGAGTAATCAAATTCCGAAGAACTTCTACGAATACATCGTCATCTTTAAACGCTGTGTAGGGTCTTCTTTTTCATTGTTAAAGTCAGGGGTGTGCAAACCCTGGCCCGCGAGCTGATTTCGCGTGGCCCTCGAGAAGATCTGTCCAGAGACGGCTTGGCCACACTTCCATTTGCAATGGACTGGCCCGCAGCATGATTTTTTGATTTTTTCATGAATTTTATACTAGAAATTATTTGCTGTTTTGGATGGTGTGGCCCTCGAGAGCCAACGGTCCGGCCAATTTGGCCCACTGCTAAATAAGTTTGCACACCCCCTGGTTTAAGTCATGACGATGGTCATAGCGATGGTACTTTCCATTTGGAACTTATATCAACACTGGTTTGACTTTGATGGACAACATTGCCTTCAAAGATAATTTTGCACACCAGGAGCAATGGTAACCACATGTGCGGTCCCGTTTTGCACAAATCGTGCTACCCTCAAATTTCCTCGTAATCGAGCTGCACTTAAGGCGTGGTGCGTGGCAATCAGACGATGCCACGTAGTACGGAAATCGTTATGGAAGCCAAATAAATATCACAGAATTTGTCGGCCCCATTTCAAGACAACGGATTTCGTTTTATCAAAGCGATATCGATCAGGACTGACTGATGATAGGCAATGGAATCGACTCAAAGAAAGATGGTGCAATACCATCAATATTTCCTTTCCCTAAAGGTTACGACAACGCAATTACTGTTCGTTCAGCTGAGACATCTCTTAAATGTGGCCAAGTCCCAAACAACTCCATAACAGATGTCCTTGCCGAAAAGTCTCATGATTGCGCGATGTTAAATAATGACGGGTTATACCACAAAAAGACTCTCGTTTCGGATGATGATCCCCTGGTTCACAAAGTTGAAACCAAGAAAATGACACGTATTTATGCAAAGGTTGATAGTTCCTCCAAGTCTCATGAGGTCGACGAACAGAAGAAATATTATGATGCTCTATTTGTCCCAAACAAGGTTTTGGATCTAAAGAGAGGCCCAATGACAGTGGGCACTGGATTTGAAGAGTACCTATCTCGTGACTTGGACACGACACTGATGATTCCTGAATTGAATGAAACCAAGTATGCTCCTAACTTTACTAATGTCCTACCCACGTACGGAAAGCTGGATCTAGCCTACGGGACCTATGAGAATGGTGAACTCATCAAATCTAGAAATCGTGATTACGGCCCCAAAAGGCCTCTCGATTTAAACAATACGTCGCTAATTGATGATGACAGAATTGAGGAAAGCACATCATCTCTTTCCTTAGACACAGCCCCAAAGATTATCAAATTAAAGAGATCTCAAAGACAAAGTTTCACTAATGTTCCACCAAAGTGCGGAAAGGTGTATCCAGCCTCCAACCCTCTTGAGTTTGACAATCGCAAGAAATTTTGTTATCTTGGAAATGACTCTAACAAGGGGATTGATTTCCAAAGTATGCCGATGGTTGATGGTAATAAAAATGAAGATGAACCTTCATATCTCGACTTAAACAATCCCACGATAATTTTAACTAACCAAGCTCGATATTTGGTATCACAGTCGGTTGAGATACGCAGTTTTGCTTTCAACTCCAACAGCCCTTTTGAAGTAGGCTACGGGCTGAGGAACAATAGCCCAACACCTAAAGTATTTGGACCAAATTCTGAATCTTGTATATCCGTTGAGAGATTTCGACTTATTCCAGATGGAATGCGATACTACACAGGATTTCAGAATTACGAACATTTTTGGTATTCTTTTTGCTGCTTGGGTCCTGCTGCCCATGATCTAGAATTCAAATCTCCACTCTCTCCTGAAAATGAATACTTTCTGACGTTAATCAAATTGAGGAAAGCCAGTGAAAATCAATAACTTGGAAATATGTTCAATATATCACGAGTTCAAGTGGGAAAGATTTTCCGAACCTGGATCTTATTTATGTTTTGTTTGTTTGTTTGTTGAGAGCCGGTTAGCAGATTAGAGCTGCCAGCCGTTAAAGGGTGTCCCAATTAAGAGATAATCCCGCTCCTTCCAGTCATTTTTTACTGTTGCCCCCGAAAGTCAAGCATCTCCCATATGATAGATCCCTTGAGGAATCCGAGGAGCTGCTTAAGTGACCACTCGGGCATATGTGGCAAAGTCGGATGTTGGAAACTAGCCCAACGCCTAGTTATTAAACCTGGGCATTCACTTATTAAATGCCAGGGAGTTTCGTCTTCCTCGTTGCACAGTCGGCAACTCGGATCCTTTTCGTCGTCTTGAATGTGTCTATGTCTTTTTAAATGGCAATGTCCCGTTATAAATTGTATGATTTTGCCTAGTTCTGGCCTAGGGATTGTTCCTAAAGCATTAGTAATTTTTTTGAATTTGGTTTGGGGAATAAACATTTTGGTTTGCCTGCATGAATGATCTTATTTATGTATCTCCAGTTGAAAGAATTAGATTTGTGGATTCCCAAAGAAACGATTCAAGAGCACATGCCCAAAGGTTTCAAGAAACAGTTTCCAAACACAAGAGTCATCTTAGATGCCACAGAAATTCCCATTGAAAAACCTCAAAATACTAAGATTCAGAGCAGCACGTGGTCCTCCTACAAAAATAGGAATACCTTGAAAACGATGGTGGGAATTTCTCCATCAGGGTGCATAACGTACGTTTCTCCGCTGTATGGAGGTGCTACAAGTGACCGTCAAATTATGGAACGATCAACACTTCTATTACAAAATATGATGAATGACAATGACAGCATTATGGCGGACCGTGGAATAATGGTACAAGACCTGTTTGCCCATCAGAATGTTCAGGTTAATACCCTTACAATGTTAAAAGGAAAAAACCAGTTGGACGCACATAGTGTTATTAAAGATCGACGTTGTTCTTCGAAAAGAGTCCACGTGGAACGCTTGATTGGCCTGGCGAAAAAAAACAGAATACTCTCGAAACCACTCTCCCATGATCTGTTGAAATATGCCGATGAAATCGTGTTTGTTTGTTTTGTGTTGTGTAATTTCAAACCCAATCTTGTGGGGGAAAATGCATAAATTATTTATTATCACTTCCATTCACATTTTAGAAATTCATTAGAAAATGTAGATAAGGCAACGGCTACGTATTTGAAAGGGCAAAGGCAGCCTCTTCTCGTAAGAAGCCTTCGTAAAACTCAATGAGACGTGGGAGCATGACCTTCTCAAACAATGTTTCGTCTTTTACGATGATCTCGACATGACAGTCGACATGAGTGAACACGATGAAGTAGGCATGATTTGCTTTGGCAATGTTAATCTGGCCT
The DNA here is from genome assembly GCA_010645155.1 of Tigriopus japonicus. Classification (NCBI taxonomy): domain Eukaryota; kingdom Metazoa; phylum Arthropoda; class Copepoda; order Harpacticoida; family Harpacticidae; genus Tigriopus; species Tigriopus japonicus. Next base: position 8,655,924 of record CM021321.1, read on the forward strand.
TGAACTTGATAGTAATATGCATGAGATAATTTGAAGCAAGTGTTCCCATCACGCTTTTCGAGATAAGGGAAGGTTGTGCTGACGTCAACTTTCTGATTCCTTCCTTCGTAAGTAGGGCTGACGATTTTCTCGAACATTTCAATTCTCGAGAATGAGAATTTCTCGAGAATTCGAGAAAAATTCTCGAGAATTCTCGAGAATTTGAGAAAAAGTGAAAATAGTGAAAAATATGTACATTCAAAGCTTCCAAAGAACTTGAAATTGTTTTTTTTTTTTTTTAAGTTTATACCAAAATCAATATGAACATGAGTGTGAAAAACAATGATTGGACCTCACGGGCAATAATATCTGAAATTTCATTTCTGACATTTCTGAAACGTTCTACTGACATTGTTAAAACTTCGGACATTTTCGCATTTTTGGTCAGCTGTAATTTTCAAAACCGGGGTTTCTTGTACACACCACCACAGCCATTAGAATCTCGAAAAAAATCAGACACAGAATCTTGCCTCGAATCTGGACAGAGAAGATTTTGTTTGGGCTGGTTCACGAGTTATTTTCTTCTTCGAATGTACCATAAAGATGTTTATAAAGTTTCAAACATTGCTCATGGCTCCTATTGTTCTTTTACTTGAAACTTTTGTTTTGAATGAAACAGTTTTGCCATCAATTCCAAAATATAACCTAGAGTAATCTAATAAAAAATTCTCGAAAATTCTCGAGAATTCGGAAAAATTCTCGAGAATTTTCGATCCTCGATTTTTTCGAGAAATTCTCGAGAATTCTCGAGCGAGAATTCTCGAGAATCAGCCCTATTCGTAAGGACATTTGATCTCAATGACCGCGTTTTCCTCTGTGATAAACCCGTCAGGAGAGGCTCCAAGGAATGGAAAATCGTGGTCAATATAAAAACCGCATCGTTGAACCTTCTTTTTGAATCTAAATGCAAACTCCCTGCAAACAAGATCTTCAAAGATAATTCCATGATTGGTCGCTTGACACGATAAAACAGTTGGGTTGATCATAGATTTACAAAGCGCAGAAAAGTTTTTCCTTTCGGTACTGGTCATGATTTCCCCAAATCGTGATGCTGTTATTCGAAATTTTCTTTCCTGAAACCACTTCTGATTGGTGGATTGGGATCTGGTGGCCAACTCGATGTTCTTCACCTCTTCTGACGTTACCTAAATAAAGAGCAGAGGATGATATCTCAACGAAAATAATACTTTTGATTGGACACTGTCACTCATTACTCCACGCTACTATCAGATGTGATCAGGGTGGGCATTTGACTTTTGGACATTTTGTCCACCCCTGTCCAAAAGGTGTCCAAAAGTGTCCAAAAATAAGGCTGTCCAAAAATAGGAGTGTCCAAAAGTGTCCAAAAATAGTAATTCGAAAAATAATGGTTAAAAATATTTTTAGAATAACATTCTACCAACTTTCTCTCCAAAATAAACGTCACTTGACGAAATCTAAGCAAGAATAAGTCAATTCAGCATAAGAAACTTACACTTAATACATTAAATGAGCCAATAACTTGAAGGCCAAACTAGACATTTGAACTTTCCACTCTTTTCATTTGACCACCGAGCATCGTCCAAAATGTGGGAAAGAATGATCGACTGAAGGAATGAACGAACAAAGGAATGTGAGACTGGGACTACTAATAACACGCTCACACCACACTTCATGTTAAACACAGTATGCGAGTACATTTTAAAGCTAATTGTGTCTTGATTTGTGACAAGAGAAGGTTACTTAGTATTTTGATTTATATTCCAAAGTTTATCATTGTTGCAAGTGTTTCCCATCCAAGAGGAAAGAAGTCTTTTGATCTGACTGTCCAAAAAATGTTAACTATAATATTAAAAGAAATTTGTACAAATCAGACGAAAAACCAGTTACACTACATAAGTAATTGAATTCTAAAGAATGCATGGTTGTGTACTTAAACAAAAATAGTTCTATTAATGGGAACATTGCTTGGAGAAATAAACTTTGCCATGATAACTTGTTAAAAAAATAAATGTTTTGTTTATACAATATGGTAAAATGTGTGTAACCGTTCAAAATGTTTCAAGTTTTACATTTTATTTCCTCATCTGTAAACAAGAGTTTTTTTTTTATAGTAAAACAACACTGCTTTAATTCTTTGGCAAAAGCATTATAATACCCACATTGCAATCTGATATCAGTTTGAGTGTGCTTTATTATAGTTAACATTTTTTGGACAGTCAGGTCAAAAGACTTCTTGCCTCTTGGATGGGAAACAATTGCAACAATGATAAACTTTGGAATATAAATCAAAATACTAAGTAACCTTCTCTTGTCACAAATCAAGACACAATTAGCTTTAAAATGTACTCGCATACTATGTTTAACATGAAGTGTGGTGTGAGCGTGTTATTAGTAGTCCCAGTCTCACATTCCTTTGTTCGTTCATTCCTTCAGTCGATCATTCTTTCCCACATTTTGGACGATGCTCGGTGGTCAAATGAAAAGAGTGGAAAGGTCAAATGTCCAGTTTGGCCTTCAAGTTATTGGCTCATTTAATGTATTAAGTGTAAGTTTCTTATGCTGAATTGACTTATTCTTGCTTAGATTTCGTCAAGTGACGTTTATTTTGGAGAGAAAGTTTGTAGAATGTTATTCTAAAAATGTTTGTAACCATTATTTTTCGAATTACTATTTTTGGACACTTTTGGACACTCCTATTTTTGGACAGCCTTATTTTTGGACACTTTTGGACACCTTTTGGACAGGGGTGGACAAAATGTCCAAAAATCAAATGCCCACCCTGTATGAGCAAGTTGAATTTTAAAAGTTTATTTTGTATACATATAATTTTGTAGTCAGTTGCTTTCGGTTTCGGTTAAGCCCTCTTTTGGTTTCGGTTCAGAGCCCTTTCGGTCCATCACTAAAATAAACTAAGGTACCGCAATAACACAGCCATATCAATATTTCATTAGAAAGCACGATCCATTTATTAAATGAATGGGAGGAGACGTGGTGTTCTGTGTCCTCTGGTGAGAAAGGCCTCTAGTTCTATTCTCTTCCCTGACCATTGTCAAGGAAACTTTAACCCGCTTATTCCCACCCAGACGTAGAACCAATCTTATCATCTATATTTTATAGCTCATAGCTGTTTCGCTCATTCTTCTTTAGTAAAAGAAACATATGATACTTTGATCTCCTCAAAACAAATTTTTTTATGAAGGTATTTATTTACTTTTTTATTTTGAGGACTAAAGAAACGAAAAGAACGAAGAATGAGTTACCTTATTTGCATTTTCAATCTATTGCTCAGTGAAGGGAAGGGACAAAGAGGCGCGATCTTTCACTGCAGCCGCTAAATTTGCTTTGGGTAAAGCGCGACGATTTGCAATGTCGAGTCCACTCTGCTGGCAATACTGAATTGTCAGGTTATTAACTTCTGATTGATAACATGGGCGATTTCGGTACTTGGCCGGTCGGGGATCGACAAGTGGGTTCTTCCTGATGTTGGCATTGGCCAGTCTGACGGGGCTTCCTGCATGCAACCATGAAATACTTGTCATTAAAAAAAACTATTTAAGAAATGCAAACAAATATTTGACTAATACTTCAGAAAGAAAATCGGTCTAAGGCAATATTAAACTGAAATACTTAAAAATCAAATTCTTGCTTTTTCAAAAACAAATACCATTCTTTAACGCGGCGATTTCACGCCCCTCGGGTCCTTATGATTTAAGGATGCGACCTTCGTGAAATGCTTACCTGTGTGAGACCTTTTAGGTCTGTGAAAGCCATGAAGCTCGTCTGTACACGATTTTTGGATGGTCAACTCCCCAAGGTTAGCGAATTTGGCAATGGCCACCAACACCGAGGCCACATGTTTGCAAGTAGCGTGGACACCCGCCCCAGCTTTGCACTCGCAATTCGAATTAAGAATCTCACCCGATTTTCTAATCTTGAATGTGTACGACATTCGTTTCCTCATCGTGGCTTCAACCATCCCACTGAAGAAAACGCTTTCAGTGCTTGATGCAAAAGACACTGCCATGATGGACTCGGTAATCTTTTGTCCTTGGAGATTGGCCTTAAGATCCATGTTCGGTGCCCGATCACTTCTTTGCCGGAACACGACGTACTCTTGAATTCTCTCACGAGTCAATGAAGGCATGGAATCCTTATCGGCGAGGGTGATGGTTTTGAAGCCAGCACTGGGCCAATCCGGCATTGGTAAACAGGGGGGAATAATCAAGGACGGTCCTCGAAAGTCATTGCTCTGTCATAGAACTCCAATCGATCCACCAATTCTTTTTTAGGCCCCGTGGTCCGCCCTCCTCTTCTTCGCAATTCATTTCGAAGGTCCTCCACGGACAATAAACCATATTTCACCATTTTGCGTGAGTTAAAACTAATCAGGTGGGGGTGTTTCCCCCCGTGACCAAAGTGTACCTTTTCTAAAAAATTCTTTGACACCATGTTATTTACATTATCACCAAACAACAACCACGACACAATCTAGTCTTTAAGGGCGCCAAAGTAGGAATGGACCCTGGATAACGTATTTGCTCGAACTGGTGCAGTGCTATTTTTTCACATATCATATCCAAAGTTCAAACATTTGTATTCACAAAGATTTCCTCACCCTGAAATAACTTTGTTTATGAGAAAATTTTAGTATGTGATAGACCAAAACGCCCTCACCCTACGAACGCAAAATGTCCAGAAATACCCAGCACAACCTCGGGGCGCAAAAACTTGACGTGAATCTATTCAAATTTGGAACGATATACTTAACAAGAGAGGAGTTGAAATTACGCCGGATATCTCAAAGTACAAGTAGCATTCGGTTTTCATGCAAAAATGCAAGCATTTTCAAAGTTACAGACGCCGAAACTTGATAGAATTTCGCGGTCCAATTCAACTTTCAACCTCCCAAGGTGACGCGCCATCTAACGTCAGGTAATCGAACTAATTGGCATGACGTCATCTAATTCAGCTGTGGAAACCAAGAAACGTAAACAAGCTCTACACGATTCATTGCGATAATACCAAAAAGGGAAAATATGCCTTCAAGCTCTGTTGCTATGCCCTTTTAACTCTCAGCTGCTCGTGGGATTTTGTAAATAAGTGGGGTTTAAGCTTACCAATAGTGCTTCTTGGATGGGTGACTTATTTGGCCAAGCAAGGCTCAGCCCTCCGACCCCAACTCTCAACAATCCAAAAAATTGATTGGGCTGCCTTGAGGCCTTGTGATAATAGTTAGCACTTTCAAAGTTTTAGACGGAAAACAACCCTTATTCTATTGACACAAGTCACCTGTCTTTAAAATTTTGCTGTAAAATATTTTGGTCCAAAATATTTTTTTGTTGGGGACCTTTGGTGGATGAATGACACAAAACAAAACTTCAATATGCACTCTTGATCCTCAATATATGTCCCTGCAAAGTCATTCATTAAGTATTTTTCATATTGAGATCACAATGGGAAAACTTTAATGTCCTAACACTTGTAATGCAGTGAATATTGTTTACCATATTGCAAACATTTTTTTTTTAAATAGCATCTCTTGCTCATAAAAACAAAACAAAAATTATCCGAAGTCTGCCTGTTCCTGGTTGGCATAGCCAAATAAACTGAATTAATTTGAGTCCAAAGTAACCAATGTCATTGTTTTTCTTACCATTTTAGGAGCTTCCTTGAATCCAGAATAAGTGTCAAAGAAGTCAAACTTGAACATATTGTCGCATTTGAAAGGTTTTCGAACAATGTCATACCATCCTTTGCCAATTATCTCCGTTTTAGATTGTTCAGTAACACAAATCCGTCCACATTTCAACTTAACTTTTTGTAAGCTTTCATGCAAAGATTGCAGTATCTGTTGCTCATCAATAGATGACATATTAGACCCCACTGAAAGTACAAGAACTTTGAAATCATCTAAATGGAAATCACATGGGAAAATTCATTGTGTTAAGAAACGGTGTTCCATTCAAGCAGCCTAGGTTACTTGCCTAACAATGAAAACATACTGTATGTACATTTCTAAGATTTCTAGTATTAGGGCATTACATCGAGTTAGATATTTGTGAGTTTGAGGCTTAGTGCGTTGTCATACGAAGTGAAATGTGGGACAAAGGAAGGCACTTGTGATGGATGGCTTAGCACTGGTTTTTTGAGAGCTTTTTTTCTTTCCAGTGGGTGCCAACTTCGTAAAATCCATGGACACTTTCAAGCGGTCAACAGAAGATTTCAACTGTGCCATTTTGGGAAAGGGATTCTACTTGATCAGCATTTAGTTGCAAATATTACAGGAACTGGACCTCCTTTTGGAAAGAGACTTAAATTTATGAAAAGCTAAAAGATTTAAAAGGGCTAAATTATTTTGCTAAAGCATTCACTAGGGCAAGGTCCTGAGGAAAGCCTTAAACTCCTTCTTAAATCACGTCTTGGCTTGTTCTTTCCTTACTGTTGGAGGCTCCTGGATCCACAATATTGATGCATTGGTTGCAAAACTCTGTTTATTGTGTATAATTGGAGATGGTCGGGCTACATTACGTTGTTGTGTTGGTCAGGTGGGCATATCCGTTCTTGTGTTGGAGTGAGTATTTTGAGTGTTTCTGTCAGTAAAGGGAAATTGATTTCAAGAGCTCTTTGTATCTTGGATAGTATGTTCTTCGCTGCCAGGTGGTTTATGGAGGGTATACCCTTGCATTTTACCAAAGTCTACAGTGACACACCATCCGTGAGTTTACATCCCATCAGGAAATGCATTATTCGATTGAGTCACTTGCGGGCTTCTCATATGTTTGGATTTGTTAATCTTCACTATTCAGCTGAACCACTCCATAGATTGCAAAGGCATTTCGCAATCCAGAAAGAACGAGCCCGTGCACAACCGTTTTAAGGAAGTGTCTGGGGACAGAGGTGCCAAGTTGGCCTGAAGTGGCAAGGCACCTCTGCATGATCTTCTCAACCTCTTCAAAGTTACCTCGACACAAAAGGTCCCATCTCATTTTAATACCCAAGATGTTTGTTCACTGATGCAGATTCGTAGATACTTTCTCCATGTGCTGAAATTGATGAGGATTTGAACCATGCTGAGTGGGGTTGCTTTCATTGAAATAGAAGGTGTTTGATTTTTACGCAATAGGCAACCAGGCACTTGGGCGCCATAAACGTGAGCTTTTTTCTTATTCTAGGAAGCATTTCTTTTTCTAGGCCTAATTCTAACTCGATGACGTGAGCTTCTTTATCTAGGCCAAATTCCAACTCGATGACGTGAGCTTCTTTTTTAGGTCAAATTCTAACTCAAACTGACTTTTACTTACAACAGGTGCGTTTTTATCATCTGCAAAGGAAATTATTTCGGCCTTTGTCCATTTGGTGAGGTCCAGCATGTACCGGATGCGTGGTAATTCCAGAGATGTGACTTTGAAGTGCTGTAGCTCGGAAACTACTCACAGTATCGACATGAAATTTTAATGGAGGCTGCATGAATATATTAGGAATATTTGTTTGTGGTTTTTTGTTGCTAGCTCGTTCCTTATCACAACAGTCAGCATTTTTGTGATCAAGGTCGAAAATGGAGGCATAAGGGGGAAAATAGCGGAGAGGGTTGTGGCCGGGGACACGCTGAAAAACATTGCAATGAGATTCTCCGTGAACGTCAAGACAGTATACAGAGTCAGGAACATGGTGGGGAGGGGAGACACCAGTTTCCAAGACAAGAAACCAACGGGGAGGCCCAAGACAAGTAGAACGCCGGCAAAAATCTCCAAGGCCAAGGGACTCATTGCAGCAAACACGTCCACCACCTGTTCCCTGTCCTGGAGGCCACCACGGGCCTAATGGATACATATGGACCCAAGATGGTGCCCCAGCGCACACCAGCAAGGCTATCCAGAACTTCCTTGAAAACAAGCTGGAATCAAGTGGGTAGTGGTCCAAAGAGATGTGGCCTCCCTCATTGACAAATCTGAACCCCCTTGATTTCTCCATGTGGAAACACGTTGAGAACAAGGCCTGCGCAATTTGCTACAGCAATATCAGCGACCTAAAGATCTCCGTCAACGATCTGTGGAACAATATGGACGAGGCCTATGTCAGGAAGACCTGCGCCACCTGCAGGAGGCGCCTTGACCTATGAATTTAGGCTGGGGGGTCAATTTTCGAATATTAATGAAGTTCTTGGGCAAATACACAACTTTTATCATTGTAATGTTGAGCCCCTTGGCCCAGATCAACTTCTGAAGCACTATTTTAATTTTGCACAAAAAAATCCCTGGAATTACAACGCACCCGGTAAATCAGGAACAGTAGTGTTAGATAAAACACTTGCTTGCGGACCGCCGTATTTGACATTTCTTTGGTCCGATATGCCACCGTCAACACAAAACCTGCGTGTTCTGTCTGTCAAAAAGGACCTAAACCACAAGATGCTCAGTCCACCAAAACCATTAAATATTAGTTTTGCCGGTAGATCGTTGGACGAGGTGGCCAGAAGTTGTCCCAATGTCTTCTATGGCAAGGGAAGATTGTGCCAAAACGTTAGTTCAAGGATGGATAGTACTAAAGGATAGTACATTTCGGAATATCTAAAGTGATCACTACGAGGACGTCAGTTCGAGTCCTCCTTGTGGCGGGAATTGAGCAACTTTCTGGGATTTAAGTTCACTTGTACTACCTCTTATCACCCTCAAGCCAACGGTTTAGCTGAACGGTTTCATCGTACCTTGAAAGCTGCTCTATTGGCAAAGCTCTCAGGCAAAACGACATGGGTTCGCGAACTTCCTTTGGTACTTTTGGGAATTCGCTCTACAATAAAAGTTGATCTTGGCTACTCACCAGCTCAAGCAACCTATGGTGTGTCACTTCGCGTCCCTGGACGTTTTTTTTCCTCTGAAGCAAATCCTCCTGCATCTGGATCGTTTGTTAAAGATGTCTGTCGACGAATCAAAGAGTTTCCTTTTGTCAATCCTAGAAGGCATGGCTCTCCATTTACGTCATCTTCATTATCCAAGGCTGAATATGTTTTCGTTAGGGTTGTTGATTCGTGTTCTCCTCCGCTAGCACCTCCATATAATGGACCCTTTAAAGTGTGACATCGCTCGAAAGATTTCTATGAGTTGGGTATGAACGGCAAGAAAGATACAGTTGCTACGGATAAATTAAAACCTGCTTTTCGTTCTCAAGATATTCTTCCCAGCTTGTCTGAACCACGTATTTCTCAACGGGGTCGATTTACAGTTCTACCTATATAGACAGAAATGTCACTCCAGTTATGTCAATGGAGATTTGTTTTGAGCTCATTTCAGCAGTTCAGCAGCAAGGGTGCCACGTGACTTGATTCTTTATGCATTGCTCTTTTTCGAGCATAGCAGTTGAGAGAGCAATTCCGTCACTGACTCCCTGAAATCGCAAATTCCAGTTTTGAATCACGTAACTCGTTGTGCTCAATTTCCAATCCCATCACACACAGTGCAAGCTTGTTGAATCACGAACAATTTGGGAGAGACATTTCTGTGTATATAGAACTGTAGGTCGATTGACTTATCCATTGTGTTAATTATGTTTAATTCTTTGTTCTCAAAATAAATTAGATGTGTAGGGTCTATGTGTCTATGTGTAGGGGGTGTAGTGTGGCGAGCACTACATAACTGCTCTTGATACGACACTCCCTCTTTCGTTCTTTGGAACTGATCGAGTACGAATCCTACACCACCTTCTCGTAGCTCTTCTTTGTTTCTATTGGCTCTCGAATATACGTGAAAGGAGTTTGAGCCCGAGGTCTGTTCTCAATTTTTTGTTGTTAGTAAATTCAATTTCCCGGCTAGCTTTGTAAAGTGGGAGGTTAGTCCGGATGGGTGCATTCCCATTTCGAAAACGGCATCGTTGTCTTTCGAAAAATTGGAAGACTTGGCGATTTGAGTAATCTCGCTCAACACGTTGGTGTAGCAACCAGGGCAAAGAATGTTCTGGACTTGTTTTTTAATGATCCTGATCTGATCCAGTATGTCCGTGTTGCCCCTAGTAGTCGATCAGATCATTACTGAAGTAAAATGGATGAAGAAAAGGACATCGTCATCGAGCCCGCTACAGCACATCCTTGAATCACCATTGTGTGCTAATACGATCGATGACAAGACAATGGCTCATAACGAACGTGATCGAGTCCAAAGAGGGACGAGTGCAGAAACCGGTGCAAAAGGTCCGGTTATGATAGGATCGAAGACGCCACCCTGTCCACAGATGGGACGATAACCCAGACAGGGCCACTCAGTTGCCTACCATGTATATATCCCACTTAAGCATGAATACCCAAACTAACACCCTGTATTGTTTTCGCTACTAACCCCTTTAGAATCATACGACATGCCACTAATATAAATAAGACTTGCTAGACAAGCAAGACAATTCCTTTTCCTACATTCCGCCCTTTGTCCTCCAACCACTAACATCTCTGTTGTACTTTATCGATTTCATCAAGACGAGTATCCCAAATAAAGGCATCATCATCAGAAGCACCTGCATCCAATTATCTCGACCTACAGCATTGGAGTCACGCTCGTATCCACTCTTCACCCTCAATCCCTTTCATTAGATTACGTTCTTGAGATAGGGTAGACCATTACTCAAAAGCCGGCGAGCTCTAGAGTTAAACCTGATCAAAAGGTGGGCGTGGCCAAGTTTAAGTTAAAAAATGAACACTGGCCCCTTATTGTTGAAAGATTAGGCGAGTTGGACTAGATTTTCATTCTGGAGCAGGAACCATCATAAGATGAAGTTATAAATGGGCTGATCTCACTTCATGACGAGTTTTTTTGTCTCTGTGTATTCCAGAAATGGCGCCAAAAGGTGGGCCATCGTTTAGAATTCCAAGGTTTAGAAAGAAGTTGTTCAAAAGGAGTTGTCAGATTTCAGATAGACTTCGACTTACTTCAAATCCTTTGGTAGTAGCAAGCCTCCAAAGCAAATTGGATGTGGTCCAAGCAAAGATTAGGGCCTCCATTGATTCCGATCAGTAAGTGAAGGAAAGTAGATTGATCCTGGAGATTAAGACGAATCCAAAGGTGTTTTTCTGTTTTGCAAACACAAAGAGAAAAATGCAGCATCCAGTTGGATCCTTTGAGGTCGGCAGTAAAACCATTAATGATGATGAGTTGGGACGGGCAAATAGTGTAAAAAGATTTTTGGTAACATAAACCCATTTTTCTGCACTTTTGCACTTTTCACCTTTATTTGCACTTTTTATTTACGTTTTTGGCCAAAATTGACAAATTGTTAAGGAAATGTAGTGGCTTTTGAAAGAATTTTTAGTTTCAAGATCAAATTTTGAATTAGTCGAAAAAGCTTGCATTTGCAATCAACCATTCTTAGCACCTTGAAGAAAAATGTGCATTTCAGACGCAAACCTCACACTTTATTCACCATCTTGGCTTTAACTATACGTAACATCCTGTTTACTAAACTAAAGATTAGACAAAAGAATCTCATTTTCCATGCAACCAACAAATAGCAAACCTATAACAACTCATGTTATGGAAATGGAAGGATCTCCAAACAATATAGATGTGATGAGACAATGAATGCCACATTTGAAATTGAGTTCTGGTAATTAAGCCATGGGCCAAATATTGAAGTAATGTCACTAAAATCATGCTTAAAACACATTTAGGACTGTTTTCTTTGATGCAATTGTTAGGCACACGTGGGTATTTTTCTGTTCAATTTTCAATGTCTATTATTGAACAACTTGAAGGACGAAAACGGAGTGATGTAAAGCCATATAAAACAATTGCTAAATATATTTCGATAATATTTTAGGTACATACATCCATGAGACCACCTTAGGAATGAAAAATTCAGAAGATTGTTGACTAGAATATTTTTCATGACTTTACATCCTTTTGCTAGTTACCTAATTAGTAGAACTCGTAACTTGTAAATGACTTCTGCTCAATTAGGAGCCGTGGGTACTCCATGAATAACGTTTTAAGACCAAATGCAAGTTATTTGCTCTTTTTGACATTTATTTGCTCTTTTTTGGCATTTATTTGCACTTTCAACATTTTTCTGAACTTTGTTTTGCACTTTTGGGCACATTTTTTTGAAACTTTTGGTAACTAAAAGGGTAAGATTATTTGCACTTTCTGCCCGTCCCTAATGATGAGGTTATGGCCAATATGCTTGAAGATCAGTTCTCAAGTGTATTTTTGATTCTAAACAGAGTAAGAAAAGCAGGCCAAGACGCTAGTTATATTGTTGATGAGACTGGCATTGGTAGTCAGGATAAATGATTGGAGGATCTGGTAGTCACAGATCAAGATGCTTTTGAGGCCTTGTTTGTTCGTTTGTGGTGGAGGCAGCTGTGATCTGAAAGAGGCTGTCCACCATATGAGGATATTGCCGCTCCACTTGGACAAGCCAACAAGCATTAATTTTTATTTTTACCTCACCCTCGGGAATGACCCCAGGTGCGCCCATTTAAGTAGTCAAGGGCCGTGACTATTGCGTGTAATTTAAGACCACAGGCCACTAGGACTCGGCAAGCCCGGGATCTAACCGGGGCTTGCCTAGTTTTTGGCATTGAAAGACAGTTCAACGCTAAATTTTGACTCCGAAAAGTTGCGTTTGTAGATTTGATTTTTGCATTGAAAGACGGTTCAAATGCTAAATTTTGACTCCGTAGAGTTGAGTTCTGGAGAGTGGCAGTCAGCCGGGATCGAACCCCAACCATCCGCACGACAACCCGACGCAGTACGCACTACGCCATGCCTCACCCCCTGACATTTGCAAGGAGTTTCCTTTTTATCCAACCATGATAAAAGGTTCTCCTGTTCGATGTGTCTAGTTTGAGGACCGATTTGGTGTTCGAGGATCTGACGAGGAAAAAGTGGATTGCAAAAATTATTGATGACATATGTGTACAAGCCGTTAACTTGCCGGAACCGTTAAACAGGTTGGAGATCATCATCCAGAGGTGCAGGGAGCAAACTCTCTATCAAGAAATTTGAAATCGGACAATCTTTCAAGTTTGCTGGGTTTCTTGTCTCTTTTTTACCGGGATGAGGCCCGACCCAACCAAATTGATGGCTTTGCGTGAATTCCCCACACCAAAGTCACTGACACACTTGCAGTCCTTCCTCGGTTTGGCAAACCAACTCGGCGCGCTCATTCCCGACCTACAACATTCAACCGTGAAAATGCGTGAGTTGTTGAAGAAGAAGTCTGCGTGGCTCTGGCTTCCCGAGCACGAGTCTGAATTCTGTAAAGCAAAATAATTATTAACATCACCGGCAGTTGTTGTACCTTTTGACCTCTCTCTCCAAACACAATTACTGACCGATGCATCTCGCCTCCATGGCCTCGGATTCGCCTTAATACAAAGAGAGAATGGAAAGGGCAGAATTCCTTGATGGAATGAATGAGGGGAATGAATTTCCCTTGATGGAAAGGGCAGAATCCGCCTTATTCAGTGTGGATCTTGCGCTCTTTCTCCAGCCCAGAAGAACTACGCCACAATATAACTGGAATTGAGTGCAATATGGTTTGCAATTCAAAAATGTCTCTCAACAATTCACGTCTCCAGTGTTTGTGTAAAAACCTAAACCAATTCTCGTTCTCCGTGACATGTTCAGCGGGGAAAAATCACCTCATAGCCGACGCTCTCAGTCGGTTTCCCGTTTTTGCCCCAGACCCCACTTTGGAAATCGCATTGTGGGCGACCATTTCAGAGTTCGATCCCTCCTTTACAGTCATTGTCAACAACATCGATGACGACTATGTCAAATTAAGGGTCTGTATTGAGCCAGGTTACCCACTCCCGCGCACTCTATCACCTTATGGCGAGGTCATCCATAAGCTACGCATAGGCGAGGAGGCCGAAAAAGGTCTAGTCTTACTAGGCCAAAGATTGGTCGGTCCCCGACCAGCCACTATTGGCCGGGCATGGCCAATGAAATCGACCATTGGGTTCGTCAATGTTCGGTTTGTGTCAGAGCCTTACCCTCACAAGCAGCAGAACCCGTTCTGTCCGGAATTGAGGTCGCCTCTGCACCAATGGAAGCCGTCTCCGTTGACTTGTTCGACTTAGGTGGGAAATCGTCTTTAGTCACGGTGGATCGATTTAGCGGATATCCTTTCGTGGCGATGATGAACTTAACCTCGACAGACTCGGTCTGGACGAAATTGAGGACATGGTTTAACGAGGTCGGTTTTCCTCGTCTAATCAAAAGTGATGGTGGACCTCAGTTTCGTCAAAGGTTCGGTGAGTTCCGGTTCGTGAGATAATTTATTTACTTATCAAATTAATGACGCGTAAAGTCAGAACGACTTCTTGAGAAGACTGATTTGACATCAATCGATGGGGGAGAAAAATAAAGAGAATTTATCACAGCATGGATAAAGATTCAAGTTCACTAGAAAGTACAATTATTGAAACGTTTAGCAAATAGTTTCTCCAAATGGGTCACTTCGTCCTTGATGATATGTTTTGCCTTGGAAAGAGTCTCCGCACTTCTGACTTTTTCTGGCAATACATTCCAGATACGAGCCGCCTTTCTCAGGTATGAGCCCCTTGTTGATATTTCAGGAACGTCCCTTCTTGTTGTTGATCTTGTGGACGCAGAATTTTGAAGTTGTGGTCTATTCCGGTGATGACATTGCCAGGCTAAGACTGCATTCGTTACAATGGCCAGTTGGAGTACACTTTGTTGCTGCCCCATCTTGAGCAAATCGTTCACTAGGATTCTGTCCTTCAGTGACAGTCCAAAACAGGCCCTAATTGCATTGTTCAAACGCACTTGCAGGGCAGCAATCAGACTGCATTTGTACTCCCCTTCTTTCCAGCCTACTGTTGGGTCAGCATAAGCCTCCAGGCCGAATCGTATTTTGCTTATCAGCAATGAGTCGATGAGAAACAGAAGAGTCTTGAGTGGAATTTGACAACGCAGTCTCCGCAGCACTCCCACCCGCCGATCCAAGTCCCCCAAGAGATCCCGCACGTGCGCTTTCCATGATCCCTCGGATAATATCTTCATTCCCAAGAGCGTTGCAACGTTAGAACTTTCGATAGTTTTTCCGCGGCAATTTATTTGGAGCCCCTGTTTTCCAAAGAACACCATATTTGTCTTTTCTGTATTAAGAACTTGGCCTGATCCTTCCATGTAAGATGCTACGTCATCTGAGACGATTTCCAACCGATCTTGAAGTTGCTGCTTAGTTTTCGCTGATACCACAGCACTTATATCGTCTGCAAACATCACAAGATCAGAACTTGTGGCGAGCGGTAAGTCACTGATGAGAACTAGGAAGAGAAGCGGGGATAATCCAGACCCTTGTGGCACTCCGATTGGTACACACCGTTCCTCCGAAAGGTGGTCTCCAACCTCCACTACCCAGGTTCTTCCATTAAGATATGATCTTACCAGACTTATCGAGTTTTTGTCCAGCCCATAGATTTCTAGTTTCCTGGTGAGAATTTCGACGTCAACCAAGTCAAATGCTGAAGACAAGTCAAAGAAAAGCGCTGTGACCAAATCTCTCCTCTCATGACATGACCTCCATAAATGTGAGACACGATTCACCGCAGTCGAAACTGAGTGAGCCTCACGATAACCGTGTTGCTCTGACGGGATCTCCGACTTGTTCTCCATGTATTCGCTCAATTGTGCCCGCATTATCTCCGCCATTATTTTTGATGGAACTTTGACCAAACAGATTGGTCGAAAGTTCTTCAAGTTTGTTTTGGAATTCTTTTTGTGTAAGGGAACCACACGCGAAAGCTTCCACTCTGTTGGAAAAATTCCTTCACGAACAGACTGGTTTATGATTTTGGTTAGTGGGGCAATGATAGCTTCTCCACACAACTCCAGAACTCTAACGGTAAGACCATCCGCATCTTTTGAGTCAGTCTTCTTTAGTTTTCTGATTGCCTCCCTAACTCTCCTAAAGGATATCTCATGGAATGAAAATCCTCCGGGCTTCAATTTCCGTACTTTTGAAATTTCTTTGGCGTTTGAGAACAGATCATCTCCGACCGGTCTTAAACTTTGGTGCAGCCTATTAATTTTCTCCACGAAGAACTCAAGGAATAGAGAAGGTATTTCCTCTTCCGCAACATATTTGCCACCTTCCTTCAACTGAATCTTGCTGTCCTTTTCTTTTCCGCACAATTCATCGACCAAGTCCCACACTTCTGTGGGATTGTTTTCGATACGTCACCCATTGGCCTCCAGCGTTTCTTTTCTTGTAAGGGCATTGCATTGGTTTCTGAGCTTCTTGTATTTTTAAAATTGCTTCTCGTTCTTGGCATTGTCCCTACTTTTTCTAAGTCGTGTCAAGGTGGGAGAGGGCTTTGGTCTTGCTTTCTTCTTCTCCAAAATCGGCAGGACATATCTTCCCGATATATCTTTTGCGTATCAGTCTTTTCTTCGCTTTCTCTCTTTCGATATTAAGAGTAACCTTGACCATGTCGTGGTCTGAATAGCCAGCATCAATTTTCTCAATGGAGAGGTCAAAGGTTCCCTTATGAGCCGCCCAGTCAAGGCAGGAAGTCACCGTGTCTTCCCCACGTCGTCTAGACCATGTTGGGCCCGGCGACACCACTTGATAGTTGAGTTGGAAGAGGTTCATTTTGAGCTCTTCGGCTTTCTTATATTCATAGTACGTCTCATCCTTCCACAGATCAAGATTCCAGTCGCCTAAAACAATGACATTTGATCCAGTTATGTGTTCCATGTTGCGAATCAAAGATGTTAGATCGCCTTGTTGGTTTCCATTCCACTCCCTATAAAGGTTACACACATGTAGCTTCTTCCCGCACGGAGTTTCCAGTTTGATCCATAACTGCTGGCCTTCCTCCGTTACTTTGAACGGCTCAGCTGAGTGAAAAGTGTGTTCTTCTTTACCAGAGTCATAACTCGTATCTTCTTACCAGGTCCAATGAAAATCTCATAATCTGGTATCGTAAATGGTTTCTTGACATCGTAATCTACAAGATCGGTTTCTTGAAATAATATCACGTCGGGGTTGAGTTTTGAGACTTGATCCTTAATTTCTTCTTCCTTGTTGTAGAGCCCTCGACAAATATTAATAGAAACTAATTGGATTTTCCGTGCGTTCTTTGGGGCAATAGTTTTATGAGACGTGGGCTGTCCATCGGTCCGAGAACAACCCACGTCTCCCCGTTTCCCGAATGTTTTCCGCTGACTTTGCTTCGTTCCTGGGCATCTTCCCACATCGCATCGTAGTCACGGCGTTGCTGTGGTGTGAGATCGGGTTCAACTCTGATTCTTTGTCCTCGTTCTTGATTCATTGTCTTCAACCTCAAATGACCAGCCTTGTCAAGAACGCTCTCTCTTTTCTCTGCATTGGCCATTGTGACAAGGATAAGTCGATGGGTCTTTTTTTCGTCGGGTTTACCGAGACGTACAGTCTTAATAACGTCCTCATTGGTTATGTTATGTTCTGGGTTTCGAACGTTGAGCACGCGGACGATCTCTTCTTTATCATCCTGTTTCTCGCTTTTCTCAAGGACACCCCGAACAATGATATTCTTCCTTCTTGTTTCAACACTTTCCAACTCCTTAATTATGCAATTATTATAGTTATGCACCCACTTCGGCATTCTGGTCAAGACTAGTTCTCCCTACAATCCCCGAAGCAATGGCTTGGTCGAGGCCGCTGTGAAGCAGGTCAAAGGCCTGCTTAAGAAGATGAACGGGGTGGATGGAGCCGAATTTCGCGAAGCATTGCTTGAATGGCGCTCGACACCCTGAGCGGACGAACATTTGCCTGCCGTGGGTATCTTTGGACGACATTTGCGAACCCGCTTACCAAATGGACGCTCATTGGAATTCCATCCGGATTTATGCGGTGAGGTGGCGATGGCCAGAAGAGCCATTGATAAGCGAAGAGTGATTGCGGCCTCTGGACATGCATGTCCAGGGCGACCATGGGCGACCATGTCCACGTTCAACACCCCATTGACAAAACTTGGCCCTTCAGGGCTTGAACCGTGCAAGAAAAATCAAAATCTGGCCAGTCTGACCGGCGCTTTCTCCGACTTGCCCCCGCCCGTCCAAGATGCTCACGGCAACGAGATGGAGATGGCCCAGGGAAAAAATCATGTTTGATCTCCCGTAACACACCCCACAATCACCGGACCGATTCCGCGCCGCCTAAGTCCCCGGAACCGCCACGTCAGGTTTGATATTTGACCAGAAGAATAGATCCTTCGAACCGAGAGTCAACCATTCATTCACGCATTTGGCGCCCACTCTCAAATATCAACAAACCGAATCAAGGGAAGACGGAATCCACGAGAAAATCGTTTTTGTATGTTTTATTATGTATTTTTCCTATTTATCTTCACGTTTTTCGATAATAAGAGGGGAGGTGTAGTATTGTCTGATCCGGTTATATATCTATGCACAGCTGAACAAAAACATAGACACTCTTGTTCTCATCTTTACGACACGGGTACATCTATCGTCCTCCATCCTCGTTCAGGTCTCGCCCATACTCCAACAATGAAGGAGCCCGATGAAGAAGAGAGGAGGACTTCATTGATCAAACTAGCCTGGATTCCTTGGGTTTTGGAGGTGCTCTCAAAAGGCAAGTAAAACCTCTACGATCACTACAACTGATCTCAAGCCTGGGTTAGGACAGAGCCCATGAACGCTCTTGAAAACAAACAGTATCAAATACCTTTCATACCTTCTCTGAGTACTGTACAGCCCTAACTTCTAGAGCCTTTCCCAATACGAGAGCTCTCTCATTCCTGTGATGTTCCTAATAAAACATCTTTGAACCTGCTCGACCTTTTGCAAACCTGCCGAACTCATTGGAGCCCAAATGGGGGAAGCATATTCAAGATGCGGTTGAACAATCGACTTGTACAGAGTTAGCATCGTAATACTATCTCTGGACTTGAAAGTGTGATAGATCCAGACACATGTTTGAAATGCCTTCCCCACTTTCAACTGGATATGCTCATCAAACTTTCCATCATCTTGGACGTCAACTCCCAAATCCCTCATGGACGATACTTGCTCAATATCACAACCTCCATTGTCTTTGAACAGAACATCTAATTTTGACGTCCCATACGTCATTGTGCGGAATTTCATCCCGTTCAATGCCATAATACTTTAACCAACCCAAGAGTAGACTTTTTCCAAGTCCTCAATTAAACATTTTTAGTCCTGACCATTCCTTCCACAAACTAATTTTGTGTCATCAGCCAAGGATTTCGAAAAATAATGGATTGAGGTCGAAGCTTTGTTATGACTAGTCTTGGTCACCCAGGGTGATGATCAAGTGGGCTTAAAATATGTGCAAATAAGAAATGGTATTTATAGTCTGGATCTTGTTGGTCAAATTTCAACTTTAAAACTTAGCAATAACTAAAACTGCCACTGATAACTTGCTTTAAACATATTTCGAGGGATATTTGTATTTCCTCTCCCCTTAATCAAAAGCACTTTTTTCGATCTTCGAGTTCAAGTTTGATCACGCTCAAAAAAAGGAGGAAGCTGCTCATCTGCTTTCCAACTGTTTCCAACACAACCAAAAACTGTCCTTCTAGGCTGTTGGTAAAATCAGGCTGAATTGGCAGCCGGCCTTTGTAGCTGTGACCAAGGATAGTCATAACAAAAAGCTGCGACATTTGTCCATATCTAAAGATGTCCTTGCATCAGCATATGAAGAAATACTGGCTTTTGTTCTGAACTTCTGGAGAGGAGCAACAAAGAAAATAAACAGGAGCGGACCTAAGATTGAACCTTGTGGAACACCTGACTTGATATCATACATGCCACTAAATGATCCTTCAACCTTGACTATTTGCTTGCCATCACTCATGAAACTACCAATCCAATTCAGGACCTTACCCTGGATCCCAAACTCTTTGAGTTGATCGAGCAAAAGACCATGATCTACCTCATCAAAGGCCTTGGCAAAGTCAAGATAGACTACATCAACTGACTCGTGACTTTCGAGCCCTTCAATGATTTGCTCAATATGATCAACCAATTGGGTTACTGTACTAAAATGAGCTACTCAATATCACAACCTCCATTGTTTTTGAGCAGAACATGTGGCTGTATCAATCGCACTTTCAAGTTCAGAGATAGTGTTGTGATGCTAACTCTGTACAAGGTGATTGCTCAGCCTCATCTAAAATATGCCTTCCCTTTTTAGCTCCAATGAGTTTGCCAAGTTTGCAATAGATCAAGAAGGCCCAAAGATGTTGTTTCACTAGGAACGTCACAGGAATGAGAGAGAGCTTGTATTGAGAGAGACTCCAGAAGTTAGGGCTGTACAGTACTCTGAGAAGGTATGAAAGGTATCAGATACTGTATGTCTTAAAGAGCATTCATGGGCTCTGTCCTAACCCAGGCTTTGAGATCAGTTGTAGCAATTGTAGAGGTTGTACGTGCGTTCTGAGAGCACCTCCAAATCCCAAAGAATCCAGGCTAGTTCGAACCATGAAGTCCTCCTCTTTTATTAATCTGGCTCCTTTGTTGTTCAATCTTTTGCCCCTTTATCTTCATCGGGAATATGTAAGAGCTGATCCTCTAACAGCAGTTAAGGCAGAAAATACTAAATACTAAATAATATTCTTAAATACTGTTGCTGAATAACCCCTTGATATGAAAGTTTTATCATAATTTCGAACCAAAATAATTTCATTATTTCAGAATAGATTTGAACGACTTGACATGCAATCTGAACCCAACTAGTCTCTTCGTCCTCGGAAATGATATTTAGGATGCTATCGACCAAAGTGGAAAGTGTGGAGGGCTCAACGTGTTTCCGCACTTTTTCAGGTGTCTTCCTTTTGCCTAAAATTTTGATGAACGGTTGAGATTCCATGAGCTCTTGAATTATGACGGACAGTAATATTTCCCGCTGTTTTTAGTTAGAGGTGTTGCAAAACTTCCAAAACTAGTCTCCTTTCTCCAAAACCGAGTAAAAAAGTGTCCACACATTGCCATCATTTTTGGGCTCAAAGTATGACTACGACACAACTTTCGTGTCAGGGTATATTCAAGGGTCGTCTAGTTTTGCCAACAATAACTCATTGGTAGACCAAATGTCATAGTAAAGAGGTGGGATCATTGCGGATGGATGTGTGAATCGGGTTGATCCTCAGGAGCAATGCCAGAAGGTTCCAACGGTCAACAGATTGCATCTTGACCGTTAAGTGTGATGTTGGAATCCAAGACTGATGAGATGAGAATAATGATGATTATGATGTCCCAAATGCATGTTAGGAACGTGAGTGGTTTGCTGGCTAGTCTTGTACTTCGAAGCACACAAACCAAGCTAAGAAGACTAGCTAAAAGGATGGACTCAACAAGCACACAAACTATAATAGTATTAGCGCAATAAAGCGTTTACTCTTATTGGTACTATATGAGTAGGCACAGGGGCTTCTTGTCTCAAGAGGAAAATACCCTGCATCGTGAGATTGCGTTCAAAATTGATTTGGTCAAAGGCTATTGGCAGATGCCATTAGCAGAGGAATCTCAGTTGCTCACTACTTTCATTACACCATATGGGAAATTTAAATTCCTGAGAGTGCCCATGGGGTTTGTGTCGACTGGAGACTCGTATGCCTATCGGGGAGATGTTGCGATGTCCGGGTTGGATATCCAGAAAGTTGTGGACGATATTGCTTGCGGTGCGACTACTTTACCCGAGTTAGTTCGTTGCGGTAGGGATATTCTTGAACGATGTTATTCTTTTGGATTAACCGTCAATTCCAAAAAGAGTATTTTGGCAGCAAATACAATCGATTTTGTAGGCTATCTCATTTCCCATGGAAATATTGAAGTGGACCTTGCCAAAGTGGAGGCCATTCAAAATTTTCTTGCTCCCACAACATTGACCGATCTTCGATCATTTTTAGGTTTAGTCAAACAGTTGGGAAAGGTTTTGCCCAATTTGGCTTCATTGACTTCACCGTTCAGAGATCTTCTCAAAACCAAAAATCAATATCAATGGCTGCCGGAACATTCTAAAGTCTTTGATGAAACAAATAAGGCTCTTCTTTCTCCTCCAGTCTTGGATATGTTCGATCCATCGCTGTCTACCATTCTCTTGACTGATGCGTCGCGAACTGGCTTGGGATTTGCGTTGATTCAGATCAAGGACGAAGTTCCAAAGTTGATCCAATGCGGCTCCAGATATCTGAAAGATTGCAAGACGAGATATGCAATGGTGGAATTGGAATCTTTGGCAATTTATTGGTCAGTCAAGAAATGTCATTTGTATTTGGCTGGCATAAATTTTGAAGTGGTCACAGACCATAAGCCATTGATCCCAATTTTCAATTGACAAACTTTGGGGGAAATTGAGAATCCACGAGTTTTAAACTACAGGACAAGATTTATGAGATATAATTTCCTTGTCGTTTGGAAGCAAGGAGTTAAACACTCAATTCCGGATGCTCTCTCGCGTAATCCCGTATCAAATCCGGATTTTGACGACGTTCAAGATTCAGACGAATCCAGGAATTTCCTCCTTGCGTCCATCAAATTGGAATACCCCGATCTAATCTTGGAAGAGATTTCCAAATTCGCCAAAGAGGATTCTTCTTATTCCAAACTCAAATTGGCTATTCTTGATGGCTCAGTCTTGTCCATTAAAGATAGTTATGTGGCCTTGTTTAAGAAGGTTGCACCCGAACTCTCTGTGGAAGATGATCTAATCATAAGAGGGAAGCAAATCGTTGTTCCTCCAACGGCAATCAAATTTATCTTGAAGAGATTGCATGCAAGTCATCAAGGAGTGGAAAAAACGAAAAGGAGAGCGCGACAAACGGTATACTGGCCGGGATATTCGTCAGATATCGCCAATACTGTCGCCGCTTGCTCCCAAGGTATCTATTTTCGTTCTTCTCACCAACCCGAACCCTTGACCCAAGATTCCCTTCCAAATCGACCCTTTCAAGTGGTGACTGCTGATTTATTTACGTATGGCAAATCGGAATATCTGGTTTACTCGGATCGTTTGTCCGGATACCCATTGGTTATCAAGCATTCCAATTCACCAAGTTCTTCATCATTGGTTAAAGATTTTTGCCGATTTTCTCTGAATTTGGCGTTCCGAATGTTCTTAGAACGGACAATGGACCTCAATTTTCATCTTCCGTTTTCACTCAATATCTTCTACGATGGGGAGTCACCATATTACCCCCAAAGTAATGGGCATGCGGAGGTCATGGTGAAAACGGTCTGTTGTGTCAAGTGTTTGTGTTCAACTGAGCTTTATTTCAGGCTACGTCAGAGTCAGAGGAATAGAGGAATGGAACACCTCCCCCGAGATGTTTGTACAAATACACAAATTTGAGGTTGTTAAGAGAAGTTATGTCAAACTGTGTAACATGAAACTGGTATAGTTGTCCAAGGATGGTCGTGCTTGGCGCCCATTGAAGGCTGTTAAGATGCGTGTTCTTTCTTGTTGTCGTTTGTGCATCCTGTACCAATAATGAATGGCCAGGAACACGAGGTGTGTTGAGAATAAAAGGAAGAGCCCGAAACCAAGTGAAGTAACGTGCAGTTCCAGAATATGGAATCCAGAAGAACTGAACTTGTATGGGTGGTTTACCAATGTGTTTTCGGTTTTATCCCCTTTGGTAGATTCGTATCTTGAAGAGTGGGATCCCATGTTCACTTGAATCTGAGACGTTTATCTTGGAGGTGAATGGATCTTCTGGGTACACTTGAGGAAAGAATTGGACTGGCCTCTGAACTTTGCGAAATTTCAGGAAGGCAGTCTGATGACAAGGGACAGGAACTTTAAACGAATAAACGTATTCGTCTTTTTTCGTCTTTATTCGTCGTTTTTAACCTTATTCGTCGCAACAAATTTATTCGTCTAATTTGGATTTTATTCGTCTTTTTTCGTCTAATCCGGCAATTTTTCTCAATTTTTTTCGTCTGATTGTGAAAAATGGAAAATTTTCTTGGATTTTAAGTTTTTTTTCTCAAATTTTAAATTAAATAGACACTTTCAAAAAAGTTCAACGCCAAAACTTGGGCCAAAGTAATAGTTTGATTGTCAGTTGCGTTTTTGCTCGAACAAAATATGATCCACACTTAAATTTTAGGGTTTTGTAGGGTTTCCTGACAGACACAGAACGAAAAGGCACTATTGGATTGAAAAAAGCTATCCGATTATGCGAACAATTAAGTGTCAGCAAATTTGCCATAAAATATTGCTCAACTGAAAACGTTGAAAAAAGGGCGGTTTTGAACTCTTTTTGAACAGGTTTTTTTAAATTAATATTTATCACTGACCATTTCTTGCTCATTTGGCACTTTTCCTTCCTTTCTTTTGTATATTAGGTCATATGTTTTGTGTTTGGAGATCCATGCTTTGAAGCATACTTCATCAATTGACTTCCATCCTTTCTGCGTCTTTTTAACGTCTTCAGGCTTCTAAAATGACGCCATACGTATGAATGTCAGCTTTTACGTATTAGATGTTTAACCCAAAATTTGGTAAGAAATGCTGTAGAAGGCTTAAAATACGCTTGAAGTCAATAATGAAAGTATGCTTGCAGCATGCCTTGGTGCAAACAAAACATATGAGCTATTTTGTCGTTTTACACAGAGCTTTATGGGCAGCAGTTTAAGGCTCTTTGTAACCTCTTTACAGACAATTCGTTGGTTTTTTTTTACCGCGAAAGACAGTTTTTTCGTTAAATGAAGCCATTTATTCGTCTTTTTCGTTTCATTGGGCAATTTTATTCGTCTTTTTTCATTTAATCGGGGAATTTTATTCGTCTTTTTTCGTCTAATCGGTCAATTTTATTCGTCTTTTTTCATCTAATTTGACAGTTTTATTCGTCTAAACTTCCTGTCTCTACTGATGACCTTTCCTTTTTAGCCATGTTCATGTCATCAAAACGAAGTCGAATGTATCGTCTGTTTCTACGTATAGTTTTGCCCTCAACTTCAATGATATAGGAACGTCCGTATTTTTCCTTTGAAATGATCTTCCCTTTTAAAGTCCATTGTTTGGTTTTAGGTCTTAAATCCAAACATTGTCGTTTGGAGTTAAAGGAGAGAGGGGGTGAGCTCTTGAATTAAATCTTAATTGAGTGGATTGTTTGGAAGAAGCTCTGGTATCCTTTGCTTCCAAATTTGGGGTGGCTTGTACACTAAGCCTTGGTAGAATGCCTCGCAAAGTGCGATTAAAGAAAAGCTGATTAGGCGAGAAGCCGTCTTCTCTTGGCATAGCTCTGAACTCTTGGAGAGCCAGTTCGTTGTCTTGGCCCGTGATATGGCATTTTTGAAGGAGTCACCTCATGCTCTTCACGGTACTTTCGGCAAGTCCGTTTGAAGATGGGAAGCATGGCGACGAAATTTCATGTGTGATGAAATGATCTTGGCAGAATGTTTTGAAGGTGTCTCTGAATTGGGGTCAATTGTCGCTTTTGATCACTTTAGGAAATCCAAATAGTTGAAACCATTGATGTATTTGCTTGGTTACATTTGAAGTGGCCGTCCTATTCAGATGAGCGAGGAACGGAAATCCAGAGAAGGCGTCCACCATTGCCAAAAATGTTTTTCCTCCGAATTCGAAAAGGTCAAGACATACGAGATCCATGGGTTTGTCTGCATTTGTTTGTAGCAGTGGTTCCCTAGGAAGGCTTGGGCGGAAACGTTGGCAAGCATCACAACGATCAATTAAGTTTTTGATTTCGTTATTCATTCCCGGCCAGAAGTCAGGCTGTTGTGCAGCTTTTCAAGTCTTTGTGATTCCTTGATGAGGAATATGAAGCTTTTTCAGAATGTCCGATCGTGCTGAATAAGGCACAATGATTCTGCCCTCCCATAAGATAAGAGTCTCTTCTTCATCGTCGAAAAGAGCGAGTTCGTCCCATATGTGAGTGAGGGGTTTTGCTGGATGAGATGGAGGAAGACTTTGTGCTTTGGTGCCTGTTCGTAACTCATTCACTATTTGCATGTAATCCTCGTCGATGGCGTCGAAGAGAGCTTGCAGAGAGGAGTTGTCAGAAATCTTCTTGCAATTTTCGTCCATTGAGGTAGCCTCTTGAATATGTTCATCGAAAATGGGAACTCTTGAGAGTGCGTCTGCGATGACGTGATCCTTGCCTGCATGCCAAGGCATTGTAATGTTGAAAGTAGATAGGTACTCCCTATGCTTCACTAATCGAGGGTTTGAAATATCAGAGATGTGTTTTTTGAAAACTTCGATTCGGCTTTTATGGTCTGTGAAGACATGGAAATGATCTATTCCTCGAAGGTAGAATTCACATTTTTCGACCGCTTTCATTATTGTCAAGCAATCTAGCTCAATTACTGCATAATTGTGCTCGGCTGGAGTGAGTGAAATAGATCCACACTTGATGATTCTTGGATTGTTGTTCTCGCCTCTTTGGAGTAACATGAATCCAAGTCCCGATCTTGAAGCGTCAGTAAAAAGCTCTGTTTTCAAGTCAGGATCGAAGGGTCGGACAAGAAGATCTGAAGTTAGAATATTCTTTGCTCTTTTGAATTCTTCATCATGATCGGGTAACCAGCGATAAGGTACATCCTTCTTCAGGAGTTGACGCATGTTTGCTGTGACTTGTGACAAATCTGGGATGAAAAAAACCAGTTGGTTAGCCAACCCTAGGAATGATCTTAATGCCGAAATATCT
Organism: Tigriopus japonicus; assembly: GCA_010645155.1. NCBI lineage: Eukaryota > Metazoa > Arthropoda > Copepoda > Harpacticoida > Harpacticidae > Tigriopus > Tigriopus japonicus. Next base: position 8,682,598 of record CM021321.1, read on the forward strand.
TTCTGGATGGGTTTGATGCCGTCCTTGCCAACAATGTAACCTGCGAATTTGAGGTGTGTCCCGATTTGTAACTTCTTCTTGGAAAACGTGAGTCCTATTTCGCGGCATTTCTTGAGAACGGTTTGCAATCTGAGTAGTACATGCTGTAAGTCTGTTCCCCAAATCAACGTATCATCTACGATTTTTTTCTGCCCAAGGGTATTCCGCCACGATGGCGTCCGAACGGGTGTCGGAAAGATTGTATGCAGAACTCAAGTGTATACGAGTATACAGTCTATCAGAAAAGTTTGCATAACGTCGAGCGTCAGCTCGTTTTTTAAGCCTGGCCTTGGAAGGACAAGGCCGAAAAGGTTGAAATTTGGTCAGAATGACCAACATGGACCAACATACCACGCAAATATCCAAAAACCCAGATGCAATCAAATAATCAAAACTTTTTTTACCAAAGACTGAAAAAGGGGCGGCGCAAAAGTTTGCATAACACTTTTGAGCAAGTCGAGGAAAGTGTGAGATTTTTCGAGAAACACCTGTAATTTTCTATTGTTTTCAAGAGATTGATGATGAAAAAAGTCTGGATGATTCTAAAGGTTATAAAAAAGGCGAAAATCTCCATGTAACCTCTCTGTTTTGAAGCAATTATGGGTGCAGCAAAAGAGTTAGCCTTGGAGACCAAGGCCACGATCATTGACCTCCACAAGAAAGGCCAGGGATACAGGAAGATATCCAAGACCTTAAGTATTCCCGTCCCGACCATCCAAGGAGTGGTCCGACGTTTCCAGCAGCGAGGACATGTTGGCAATGCTGACCGGCCTGGACGACCTCGTAAGCTTCCGGCAAGATCCGTCAGAAAAGTGGTGCAAAAGGTGGAGCAGTACCCTCGTACAACCTTGGGTGAGATCCAGGATGACCTTGCCAATGAGGGTCTCAAGGTTTCAAAGGATACCATATCGAGGACCATCAGGACTGCTGGACTTCAGGCAAGGCGGCCAAGGCGCACCCCTTTTTTGAAGCCAAGACACGCCAAAACGCGGTTGAAGTACTGGACAAGGACGAGAGCTTCTGGCAATCCATCTTGTGGTCGGATGAGACGAAAATTGAGCTCTTCAGTCACAACCACGTCCAAACTGTCTATCGCCGTCCTGGACAGGCTTACCTCCCGAAGAACACCCTTCCCACAGTCAAGCACGGGGGTGGTTCCATTATGCTCTGGGGAGCATTCAGTGCCCGTGGTCCAGGGAACATCGTGAGGATCAAGGGGATCATGAAGAAGGAGGACTACTGCAAGATCCTTCAAGAAAACCTGCAGCAGTTGGCGGAGAAGTTGGAGTTGGGTCCGGATTTCTTGTTCCAGCATGACAATGATCCAAAGCACACGAGTCGAATGGTCAAGCAATGGCTCACAGACAATGGCATTCAGGTGCTGGACTGGCCAGCGATGAATCCAGACCTGAATCCTATTGAGAATCTGTGGCAAGAGCTCAAGAGGAGAATCAGGATGAGGAAGCCCAAGAATCTGACCGAGTTGGAGTCCGTGGCCATTGAAGAGTGGCATAATATCCCCCCTGAGACTTGTAACAATCTTGTTAAGAGTTACAAAAAGCGACTATTAGCTATTTTGAAGGCTAAGGGTTTTCAATAAATTATTGATTCAATGTTATGCAAACTTTTGCGCCGCCCCTTTTTCAGTCTTTGGTAAAAAAAGTTTTGATTATTTGATTGCATCTGGGTTTTTGGATATTTGCGTGGTATGTTGGTCCATGTTGGTCATTCTGACCAAATTTCAACCTTTTCGGCCTTGTCCTTCCAAGGCCAGGCTTAAAAAACGAGCTGACGCTCGACGTTATGCAAACTTTTCTGATAGACTGTAAGTGTAATTCGGATGATTGGATGAGGGTGATGTGAACGGTGCAAGGAGTATTGTGGATTTTAGCGAAAGCTTCAAAATTTACCATTAGATGGCGCCAAAACAGGGGCAAAGTCATGGGAGAATAGAGCGTATATATTTTTTAACTTGATGTGAACCTTAGTGGTTGAGACTTAAATACCATTTTTCATCATATTTTCGTCCTACTCGACCTTGGGAACAATGTCTATAAGAAAGAATATCGCCAATTCATACTGTTTGATCCTAAATTAAGGCCAAAGATTGCATCAAAATGTGAAAGACTAGTTTCTGCCGCTAGATGTCATTGAATGTCATTTCATAGGTACGTACGTGGAATTGCTGTTCAAGACGTTCGGCTTCCTCTGGACAGGCCTCAATATTTTTCCATTGAAAGCCAAATTTTCTTTCTTTGCAAAGCTAGTTGAAAACAAATTGATAGTTTTTCGTAGGGTTTCTGAGCGAAAAAAGCTCAAAATTATTTATTAAGTATATGAATAATAGAAATACTCTCCATGTTGGCAGACTTGTTTAAGAGAAAAAGTCTCGTTAAATTTTCAGTTTCCCTGCACATAATCGTTTGTGCAGGGCTGGCATCAAGAGTACTGATGGGGTCAATCATAGATTGGATTGGGAAAATTGATAATTGAACCAATTTTAGCCCTGATTGGAGAGATTGGTGATTGGATTGAGATTTTCAACCTGGTCCTTCAACAAACAGCATTGCCAAAATGACGAGAGAAATTGTAACGACACAAATGTGCCAATAATTAAAAGGATGAACCTAGAAACCATTCAGTGGATGTCCTACATGTTTGACTCTTGCCATATACACTGCCCAATTCCCATCAACGATGTATTTCTGTAAGTTTTAAATGATGACTGTTATTGTTTGGTCCTGTTTAGTATTTTTTGGCAAGCCCTTCCGGCATGTAAATCCTCTCATCATTAGTGATGCTGAAAACAATTGATCTGTGGCCAGATTTTCAAAAATAGGGCACATTGTCATAAAGAATTCTTCAAAAATATATACCACAGACATATTCAATCCAATACAATCAAAGTTATGTATAAGAATATTCCATGTATTTGATGTTGTGATCTCTTGAGGACGGGAAAAAGTTGAACAAATGAAAAAAAAATCAAAACTTGTTTGCAGTCTGCAAAAGCAAAAATTGATAAAAATAAATTCTAGAAAATGCGAAAATAAATTCAGATTTAGTTGTAAAGCCAACAAATTTTTCTTTGAGCCAAAACTGCCAAAAATGAAAAAAGCTCCTGCCCAGGATAATTATATTAAACATTGCCTTTCATGGAATTGGCAGAATTTTGATCACAGTTTTGAAACAATAGTGAGACTGGCTTGGCCTCCCTGATGTGATGCCAACACAGACTCATCTAGCTTTAGATGTGACCATGACAAAGAAGACATGAAATTTTATCATATCGAGACAAGACATTTAGCCAATGAAATTCAATTTAGGTTAGAGCCCCTTATAGACAATTTGATAACTCGTTCATGTTTCACCAATAATGACTTGAAAAGACTTGAACATTTCTAAGTTCATCATTGGAATATCGAGGAAAACAATTTCACAATGTACCACCCAGTCACACTGTGAAAAACCTTTGAAGAAGGAAGAAAGAAGTATTGTTCTCGATGTGCTCGTGGAGAACCACCCTTATCACGCCCATTGCGTTGTTGCGAACTGGTTCAATTGGATTTGCAAACAGGACGGGGAAGAGGAAATTGGGTACCAAAAGAAACGCAAAATGCAAAAAGACGGCTGTCAAACTTCCATTTTCGAATCCCACAATTATCAAGAACACGAGGAACATGCCAATATAAATGGTGAACCAGAAAGCGTCTTGAAAAGAACCTGTGCATACTGGCGAATCACATCTTGGACCCAAAATCCCATGTGTTTGCCACCATATCTCAGTGATCAATAATGACCAATACCTTGTAATACACATGGACTTTAATGAAAAGTCAGTGAAAAGGGTATGGACCTTAATCCACTCGCAAAATCCTCTTGAAAAAGAATTAAGAACCACATTTCCCCCGGAAACTCTCCCACGGACCAAAACGTTTCATTGCGCTCATCGATTACTTTACTTTAACAACTAAAATCGACAATATCATATCTATTTTTGGATTATCATGAAAAGGAGCGAAGTCCAATCTAAAGCTCTGCAATATTTCTACAGTTTCAGAGTTGGAACAAATTGGAACTCTCTGATGCGCCCAATCTGTGACGGAATTCAAATGATAAGTCTCCCTGCTATTACTAATCCCCTGTGGTTATTGGACCTCTGAATTAAAGTTCAATTGAGAAAATGTACACTAATTAGTGATTATATTGCATGTATTGGGACCACTGATGTTGTATGAACATTTGCATATGTCAACTGAATTTAACGTATTTCTATTTCCTCTTCCCGTACTCTTTAAACAGCACAAGGTGTTTGGAGTGGACATACAATAAATAACATTTCAGGCTCGAATTTGCAAAATATTTTCATCATGTTCAACTAAATTAGACATAAATGATATTTATGTCTAAATTTTGATGTTTAAGAGAAAACATAAATGATGAATGAAGAGGGGATGAACAGACTGCACGAATGCAATTTGGGACTTTTTTGTGGGAACCATGGGCTTCATTTTGAGGGTGTTGACTTGAAGGTTATTGTCTAGGCAATCACCTTGCAAAATGTTGATGCTATTTAGCGGTCCTTTGCTGAAATTGATGAAAAGAAACAGGTTGTCTACACATTGAAAGTATTGAATTCCTTTGTCATTAATGGTGGAGCCTTGGTGACCTGGGCCTTTCGGCAGGTCAGAGACACAAAGGATAAGCAGTAGTGGATCCTTCATCATGAGATTGTGTTCTATTGAAACCTCAAATTTGTTAGTTTGAAAAGTAAAACACACAATTAATGATATTGTTGTATGCACTAACTTGCTTAACACCCTTCAATTTGCAAGGGTAAAACTGCTCAAGGTGTCTAGCCTTATGAACCATAATGTAAGAACTTAGTTGGGTGTTAGGGTAAATAACGAGTTCTCATGTAGTTGGAACTTGATTTCTATATGCATATAGTATCCTCTTAGTCATTACAAATGCATTTTTGGGCAATTTCATGCTTAGTCTTTTCACTCTTTGCCCTAATGCAAGCAATTTTGGAAACCCTGCATATTTCTGTGTTATTGTCAGTTAAAGTTGCGCTCAAAAGTAAACATGCTTCATGAACCCAAATGTACTTACTTTCAGCTTATAATACATATTTTTTTATTTAAAACTCTTTCTTTTTATTTTAAATGATGAAGAATGGCTAAAATATTTTTACCGACTCTTAAAATAAGGTGCAAAGTTATTGGTTGAAGGTTTCAAATCGTGCTACTTTTGGAACCTGTTGGGCACCCTGAAATGCTTTTTCCCAGATTGACGAGATTGATTTTTGGACTGAGATTGGGGGCATCAAGATTGGTTCAAGGCTAGATTGAAAGACTGAACAGATTGAATGATTGGGATTTTCCATCAGTAGTTGTCATGTGTTAATGTGGTTCAGTATGCAGAAGATAATATGAAGAGTTAACATATTAAATAATGATATTGCAGAAAACAAAAAATAAAAAAACCCGAAAACTCCAGAAACGAAAAACCCGAAAAACCCGCCCGAAAAACTCACCCGAAAAACCCGGGTGGGTTTTTCTCCGATGCAACCCTGTCTATGAACGGTTGCTAAGCTGATTTATACAGCTGATGTGCTCCTTTGGCCAAGTAAACAAAGACACGAGCGAGTGAACCTACTTCTAAAGCTCAACAGATTTAATAAATAATTGAATTATTGCACAGTGAGTGTTTTGATCGCTTCAAAAGAGAGCTGCATCAAAGGTAAGATTTTGGTTGATCTTTCAGGATGTAACAAAATTCGAACATAATGCTCTTATTGATATAAAGTGAGTCATTTAAAAGGCAACTTATCGCCCATTTGTTTGGAGTCATCTTCAAACTAGATATATTTTGGTCAACGTCTTCTATATTAAAAGCTGGTTTATCTTTATCCATGAACCTCTAGAATCTCTCGGATTCGTCACGTGGACGTAGAAAAATCCGAGAATGTTTCGATTTATTTGCAGTTTTAGAGCAAGGAGCCGCTGTCTATGAGGTAGAAACATGTCGCTTATTGAGCAGAGTCTCGTGGTTTTCAAATGATCTGAAAAGCGGCGTTGAAAAGTGTGTTCAGAAAATTTTGGAGGTCGGGCCAGATTTTTCGGTTCTGGGTCAAGGCCGGTACGGAATCGAAATAAAAAAAATCGCTCCAGATCAGATCCGGATCGGTTCAAATCCGGATTGGATGTGGTCAAGCTCATGCAGGGCTCAAAGAAATATTTTTAACAATACTGCGCTTGTTACCATTGCTTTAGGATAAATTTGATGGGGATTTTCTAAAATAAAATCACTTTTCGGAAGAAAAAGTAAGAAGAATTTAAAAAATCAATTTAAGGCCCATATATATGGGGCTGCTGCTCACTTATTGTTTATCCTTGGACTACAGGGTTGGGCACCCTGATCCGGAATTTGTTTAGCGTCATATTGAACTGCTATAAGGTCATGGAGAGCATCAAGTAACTTGTAAGGAATTGAAGGCATGTCCTAAAGGCATGGCAAGCCCTAATGACCCAGGTCTTCTTGATATCGGTCTTGAGAGCATTAGCGTTTCGGTGGCTGGTGGCACATAGCTCCCTCTCCAACTTGCCCCTAGAAATGGAAGTCCAAGGGGTTCATGTCAGAAAAACTGGAAGGCCAGGTGTTGGCATCCCAAAACTTGATGAAATTGGCCTTGAGGACATTCTTCATAGACAGAGCCTTCTTGGCTGTGTGCACCGAATGTTCAGACTTTTTCCAGATTTCCAACGGTTGTACACGTCATAGAAAGTTGACTTGGGGTAGCTGAGAGCCTTTGTGATGGCGGCAGGTCGGTTGCCTGAGCGAGCCATTTCAATAATGGCAAATCTTTTTGAATCCCTCATGTTATATTTATTGCTCCAATGATAAGTTACTATCTTGCAATCGAATGTTTTCATTACAACCCAGTTGGATTTGTAATTTCGAAATTATTAGCTTGTAAATAATAGTCCGAATTTAAGTGCCCATCCCTGTTTTTCGAGTTTGCCTTTAATATTTCTAAGACAGAAAAATGATTGAAATAGAAAACAATTGGAAACAATGGGACATGACAAAGGATGAGCGTTTTTATGATTAAAAACGCTCAAGTGAGCGTTTTTAATCATACCGGTAGCGGCAAAACAGGGCCGTTAGCAGTTCTTTGCTACTCAGCCCATTTTGGTGAATCCAAGTTATGTCCTATTTAAGCGTCCATTTGATGGTTCTAGGTCCCCGGAAACGATCCATATTTTAAGTTTTGATACCTCTGCTTACACTTGATTGATAATATGCTCAGTTTATTTGCTAGAAAAAGAGTCATCTAAAATCATATATTACCGGATGGGGATTTAATTCGCGCACATGTTTGACCGATTAACTTGTACGAAATTTTTATTTTGTAAGAATTTTAGAATTCGAAAAAATCAATTTAACAAAAGTTGTAAGAAAAAGTCCAAAATATACTATTTATTATTCAATGAAACCACCATCGGCCTCGACAAAGGCCTCCAAACGACCTCAGAAGGCCCTGCAGATGATACGGTTGTACTCCTCAGAGCTGCATTGAGGTTGAGATACTCGTGTTTGGTTAAAGTTAGGGAGTAGAAGGACCCCTCTTTGGGTTCATCCTTAAATGGATAAAAACAAGTGGAGGCTCTTTTGTACTGGTTAGATAGAGCTTACCTTTGACTTAACCGACCTCGGTAGCAAAGATCATGATTGCAAAATTATTAAACGCCGAGAAATGTTAGACAATACACGGTGTTTCGAATGGCATTTTTGGTTTGGGTCGAAATATCCAAACATCTTGGCATTTTATGGACTCAAAATTCAAAGGGGAACAACTTTACTATTACTAATAAATACTGTGTTCTATAAGTCTAAGTCCAAGAAAAAAGTTACAAACCTAAAAACCTATTAATTATATATTTGACCATTAGAGTTAGCCATTAGAGACCATTTAGTTATTTCTTGAGGTAAAATGGATTAAGAAAACATTCATCAGTACCTGAGTTATTTGGGTTTGAATGCTTCATGTTTGACCCCCAAAAAACCAAAAAAACGTTAGTTATGTTAAAATAACAAATTCCCAAAGATTTTAAATAGCTTTTTAATGTCGCAAAAGGAAAATATTTTTTTAAAGTTTTGCAGTTTATGTCAAATTGGCCCAAATTAATATATGATATCACTTAAAAAGCACTTTGAAAAGAAATCGGTTGATGTTTCAAGTTTCGATTTTAGTCCACTTTGCACACGGTCCTTCAAGAAAACGTAAATTTGAATATGAATCCGTTAGACATATTCATTTGTAATTTTGGCAGAACGCACAACAAAGTGTACTATCAATAATTATAAAATGCGCTTTCCAAAACTCTTGTTTCAAGTGATTTTATGTATTTTTTCGAGTTACTTTGACACAAACTTCAATAATCAATAAAATTCATTTGCGACATTGAAAAGCCATATGAAACGTTTGGGAATTTGTTTTTTTTGATATATTTGTAGCGTCCTTCGGTTTTTTGGGGTAAAAAAATGGACCATTCAAACCCAAATAACTCAGCTCCTCATAAACGCATTTTTATTCAATTTGAATTCAAGAGGTAACTAAATGGTCTCTAAATACGGGTTATATACAGTAGTTTATCAAACAATGTTATAATGGATAAGTTTTTGGGTATTGTTATATACTCTGAATATCTCCTGCTCTAACGCAACCTTTCTTCTCTCTAAGTTTTTCTATCTTCGCATTCTGAAAATAAATTTTCCCCTGGATCTAAACTTACGTAATACAATAAAAGTAAAGTTGTTCCCCATTGAATTTGGGGTTCAAATAATGCAATGATGTCTGGGTATTTCGATCTAAACCTAAAAAGCCATTGGAAACACTGTAAATAACTTACATTAGCAAGGCAAATGATTTCAAGCACGCCATCAAGCACACACAAAGCATATTTTTGTTTAACGTAAATGTATTGTGTCTCAAAAATTACACGCTGCCAATAAACATCATCCTTTTTCCATATTTTTTCAAGGAGAAATATGGACATGGAAGTCATTCCCGAAGTGGACGAAGCCATTCAAAATTTGATGAGCACTACTCCAATCACGGTTGAAAATTCCTACCGAGGGTCAAAAAATGGATCAGAACATAAAATGGTGTTTAAAATCTCTTGGATATTTCGTGAGATTCCTGAATTATCATCATTCGGCATTTCTAGCATTAACAAACTCCGCCAATACATTAGCTTCAATGCTACAGTCTTTAAAATTTATAGATCAGGAATTATCACCCAGGCAATTTGGGATAAGATGCCAAGTGAACTCGAGGTGGTTAAATTCATGATCAAAACATTCAGCGCACGACCTGCTCTGACTATACCTGAAATCTTATCCACTGTTGAGATCAATCCTGAAATACTGCCAAGATTTCGGGGTCAAATCAGCGTGATTGAATTTCTCCAACGCTATCCAGACTTTTTTATTGAGGTAGAAAATGGTGCATTCACAACTACTGTGAAAACACTTTGTTCCGTCCAACCCAATGCCACGCCTTTGTCCAAGGTAGACAATATCATTGTAATGGAATACATACAAAGGTTCATAAAACAAACTGGTCTCAAAGCGCTTCCCGTCACCCTGAAAGGAATTCAAGCTTACCTGGAGCACTTCAGCTATGACGTCACGCTTGAAGGGTTAGATAGATTTGTGGACCAATTTTTCCGCATTTCACCTACCATAACCAAGAAAGAAGAGAGCGAATGTGTCAAGATTATCATCGCTGACCCCAACCAAATGGCAGAAGATGACAATACAATGGATGTGACTGAAGATTCGTTGTCTTCAAGTGAATTTGAAGAAGTGACAAAACTACGCTTGATTTTAGACCAATGTCCATTAAACCTGTCAGAAATTCGAGCGGCGTTGAAGATGAAAGATGTTCAAATGAGTAATGCTAAATTAAGAACTACTCTTGCGACTCATTTCCCAGATTTTGAAATTGGAAATGAAGGGGTGGTCGTGAGAAAGTTTTATCACAAAATGATTGTGAAAAGTGCCCTGGAAAATCAATGTCCTATTACTCTTGGAGAAATTCGAAACTTCTTGAAGACAAAAGGAACTGAAATGAATAATTCTCGTCTGAGGTCATTGATTGACACCCATTTTCCTGAATATTCAATTACAAATGGAATTGTCCACCTTGTTGAAGATCCCACCACCTCTTCAAATGTTAGCGATGAAACCTCTACAAGAGTTGCTGTGAATCCTGACCCAAATATTAACCTAATAAATGAAGAACAAAAGGTCAAAACCTTGCAAACCAACTCCCAAGTATCTGACCTCCAACTTGAAGCTGTGGCAAAACTGCGTCTAATTTTTGAAAAATGTCCGTTGAACATGGGTGAAATTCGGGCATTACTGAAACTTCAAGCCGTTTCGATAAAAAATGTCATTTTAAGAAAAATAATCGAGACTGAATTTCCCGAACTCATGATTGGAGATGGTGGGGTTGTCGACAAAAAGTCATCACATTACAAATTGATGGTGGAGAGTATTCTAAAAAAACAATGTCCAATCACCTTGGGAGAAATTCGAAAACTCATGAACTTGAAAGGGATTCAAATAACCAATGCAAAACTGAGATCACTGTTTGACGCCCATTTTCGAAAATACACAATTTCAAATGGAGAAGTGATGCTCATTCAAAGTCACATTACTGAAACAAGTGTCAAGAAGAAGCCCGTTTTAAGTCCTGAGATGAAAATGGTCCAAGACATGTTGGTCAAAAAGTGTCCACTCCATTCCGCAAGTATTCTTGCTCAATTGCAAAATAGGGGTGTCATTATGAGTCTCACTGACCTAAAAACTGCATTAAAGGACCAACTTCCCAAATTCTGCTTTGATGGAAAAAAAGTTGTCCGAAATGAAGCCCCAATTGGGAAATCCAATGAAAAACCTCTTTCAAAGAATTTGAGCCAAACTCAAGGACAGTTAAGATTGGACCAACAAACCAATCACCAAGTACTTCGCTACATTTTAACGACCAAGTGTCCAATCCAAATGAGTGAAGTTCGGAAAGATTTGAAGCTTTGTGGAATAACTATGAATAACAAGGTTTTGAGAGCCACTTTGCAAGCCGATCTCCCCGAATTTAAGATCCTTGAAGGTGGGATAATCATTCAATATGATGATAATTGCTCTTCGGTTCTTCAATCCATTTTACATCAAGGTTGTCTAATGAACATAAATGATGTTTTAACCGAATTAACTATCAATGGCATTGACATGAAGGAAGCCAATTTGAAGATGATACTCAAGACCAATTTTCCGACAATGAAGATTCAAGAAAGTAAGGAATTCATGGAGCAAGATGAAGAAGATACCTCGACAAACGACGAAAGCGAGTGTTCTAGTGTTACCTCTGAAACTCAATTCGATGTCAGCTCTGATGAAGAAGTAGTTGTTGATCCCCAGATTTCCCTCCCAAGAAACAATATCGAGCTTATCCAAAGCATTTTGGACGAAAAGTGTCCTTTGGCAGTGACTCAAGTCCGAATGACTTTGCTATCACATTCAATCGCTTTAAACCGAGCAAGTTTAAGAGACGTGATTGTAAAGGAAATCGGCGATTACTTCATTATCGATGGATGCATCTATTTGCCAACCTCAGTATCTCCTGAAGGATGCACTATGGCTAGTGTGGTTTTAGAAGCCCTTAACCATGTCTTGACAAAAACGGGAGATCATTCAATTGAGAGCCTGGTGAATGTTTTAACGGGTAAAGGAATTGAGATATCTGAAAAGACTTTGGAGAATATCATCTCGGAATATTCGTGCACTTACAAGTGTAAAGATGGCGTTGTGTCTTTGGTGTATGAAAAAGCTGAGGAGAAATTGGATCCCAAATCATTGAAGGAGATCGTCGTGTGCCTGAAATCCTTGGAGCATAATGAGAATAACTCGTTCATCGATGCAAACCAAAGACGCCTTTTCAAGAAAAGTTTCCTAGAAGATATCTTTGGTGAGTTACATTTGAAACTAGCCAATCACGTGCAGAAAAAGCTGAATGACTTAAAATAGCCATACTAACAAATTATCATGCCTAAGAAAACATTCAAAAAAGTCGCATGGGAAAAGATTATACACATTTTCAGTCACGTTTTTGCCATACCAAGTTGAAAGTTAATGTATATTTTAATGCATCTCTAAATATAAATTTAGTCTGACAAACTTCACACTTTTTCAGGCAACAACAAGGTCTATCATGACCTCAAGTTCTTGTTCGCGTCTGAGGAAGGAATTGGTTTTATCAATGCACCAGAAACAGAATCATCACTCATTGAACCCCTTCAGAAATTGCAATCTGACTGTGTCGAGGACACGTCCAAAATCAAAGACCATCAAGATGTATTTGCTCAACCAGTCGATCATTCGCCGGAAATGAAGGACTTTGAAGATCTCTCAAACCAATCATCAGAGACTCGAGAGTTAACAAAGACAGAAATTGATTCAGGAAAAGAGGAGACTTTATTAATGCCGTCAGCCTTGGAGCTTATAGATCCTAAACTTGACGCTTCCAAAGAAGATCCAACAGAGAACCTTCCTCTATTGAATATTCATGGTGAAGAGCACAAGCACCAGTTGCCTGAATGGGATCTATTTTTGGAAGAAGCCCTTGATTTGACTGAAGATGGCGTGTATCCCTCTGACTTTGAGGCTTGTACAACGGGAAACACAGAGGCTCCGAGCCCAATTTCTCAGCCAGAAACCCCAAAAACACCAATGAATCCTGCTGCTGATGTTCTTGAAGTGGTCGAAAAAGAGGCAAGAGTGAAAAAATCCAAGGAGAAAAAAGACGAATGCATCATTGCTTGACAGAATGATTGGACTCATAGAATATGTGCAAGATCTCACCTCTCACTCTAAAACACTGCCTCATGAAAGCAAACTGAACTTGAAAGCTGACATGACACCATCAATCTACGTATCAATGTAATGCTCGGACCATGAAGATTTCTGATACTTCCTGATTTTACTTACTGTCATTCAAAATAAAAGATAGCAAAGTTCTATTTTACTGAATATCCAATATGACAGAAAAATGGCTTTACTTTCAGAGTTGGTGCTCTTCAATCTACCCTATTTTGTCCAATTTGTTTGGGTGAGTTTGAACTTATTTTAATGTTGAGCTTTTGTAGGTGATGGCAAGTTTAAGTATTTCTACACGTATTTTTGGTCGAGCTTAAACTATTGTCTTATTGGCACTGTAAATCCCTTTTATTTAAAAGCCTTCAAAAATTTCCCCCGCTTTACTATCTTCCAGCAGCCTAATATCCGGATTTCTTTTAGAACCAAATAACGCAGTCACTCCTGAGAAAATATTTTGCATCCCATCCCAAAATGGACAGTGAAAAAGATTTATTTTCCAAACAAGAAGAGTCAGTGCAAAATATAAAAACTATTTAAGGACAAAGCAGTTGAACAAATCCATTGCAACAGATGACCCCAATGCAATAAGTGAGGATTTCAATTTCATCTTGGAAAGGGTCCTTAAAAGTAACCAAGTCGTGCTCTTCATCTGAGGTTCTCCGCATTCTATGAATGTTTCCATTGAGAAAAGACCGAAATTGCCCCCAAAATATGGCAACCAACACTGCGAAAAAGTCCCAACCCAAAGAAATGGTCACTGTCAATCAGTTGAAGAAAATTGAATTGAGTTTAAGAGAAGGTCCCAAAAGTTTTAAGGCATTTCGAAGCGACATACGAGCTCACGGAATTACAGTAACAAACAGAGGTTTAAAGGTTTTGATCAAAACTGAATTTCCCGCGTTTGGAGTCGACGAAAATGGGATAGTCTCAAAAAAGTATCCTTCTGCCAAAGCTGTAGCGTCGAATACTCTAAAGAATAAGGATTCTGTTGCCTTGAAAGATGTTCCCAGCAAGCCCAAAAGATCTTTGGATCAGAGGATAAAAATGGTTCAAAGAATATTGAATGAAAAGTGTCCCATAACGATCGCTGAAATTCGAGGCATAATGAAAAGAGAAGGGTTTTCAATTAGTGACGCTGATTTAAGGACGGGAATTAAAACCCAATTGCCGGATTTTAGTATACATGAGACCCTAGTTCGTCGAGTTCAAGCCTCAATCCAAAACAACAAAACCAAGACAAACAAACACCGATTAGATCATGTTGCCAGACTTGAGAGCATTTTAAGACAAGGATGCCCAATGAAAATGCATCACATTCGTGCTCAGCTTTATGAAAGCGGATTTTCAATGGATGATCCGACCATCAATAATATCATCGAAAAGGAACTGCCTGAATTCAAAGAAATCTTCAACTATGTTATCGACTTTGTTCAAGGAGGCAACAACACTGTGCTACTTCAAAATTTTCTGAAAGAAAATTGTCCAATAACCAAGAGAGAGGCTCGTGCTAAATTAAATATTTGTGTGATCCAGCTGAATGACAGAGATTTCACCTTTTATTTGGAAGCTCGTCTCCCTGAATTCAGTCTTGTTGAAGAAGGCATGATCATTTGGAAGAGGGATCCTTGTCTTTTGGCTCTCCAATCCATAGCAAAACCGGGATGTCCAATGGACATCGTTCACATCATGCAGCACTTGAATGCCAGAGGAATTTCCAGGACAGAAGCCAAAATCAGATTGATCATAAAGACCTGCCTTCCTGGATTAAAGCTTGAAGATGAGAACTCAACCATTGAAACCTCAATATTTACTGATGAGAGTGAAACAGACGAAACATGCTCTGAGTACAGTTGCGAGGATGAATCGGATTGTGATGAAGATTCAACAACAACGAGCGCAGTTGAGCTGATCCAAAGGACCTTGAATGAAAAGTGTCCTACAGCAATCACTGAAATCCGAATGGTATTGGTTTCGCACTCATTCGCTATAAACAGATCCGTGTTAAGTGACCTGATTGTAAAGGATATGGGCAACCACCTCATTGTTGAAGGCTTTGTCTATCGATCTAACTCAATGTCCAAAGAAGGCCTCCTCATTGCAAATGTGGTTTTGGAAGCTATTTACCCTCTCTTGGCGACCGAATCGCCGCATTCAATTGGCAGTTTGATATCTGTTTTAGCGGTCAAAGGAATTGAATTATCCAAAGAGATGTTGGAGGAGATCATCTCTAAATATTCGTTCACTTGCAAATGTCAAGAGGGCTTTGTGATTTCGTTTGACAATAGAAAACAAGAGAGAGAAAACAATCTGAAATCATTGGAGGAAATCGTTTTGTTGCTGAAGTCTTTGGAATTTGACGAAAATAACTCGTTTCGGGATGCAAACCAGGGGCTTCTTTTCAAGAAAAGATTTTTAGACGACATCTTAGGTAAGTCCAAAAAAATATAGCGTTATCTTTAAGCAACATGCCCATTAAATGGATTAGAGGCTAAAATAATTAAATTTAAAGTTTATGATTTGTGAAATCAAAGTGCATTTAATTCATTTTTTTCTGATTTTTGTGCATTTTTCATTATTCCTGTTGATGTGCATTTTTCGCATTTTTGGCACTGTTAGTCAAAATTTCGTGCTTTTTTGGTGCTTTTTGTCAAAATTTCGTGCTTTTTTGGTGATTTTTGTCAAAATTTCGTGCTTTTTTGCTCACTTTTGAAAAACATACATTTTCTAGCCCTTGACATGCCTGATTGACAACATACTTTTCGCTTTTTTCTTTCTCGTGTTTGATGATGAAAAAGAAAGATGTTTCGTTACACTGTTGGCACATTTAAAGTTTTTGAGTTTTGTCTTTCCAAATACATTTATGGTATAAGCTGCTCATGAAGCTTATACGGAGTTGCTTCATGCTCTACCTAGATTAATATGGTTCAGTAAAAGAGTAAATAGTTTAAAAAGTTATCTGTTCAAGGTGCAAACACAAAATGCAAAATATTGCTAGCAGGGTATCAAAATGTTATTGGTATAATAATCAATGTTTTGTTAATGAAAAAATAAAAAAAAATGCATGTGGCCCCAATAGGTTCATGCTGCCACTTTTTACTTGAGCACTCTTCACCCTCTATACTTGTTTTACGCTACACTTATGAAAGGCAAAAGACCCAACAAAATAGTACAGTTAAAAAAATTGCAAAAAAAATTCACCTTGTTTGTTATTCATTAAAAGCAGCAACGTTGGATGTTCTTAATTTATTGCGTTCCTCATTGTACCAAATTTTGTTATATTAAACACATGGTTCAAGCTGCTGAAGGTCGAAGTATTTGTCAAGCCTTTTGTTCCATAACAGAGCTTTTTTTTGGAAAAGGATCTCTTTAGAAATGTAACTTTGATATAGTCTAAGTATTCATCAACTGTGTCCACTTTTTGCATCCCTTGCATTTTCTTATTGCATTTTTTTGGAATTTTTGTTACGCTTTTTCAATGCATATTTCGGGGGTTTTGCTGCAACAAAGATCTTTTTTTTATTTCAGGTAAAAACGACGTATATAAACTTCTCAGTTGTCTAATCATTTCTGAAGAAGGTATTGGTTTATCCCATGACCCAGAAGAGCAAGCATCAAATGAAGAAAAAAAGTTGAAAGAAACGCCTTCTCAACATGTGGATCAAGGAGCAAAAGTAGAAGAAAAAAGAGTAAAAGAAATCTTGGAAAGCCCAAGCTTTGCTCAACGAGAAAATCAATATATTTCATATTCAGCCTCTGAGCTTGAAGACCAGAACCCAGATATCAGTAACACCAATGACACAAACCCGTTTACCCAAACCTGCAATGATAACTGAACCAAGAACAAGTCTCCCAAATTGGATCATTTATGACAAGAATTTGGAGATCGAGGTCCCTCCTTTCCTTCAAGCAGATCAATCCCCAATCCAAAAAATGTCTTGAAGATGGAAAATGGAGGATTGGACTTCATCCTAGATTCGAATTGAGATAAATCTATCATCTATTGATTGCCCATTAATAAGCCAACAAAAAAGCTATTTCTGGACACATGAAAAGAACCCATTTGGTGATGTTAAGGCCAAATAATTCACGCAATCGCGATCCTTGCGTTTGTTAGAGTTAGAAGGAAACAAATTCAGAAAAAGCGCCAAAGTTGTGATAAAATTGATATCAATCAGACGACGACAAGGAACGATAAGATTAATATAATATAATATAATATAATATATTACATTATAATATATATATTACAGATAAGATTATATATCATCCTTCTTTTTTCACGAATAAAGCGAAGCTTTGGGCAAAACAATGCGGTTCCATTGCAGTTTTTAATACAGGAATATGCTCTATTTTCAGGGTTTACAAACTCCTTACGACACTTTCCATTCAATTTCATCTGGTGACAACTGGCATCTGGGTGAGTTGATTTTATTATTCTAATGTGTTTTTTTTTTCATAACAACACCAAAAATCTATCATAAAATTGGGAGTCCTTCTATCTCAAATCAAGACCATGTGCAAAGAAAACGTAAAGGGTCAAAGTAGCAATTTCGAATAACGGTTGAATTCGATCTTTTTCTTCAAGTGGTGGGAAGCATGCTTATGTAGAACTAAGGTTCACCCATTTGTACATTTGTAAAGGCCCCGGGCACATTAAAAATCATACTCATTCACTTAATCGGTGTAAGACTAAGTAAAAAGCTTTAAGAGAGCAAAGTTTTTGACTTGGACAATCGATTGAGTTGAAAATTCAAGTAAGAATTCTCCGTAGTCAATAGGCCATGTCACATAATGGAAAATCGTTTGTATAATGGATAGCAAAATGAACAAAACAGTCTGGGCTTATAGTTTTATAATATAAACCAATGACATAATGAGGGGATCCTATGAAATTAGAGCGGATCAAAAGAGAGTGTGTACAAAAGAGAGCGAATCAAAATAGTGCCGGTTCAAAATAGAGCCTCTTCATAAGAGAGTGAATCAAATTAGAGCCAAGTCAAAAGAGAGTGTATTGAATAAGAGCGAAAATTGCGTTCGTTCAATTCCTCAATTTTAACTTGAGAAGAAAATTATAAATGACAAATCAAATAATTAGTTAGCAATGTTGAAGGAGTTCAAAAAGACCCAAAAGGATAAGGAAAAGCTTTTTTACCAAGACTCCTTTTTATGATAGAAAATCCCAACAACAGTGTAGACGCTATAAGACTATCAGAAATAATACAATTTTTGATATTTTTCCAATTTACACTTTCAAAATCCCAAGGTGTTAATGAATATAAGTTAATTTTTTCACATTTTCTTTTTGAAGCCCATGGGCATGAAGGGGCTATTGGCATTGATGAGATAATTGAGACAGTTGGCGCTATTCTTTTTATGGAAAACGACCTTCATGAAGAAATTTTTCTAGGTTATGGAACAATTTTTCCCCAAAAAGAGCCTTTCAAATACTTAAAAGCTACCTTCTTCACTCTAACCTCAGGAAAAACATAGTTGAAAGAAATTTTATATATTCACTCTATGATTGGCTCTAAAATGTCACGCTCTCTTATGATTTGGCTCTATTTTGATTGGCTCTATTTTGTACCCACTCTCTTTTGATCCGCGCTATAATCATTTAGTCCCCATATTGAGGTTGGCAAAGTCACCTTGATGGCAGAGGAACCTTCAAAAATAAATGAAGCACAAGGAAAACTGGACATCTTCCAATGCTCTAGAAATTATATGGAGCTTTACTAAAGCATCGTTCGTTGTTATAATGTTCGAAAGTGTAAATGCAAAAGATTAAAAAAAAACACATTTTATGTTTTTCATTACTTATTTAGAGGACACGTTTCCATGATTGTCATGGTCCTTGTTGCAAGAATAATATTCCTTAAAAGTCTTACCAACATCTTTCATAATGTAGTTATAAGTTTTTAACATCATGTAAGAAAAATAAGTATAATTTTTGTAATGCTAAATTCTTAAACCGTTAGAATAATTTGCCAATAAATTATTGCTGCAAAGTATTACCGGGAATTTTATTTGTCAGAGTATTAGTGGGAACTTTTATTGCGAACATTTTAACATTAATCGGCTAGTTTATCAATATCAATCAAGTGACTTTGTTGTCAAAAGATACTGTTATCAGTTTGAACACTCGATGCGTAGTGGGCTAGTGAAACTAGTCTTGCATTTTGAATTACAACTAAAAAAACACTACTCTCCTTCAAATTTGCGTTTCCTGATTTTCGAAGTAATAGAAGTGCCATTCCTCCAGATCCTAGTAATGTCCAATAAATTAGTGTCAGCCAATACGTACGATATGAACTATTGTTATTCAAGTCATTGAACGGTTAAACCTTACTTTGCTTTTGAGAGTTACGCCTTATGGACTATTGCGTTATCGATTTGGAATTCGTGAGGGTTCTCAAGGACCTCGTATATCTAAAATCCCACTTAGAACTTGACTCATGAACCCATGCATCCACAAAGAGATGGGGAGTAATTAGGATGAAAAAGCATAAATATGATTTTTATTAATGGTTGATCCTATTCATTACATTCTTGAGCACAGAAGTGTTAATTTTGGATGATCCCATATTTTCAATTACAAATTACTTTCAGATATCGTGATGAAATTGAGGGAAATAATTTACTGTTTAACAAGAGTTGCCGACATTTACGTATCAATTTTTGAGCCTTGAAATCATTCAAAACTTCTGTTTATTCACTGTCAGCAATACATCATTTTGGGGCCTTTTTGACCCTATGTTTTTATGTCACTGCACAATCTTTCAATTCTCTAGGCCATTATTGAGGAATCTTTTATCAAAATACCCAGCTCTAGTCATAATCTAAAAGATCAATGAATATGTATGATAACAAGGTCTTTGCACTTACCTGGGAGTTCCAGGGTTTTTGTGAATTCGCCCATCTATGTCTTGCAGCATGCTTTGAATCAAAATCTTAAGACTCCCTCAGGAATTGTAAAAATATTTTGACCCGACAAGAAGATCATATTTCAGACTTACCATTGGGTAGATTTGATGATGACGCGTTCTTTTCAAATCCTTGACTAACAATCTATAAGGTTAGGTCCAATCATGAGGGCACTTATCAGACAGAGGCTGCTCAGTTTAAAGAAAGAAAACATTTTCCTAGTTTTTTTCTCAATTTAGCAAATTCGTTTCTTTAATCGGTCAACCCTCGGTACTAAGTTATGAATAACTGTGACGTAAATTTGCTCAATTAGCGACCCAAATAATTGGTCCTAACGCAAGTTTAGTCAATTATTTCGTCATCAGCGTAAGTGCCTGACATTGATCAACCAGTTTTGTATTGGACTGAACTGGGCACCTTGCAGAACTCCCAAATTAACAGAGTGCGATGCTTCGGGTACAAAAAGATAAGCTCACACATACATTCGCGTTCACTCAATTAACAAATATAATTTGAGCTTGAGTGTTCCTGATATCAATTGAGGATCAGGGAGTGGCCAGTGAAGGCTAGGAAATCATGTCCGATAACGAAAGTGTGAAATCGAGGTCCTCCTCCGTCAAAGAGCAAGTGATCAAAGAAGTGGTGGAAGATCTGGAGAAAATCGAACAAGGAGCTGCCAATGAAAGAGGAGAATGGGGAAACCATTGCGAGTTCTTCTTGTCAAGTTTGGGTCTCGCCGTGGGCCTCGGGAACATTTGGAGATTCCCTTATGTGTGTTATGAAAATGTAAGTAGGATCTATTTATCTCAAAAAACGTGTTTCTAGAATGATGGAGACTTGTATTTTTTTCATTATTAGGGTGGTGCCACTTTCATAATCCCCTATTTTATCATGTTGTTCATCGTGGGATTGCCCATTTTCTTCTTGGAAATGGTTATTGGACAATATGCGGGCATTAGTTCTACCAAGATCTTCGCTCGAATGTCGCCTGGACTCCGTGGAATGGGTTATGGCATGGTGACCATTCCCACCATCATTAATTTCCAATATGTGGTTATCATGGCCTATGGATTGCATTTCATGTTCTTTGGATTCAGGACCAACCTTCTGTGGAGTAGCTGCCAGTTTGAGTACAACACGCCTCATTGCTACAGTGTTACAGAAGCGGCGGAGTGCATTCCTGGGATAGAGTCTTTCTACAACCAAACCTGCCTCGAAGCTGCTGAGTTCTGTCAAATGGCCTCAAATGGATCCTATACATTTCATCCTGATACAAACGGCTCGTGTGTTACGGAAAATAATGACACAGTTGCGTTCAAAGATGTCACATATCGGGCTTCATCTAGTGAAGAATACTGGTACAATCGAGTGCTCAACTTGAAAGTGGTTAATGGACATGTGGACACTGATGTGAACTCTTGGAGCAAGTGGGGTGGAATGCAATGGGAAATCCTTGGTTGTCTGGCGCTAGCTTGGATATTGATTTGCGCGTCCCTGATCAAAGGCGTTCAATCGTACGGAAAAGTGGTCTATTTCACAACGTTATTCCCCTACGTGGTTCTGGCCGCTTTCCTGATCTACATTGGTACTAAAGAAGGATTTGTGGAGGGAGTGAAATACTACATGGTACCACGGGATTGGGCCGATATGGGTCAAGTGTCGGTTTGGAATGCAGCAGCAGGACAGATCTTCTACAGTTTGGGCGTGGCCCAGGGCAGTCAGTTGCTTCTCTCGTCATATAATGGATTCAAGACAAACTGTCATCGAGACGCTCTGTTAATCGGACTTGGAAATTCACTGACGTCATTGTTCGCTGGATTTGTTGTCTTTGGTGGATTGGGATACATTGCTCACGAGAAAGGTGTCAAAATTGATGAGGTCATTGAATCTGGACCTGGATTGGTTTTCATCGTGTTTCCAGAAGTCATTGCCATGATGGTGCCTAGCCCCCTATTCTCATTCTTGTTCTTCCTTATGTTGAACTTGTTGGCTATCTCCTCCGTTTGTGGATCCTGGGAGGCCTTTGTGGCGTCTATTTTTGACGAGTTTCCAAATTTGCGGAAACATCGAATGTGGGTGATGATTATCACCTGTTTTGGTGGATTTCTCTGTGGTATTGCCATGTGCTTCGACTCTGGATTCTTTCTCTTTGATATCATGAACGATCGTTGCTCCAATGCCATTCTTCTAATGGCCCTCATCGAACTGGTTGTTATGAGTTGGTTTTACGGCTCTGGTAAAATCCTGAAGCATATAGAAGAGATGGGCATGAATCTTCCCGCATTTATGAAATGGTTCTGGTGGATCTGTTGGACCATTATCACGCCTATCATCATTTTCGCTGTTACCATTTTGTCTTGGATTAACGCAGCTGGCGACGAATTCTTGGACTATGTTTTCCCCACATGGGTCACAGTGATAGGCTGGGGCTTGGAATTGGTGGCCGTATTCATTATTGTTATCGTGTTAATTATCACCGTTATCAAGCGGGTCTATGCCGGAAAATCTTGGGCTTTCATCAAACCCGGACCACTAATGACGCCCAACAAACTTTGGGGTCCCAGACCAGATAGTGGATTGCCAATGCCAAGTAACAAAGCCATGGAGAATGAAGCCTTTGAGGATTGACATTAGCATTCAGATTTTCTTCTCTACTCATGTATTATGTTGAATTATTCTTTAATCAATAAAGAAATTTAGGAGTCTTGTGAACACTCGTATTACGTCAATCTTTTATGAACGTCGAAATAGTTAGTGCTCACTAAGTCTTTTCAGATTTCAAATTTCAAATCGTAGAGGAGTCGCATTTGTAGATAAGAATAATCAAATTTGAATGTTCATCCTACCTTCCAGAATCGAACAAAATGAGTGAGGTTGATCAAAATGAACCCCCAACTGATGAGACGAAGAAGCCAAGGCATTTCAAGTTTCCCTCCCACCAAGCCAACATGCTCCATCTGGCCAAAATGTGCCAAGACAGTAAACAATTCTCCGATTGTGTCATTCAGTGTGACGGTGGAGAAGGTGTGCGAGCACATCGCTTGGTTCTGGGTGCCGCTAGCAAATTCCTGAAAACAGTATTCCAAGAAGTTCCTTCGAACCTTCAGGAGGCCACCATTGTGGTCCCAGGGGTCAAAGAAAACGTCGTTAGCTCATTACTGGACTTTTTATACACTGGAGAGATGACGGTGGCCAGAGGTGACACTGTCGACTTGCAACTCCTTATCGACACCCTGCAAATTGACCCTCAACTCATCTCCATCACTGAAGATGGCGACACCTCTGAAGACGAAGGACCTGAAGATCTATCCTCTTCTCGTACTGAACCGGAAGTTGTTGAGCAACCAGGCAAATCAACGGAACCGGAAACAGTGGAGGAAACAAAGGCTCAAGATCAATCTGATGAGAATTCAGTTCCTAGAAAGAGACAGCTTGAACCTGATAATGACGAACAGGAATCTGAACGGGTCAAGAAGTCGAAGAAATGATTGCTTGTTTACAATATAGCAAGCAATTAACGCAATCTCACCCTCGTGTCATGGAGAACATATTTTCTGATATGTATTATAACCTGTCCAACTCTGATAATCTAACATGTAATAAGTTTCAAATGATCACATTCATTACGATTACTTTTGACCTCCGTAATTAACTGACAAAAACATTTTCTGAACACATTTTTTTCTCAAATGCTAGAACACAAAATGTCTAACTTGAGTTTTTGACAGTAATTGAAAACATATGGGATTTCATTGTATTGCCAACCAAGCTAAATAATCACTGCGCGTACATTTATCAAGAAGAAAGTTTTTTTTCTTTTTTAATTTTCAATTAGTGTGATATAAATTATTAGTTTGTTTTTGTCCTGAACTGCTTTGTTGAATGGCATAATCAGGTTTTGAAAAGAGAAAAGTTACGCGCAAACAAAGCAAGATTACTCCTGCTCAAAAGTAGCACGAGGTCAAAGCAAGTTGATACATCAATGCTCGACCAAGCAGACATATTTCTCAAAGATTGCATTTGTTTGAATGTTGTAAATATTAGGTAATAAACTGATGGATCGCAAACATTCGCCCAGTTGAACCCTGATTAAAATTATCTCAACAAAACAGAACTTTTAGCTATTACTTGACATTGTGATGCTTAAGAGCAAAAAAACTTTTTCATTGACCACGATGTAAAGACATACTAACTTGTGCTCCTATCCATAACAATAATACCGGCTAAATGGCTTCAAATTTTTAGATAAGCGTTTTTCAGCACGAGTGGACTTCATTTTGAGCACAATCGTAGTGATGGGACTTGAGCCTAAATTGTACTCTAATGTTGGCATTTTGATTCTTGACAGGAGTTTTGGGTCAAAAAGTTTACCACGATCTAATTTTGCATAGCAAGAGACAAACTCTGAGACAATGGCTTGGTTCCATGCCAAATTTCAAAAAAGCACCTATGCGGCAACACCAAGCTAAAAAGCAAGCTTGATACCCATCAGCATCCAACATGACTTATCAAAAAATAGACAAAGTTTATATCAATACTGCTTTCGCAGAGCACTTTGTACCGATCTCTATACAATAGCTCACCATGGTTTTAGGAATTGTTATTTTAATGCACGTTTATAGAAACGACATTCGGTGTTTTCAGCTTAATCTTTGTTATCGTGCCTGAAATTCCTTGTTGATTTTTAATCTTTTCAGGCAAATCTTAATGTTTTATTGCGAGAAGATCTCTCATTGGATACAGATATATAAGGTTGATACAATATTAATTGTCTTGGGGCCCATTCTGGGTTCTTTGGAGTCTTTGGATTAATGGTATTTATAAGGAGGAGACGTG
>CM021321.1:8718618-8745004 GCA_010645155.1 Tigriopus japonicus
TAATAAACACAATTGTGGACGAACTCAGGAATTCCCAACAATCTTTATCAGCCAGCCATTTGGCTGCAAGAATCCCAAGCTGAATTTGTCTTATCACACTGGTCCATTCTGAAGGGGTTTGATCAAAAGAATTCCCATTTTCACCTTTCTTACATCTTTTTTTACCAAAAAATCATCAAGTTCAAATCTGTGCCCTACTCATAACTTTCGTTCAGCCTCTATTTCTATTCGAATTTTGTCGCCTTGGAATGTCCAACAGCCCAAGGAACTCGGACGCTTTCTCTCGAAATCCGCCGCGCTCTCCAAAACTCTGATCCTTCCGCCTTTAGAGCTCTAGCAGCGAGTTAGTCAAGTTTTCCACTCAATCTTGAGCAGCTCAAAAAAAATCTAGTGATATTTCCGTTGCTACACTCATCAGCCAAAATGGTGGTCAAGCAATAGTGAGATAGACTGTGCTCAGTGAAAGTCGACAACCATGGTCAATTCCAGCCGAACTCGCCAATGCCAGTTCTTCCGTTCAAGCATTTCCAGGCCACCCAACTGTTCCAAGACCTCTTTGGCGTCTCTTTGAACAGTTCTTGGAAGCCAATCGCGTGACTTGATCCGGCCAAGACATGGCTGATGATGGGCATCCTCCACCCGAGCTCACGGAGGAACAGATCGCGGAATTGAAACAGGCCTTTAATGAATTCGACAAGGACGGATCTGGAAACATCACCACTAAGGAGTTGGGCTATGCAATGCGAGCCATGGGCATGAACCCAACTGAACAGGAACTACTGGACCTCATCAATGAAGTGAGAAAGAGGCTTGTTTGTTTTGGCAAAATGTGATCGGCTTATCTTTGCAATTGGGGGGCCATTTCACATACTGAGAGAGATGAGTTGTAAAGATGTAAAACAGGGAGCTGATTGGAAAGAGAGGTATTCGTTTACAATTGTTTATTGGCAGAAGGATAATGGGTTATGAAAATGAGACGTAGGTGAACTTTACATGAAATTAGGGTAGATTCATACTGTTTTCTTTTTTTGCGAAGAAAGAAAGCAATGTCATAACTGCTGCGAAGTTTCCTTTTGGATGTAACTTTTTCACTGATTATTTTATGTCTCTTATTTGCAAGTTTAAGTTCATTTGATAACTAAGATTATGGAACATGAATTGTTTCAGTTGTTTTGATTTAGCTTTTCGTCGGTTTCTCGTTCCTTTGAATTTTCTTTCGAGTAGCCTTAATCTCTAATGATGGCTAAAATGTGACGAATAAACATATAATCTAAAATGCATTTTGCAATTTGTGATTTGAACACAATCCATCATAATTGCTGTATTAAGAATATTTAAGACTTTTTAGGTTTAATTAGTTTCATTCGTCCAAAATAAAATAACCGCGAGATTAGATTATATTGGAACTAGATTATACATTTCAAATCAATATCAAAATATTCTGGACCTTTGGGAGGAAAAATGCCTTGTCCAAAATTTAAAATTCAATGTTGAATAAATCTTGACACTGACAGAACAAAACATTTACGAATGAGTTAGATTTACTCTCTAGGAGATTTTAGAAAGCAAATAGACGAGTTATCTGCAATATTAATCGTAGAAACTGATTTGAACTAGACTAATAGGGGCCTTTTGACCCAATTTGAGCGTATGTTTTTTCAAATACAGCAAATCGAACTTTGGATTTACATTCAAAAAAAGTAAAAAATGAAGGAAAATGTTTTGTATAACATTTCTTTTTCATTTAGTGTTAAGGATAGATCATCGTTGGAAAAAGATATTTTACAAAAAAAAACTAGTTCAATGACTGCACTTAAATAACTTGCTATGCAATGCTACATGAGTAAATGCAGAATCATATTTTTTATAACAACTGAAACAATTCATTTTCCATAATCTAATATTGACGCCCGCCCTCCAGATTTGAATTCGGCGCGTCTTTCGAGGTTGCGAGAGGGGGAGAAGCTTCCAGGCTTGTTTGAGCGCGAAAAACTCGAGCGCCATTTTGAATTGAGCCATCAAAGCCCGACTCTGTCGACATTTCTGTTAAAGCCTAATTTTGTTATTAACTACACGAGTGAGCCTTGTTGAATATATTTGTGAACTTATTCGGTGATAGTTATTTTAGGCGGCAACATCTAAGTTATCAAAGTTTAACAAGAACTGTCGATTAATTCAACGTACTATAACACATTGGCAAACAGAATGCCATCGCAATCCTTTTAGAAAGATGTTCATGTCTGCGTTTGCTAACAAAAGTGACCCAGATTAAGTAAATTGTTTCGTGATCCTACTTTAGATAGTACTAGTTCAGTTTCTTTCAACGAATTTTGCGGTGACCAAACAGGACAGAACAATGGCAATGTAAAACTGTCCGTTGGACACTAACAAAACACTATCGTGTTTCGTTGACCTGCTTTCATGGGATGCTTCAATGATTTGTTCTCTTTCACATTACAAATTATTCTTTAATTGTACAATCAAGTTTGAGTATTTTTGTTTAGAGGAAATCTTTTGAAAAATTAACAAGAACAGCATTCTCGGAACATTTGGATTATCAAGTCCAAAATCCCGCATTCAAACTCCATTTGTCCACTCACTTCAGGTCATTTTGCTCTTCTTTGCCATTATGAATGAGCTTTTTCTCAGTCAGGTCAACCTTTTATGGACAAGGGTGTCAATAAGCGTGGCCTTATAAACATTACGTCAGTCCAGAATATGATGCGGGGGGCTTTGTGAAAACGCTGATGATTTGTGACTTTTCCTCGTACACATTTCGTTATTTCAAACTTCATGTTGAATATCAACAAGATATCTTTTCAAAGCGTTGCTGGGAAAGATTGTCGTAATAGTTCAAAAAGCCAACGATGAAAAAAAATTGATTTTTTTTTGTTTCGTTCTGAGAAACTCCTTGCAAAAGGCGGGAGGTTTTGAACGAAAGTTTCAAGTAGTTCCGATTATATTAGTTTCTCAATTGTAGACTCTGGTTTAAGTTTAGATACTGCAAAAGTACGTACATCTTCTCAATTTCAAAATGGACAAAAGCTTCAAATTGGCCAGGACACAATCACGAAAGTATGTCGGTTATGGCCGAGAGCATAATAAAGTGCATCAGAGCAATTTGATCCATGCTCGTTCCTCGGTCTAAAAGATTATATCATATCAAAGGACAATTTAAAATCTAAGGCCACTGAAAAGCAAATTTGAGGGTCAGGACACTTTGAAGAAAAATTCCTGCAGGCAAACTCTTTAAAAACCCTTAACCTTACCCAATTGTAATGTGTACGCCGTTTTCGAGGCTAAATTCCACAGAATGCTCGGCTACTTTCAGGTCCAAATTCAAGTTTACTTTCCGATATCGTATTCAATGAGTTGTCTACAATTGTCAGGCTGCTCGAGATAAATAGTAAAACAGGTCGACATGCGTGTTTAATTGACCATCTGAGGTTGTCTTGAGCTTCTGTCTAAAACTTAGTCCTCCTGATCTCTCCCGGTCGAAAAAGTTCTAATGGGAGAAAGATCAGTGTTTGAAATGGACGAACTTGAACTTTCGGAAAATCAACAAGCAATTTCCAAATTGAAAAGAACTTTTAAAACCTAATACACACTGAAAGTGTTTCACATTTCACTTTTTGAGCTTTTTATGCCAGACATTTTTCTACATTGGGCAATGAAAAAAACTATTTAGTTGCTTTAAAAAGTGATAGACTCAATGTCAATAGATATAATTTCAATGACTAACTACCAGGTAAGTTGCTCAAATAGAAATGTTCTCACTAAAGATGCTAGCTTGTAAAATATTTCCATATATTTGTAATATCTACACCCCTTATTGGTCCTGTTATCTTAACCAATTAAAATTTGCACTCTTGACACCATAACTTTTTTTTAAATGAATTTCATTTCATAAAGCTTTTTGGTACATTACTCCTAAAGTTATGAAAGTGTTGCCATTTTGTATCCTGACATTTGCAAAGAGTATTGTGGTAAGCTTTTGCACTCAAAAACCTATTTGTGGCAACACTTTGATAGAAATCAAACAGGATTATTCAAACCACAACAAAGCTACAAATGAAACATGACGTGTGTCACTTATCTCTGTAGCACTCTATCCCGAAGAAGGCATACGTGTAAACTCAAGCCAATGAGTGATATTTGTTCATCTTTTTTCCAGTTTGACACGGATGGATCGGGACAGATCGAGTTTCCGGAGTTTTGTAACATGATGTCACACAAAATTGGTCGCTATGACAATGACGAGGATCTCATTCGCTCAGCATTCCGTGTCATGGACAAGAAGGGTACGGGAACCATAACCAGCGCCGAATTCCGATTCCTGATGACGAATATTGGTGATAAAATATCGCATGAAGAGGTGAGCCCATCCATGAGTGTGTGCTTGTTGCATAAGACGGCCATCCAGTCATATTGCGTTCCTCACACTTCTGGGACGAAAGATAACTCGTGCAGACAGACAGGCATACTCTCATTTGGGAACAAAAACGAGGGAGAAAGTAGACTGGAAGAGCAACATTTTTCATAGTCACAAAACCTTGGGCCGATCCGCATTCATAGTCACAAGAAGCACCATTTCTCACGGACAGCTCTAAATGCAGGAATGTTTCTTCGAAGTTGCTGCACAGATTTATACTTTCATACTTTGAACTCAGGTTCGAGTAAAGACATTGCATGAGAGAAGCGCCAAAACAATGAGCATTGGAAATTCATGGATAGTTACTGTTACCATTGCTAATTATTAAAACAGGTTTAGGACAGCGCATCTAAATATTGTTTTGATACTACCTAAGGAAGTGTAGCTTTCAAAAGTAAGAAGCATTCAACGTGCCCGTGTTTCATGGTTTCATGAAGATGAAGTCAAAAATTTTCATCAGCATTTTTGTAGACATACGAGGACGTTCTTTGAATGAAAAATGTCAGTCAAAGATTAATCTTAAAAAAGGGGCATATCTGGGTGACTTTCCTGTTTTTCTAAATGTTCTTTTTAATCTTTAAAATGTTATCTAGTTTTCAACTTTAATTGACGCACGAGAAAAATTGTTTTCATATCATACTCGTACATTTATTTTTACATTCAAATCACAGATATAACAGCGCCCCAAAAAGAAACCATGGTGCACCTCATATGAAAAGAAATATAGGCATAAGAGAAAGTCAAAATCTAATTTTTTTTTCTTGGTACATTCACAACAATGTGGAAGTCAAGGATTTCAATTTGCTTCCATTAAAAACCCAAAATGAGCCTCGTTGTTTTGTTCTTCCACAAGGACAAAAAATTAGTGCCTTTTCTTTGGAATTCACACTTCTAGGTGGAATAATAAACAAGAAATCTCTAATCTTGTCTCTTATATATTCAAAATCCTAGTGCTCAAGTAATACTGAAATCTTTTTATTGTTCACAATAAGTGAGTAAATATTTGCAATCGTTTGACGAAGTACTTGTATCTGACTTATTTATCATCTGTTTAATCCTCAGCTCGTCTGAATAGAAGGAAATGACTGATTGAACAAAGATATAACCTCCCAAACGATCGGTTTAGTCATTTAGAGACATGCCATGTTTCCCAATGATTCGGCTCAGTCAATTGCAACGCATTTCAAGCGTTTTTTGCACTTGTATTTCACGACGCAGGTAAACGGATGTTTCGGAGGTTTCCTTCCTTGAGGTCGAAAAATGCAGAAATGCACTTGCGGCATAAGTGAATTTTTATATTGTTGGTGTGATTTGTTTACCAGAACTATCAATATGACTGCTGTTGTTTCGGTATCAAGCCTAGTTCAGTAGTCATCAAAAGAGGTCAGTAAATCAATCAATGGAATAGATGTTGGAATTTAGAATCAAGCTTCAAATTTCCTGCAATACAAATGTCAAAATGTGCTTGATAAGCTCTCAAGCCCTTCTTAATCATTCAAGTCTACTTTTGTCTCGATCTTTATCTGAGGGAGTGTCTACAAACAATTGGAAAGCTGGCCCTAACATTTTGTCAGTTGACATTTTAAGTCATTCAGATTGATAAACATTACAAGTGAATGTAACTGGATGACAAATATGTAAGTGTTATTTGAATTCAGGCATCCCGACAAAGTACGAATGTTTGATTGATTCTCAAAGATACAAACCTTTTTCGTTCAATTGTTTTAAACTTGGTTACTCATACCCTCAAAGCACCGTGCAGAAAAATTAATTTTGGACAGCAAGAAAAAAATCTCCCTTGTTCGCGGGATGAATTAGAATGCACATTGTCAATGCCCACTTGTGGTTTTCTAATCTTGACAGAATTTCTCATTCACTAGGCAACATTCCACTTTGGCTCATCTCTTCCGACATTCTTGGAATGTCAAAATTGAAGTTCAGGACATTCTTCAGGGTTACTCTCCGTTGATGATATCGAGGAAAATTCATCACTGCCAATGAAACGATTTAAATATCTGCCCTCCTTGATTAATGAATGTTGTAAAGATGCTAACATACTTGACATTACTTGCATCGAAGATAAGAGCTAGGGCACGTCAGGACAAATATTCCATTGAGGCGTCATAAAACCTCGAATCACTGACTTCAGAGAAAAACCACAAAGTACACTTACGTTCTTAGATGCCATATTCCTTTCATCGATTGATACTGTATCGGGGTAAATGTCCCATGTGGCATTTTAATTGCTACCTCAATGATCATTGGGCCCCAACTTGTCTTTTGCAGTTCGATATGCTGATTGGTGAAGCGGACCGGGATGGAGACGGCTACCTTGACTATGAGGAATTTGTCCAGCTCATGACCTCAAAGTGAGCACAAAAACCCCATTTCCAAAGGCGCGGGAGAGTAATCAAGTCAAACCGCGACCCTCATAAAGAACAACTACCCTTTTTCGCAAATGTGACCCTTAACACACAGAGGTGGCGTGGCCTGCTCAGGCAGGAACATCAAACTTCTTCCCACTGGAGGGTGGAATGTCAATTTAAAGGACAGCACCTCGAAACTCAACAGGAAGACGCCCAAGATGAGGATGTCGACACCCCACAATCCTTCTTTATGTCAGCTCATGTCCGCCGAGACCCTGAACCTACATATTTGTTTCTTCCTCTCCCAACTCTTTGGACAGCACAACCTAGCCAAAACGGCCCATTTTGCTCAGTGCTCACTAGGGAGGAAAACAAAATCCTCCTATGTTCGTTGGCCCAGTGAATGAACAGGCTGCATTGCCCTGCGGCCTCTGTTCTGTGACTGTGTTTTTCAAGGAGGAAATGGTCAATATGTTTGTTGAAACGATGAACTATTCGGAGAAAGAGAGCTTGCCAAGTAGTGTTTGCTTTCCTTCTTGAGCCCGGAACGACCAAGTGATCGTGGGATCGTTTCAACTGATGAAAACTGAGGCCTAAGACATCATGCTTTTAAAATGGAGACATCAGATTAGGCCGAGTGGAAAGAATATGAACTCACACATATATATGATTGCAATTATTGACTTGTCCCCAGGGGGAGTCTCCTTCCCCCCTTCCCCAAATGTCTGTGATGAAAAAAGAAAATGCATAAATTACTTGAATCGCCGATTTCTTGTTATTTCTGCTGTAAAACAATTGCATGGATTCAACCACAAATATCACTGAAATATATCATGTTTCCATCTCAAAGAAAAACGTTCATCTCTTTTTCTATTTCGTCCTTGACACAGAATCCCACATTTGGGACTCAAAACCAGGCTGGGACTTCAGCTGTCCCCATAAGCTTCTTGGTCTGACGAATGACCTCGCGGCTGTAAGCTTGATAGTAGGCCTCATCATGGCCTCCATAACTGCATGTGAACCAATCTATGATGATCTTCTGGTCTTCATCTGGGATCCCACTCAATTTTTGAGACAAGCAACTCTGTTGTTGCTCTGATAGGAGACTGGGGGATTTCAGGTCCATGTGAGAATACGGATAGCGCACGGTGCCCAGTGTAGCTCTGCGTACTTTCTGCAAAATTAACTAAAGATACATTTGGTTTAGATGTCACTGTCACTGTCGCTCCAAAAAAGTATGATGGTAGTTTTTTTACCACTGTGTTTAAAAATTGGAGATTACAAAATGAAAGGAAGATGAGTTTGTTTCAAGTAGGAATAGGTTCAAAATTGATACAGTAACATGATTTCAATCATATCTTAATTTACATCTCATGCCATCAAACCAAAAAAGCAGCTTTTTCTCCTTTTTACATTCATTCTTGTCAGTACACTGAAGGGCAGCGATTCCCTAACTTTTTGCCCCATAAACTTCATTAGCCTGATCCTTAATGAGTAGAGCAGATAGAGCATTGAGATTTTTTGGAGGGTTTATTGGGGGCCCAAACTGTTCACATCTCGAAGTGTCCCCCGTTCGCGGCCAGCATGGCCTCGATCCTGGGCCTGAAAGCCCTGCATGACTTTACCAGGTAGTCGTCCGACATGGCCACCCACTCCCGCTCCGCTGAGGCCTTAAGGTCAGTGACATTGGCATGGGGCCTCGAACAGGCCTTTCTCTCAACTTCGCCCCAAACCGCGTAGTCCAGAGGTGAGCAGTCTGGGCTTGACGGGGGCCACATTGACCACGGCCAGAATTTCTCGAAGTTTGCCTCACCAGTGCTGCACTTTCTTGCTCCTGTGACTGGGCGTGGAGTCTTGTTGGAAAAATACCCACCGTTCGGGAACGTCTGCTCGATCCAGGGCTTCACAGCATCTCTGAGCACGGTGAGGTACATCTCGGTGTCGATCCTCACCCCCTTCTCGAACCAGTGCGGCGGCATCCTGGCCCCATTGCTCGCTACAACACCCAGCATCATGACACCCTGGGGATGTTTCTGCCGGTGGATGGGAGGGATATCCTCAACTCGGTAAGCGAGGAAGCAGTCGTTCTGGGCATTCCTTGCCTGCTCGACAGTCCACATCTTCTTGTCCGAGAAGATGCGGATTGTCGAGGCCCCATCGTGCTTCAACCAGGTCAGCAGTTTCTTGCCCTTCTCCACCCTGATGCCCTTCGACCTTTCGGAGAGGAGCTGCCTTTTCCTCCTCACGTAGGACTTCATGCCAAGAAAGGAAATGGCCCTCCCGATGCTCCTTGAGACGGCAAGCTCCTTGGCAAGGTTCCCCTGGCTGTTCGTCGGGTCAGCCTCAATCTTCGTCCTCAGGGTCACCATGAACTCGGGTGTGAGCTTCTTGTTCTGCCCCCCGGCTCCAGGCTTCCTCCCGAAGCCATTCCCGGCCTTCCTGAGCTTTTTCACGTGCCCCACAAGCCACCGGGTGCAGCCAACGATTTCACAGATGGTGCCGGTCGCCATTCCGGCGTCAATTAAATCAGAGACCCTCTGCCTTTTGGCCGTCATTGTCACTCTTGTTGGTCTTAGCTAAATTTACGTAAAAGCAATGTTGTTGTACTCTTGCTGCTCTAGCTGCTCGTGTAAAGAACAAACCAGTCAGATGAAGGGTTGTCATTTCTTGGCCATTTAAAGTCATGTTAGGGAATCGCTGCCCTTCACTGTAGTGTTTCTGCGGTTTAAAATATCTGCCGTAAGGAGGTCCGTATCATTTCCATGGAGAGAATGAAAATTGGACATGTATAAAGGTTAACCGGAACCTGGGAAACAGTTTTGAAAGTGAAACACGGAGGTTGAAATTTCTATTGGAGTTTTTTTGCTCAAATACTAAAACTTTTAATGGGGTCATTATTTATGATTGAAACAAAATGTTCTCATTGCTTATAAAGTTTATAATGAAATATTACTACTTCAAACTGCATCAACTAACCCCCTGGAATGCGCCAGCTCAGTGTTAAAGGATTTCTTTGACTTTCGTTTGAAATAAAAACTAAACATGTCATAAGCTTACACCTACAAAAAAACATTTCGGCATCATTTCTTCTTCACTATCTTACATTTAAATTTAAATTTTTAATAATCTTTACATTTAAATTACAAGTCACGTAGATTTCAAATCAATACCTGTTTTAATCGGCCTAAGACTCTCTTTATTCGTCTTCTGATGGTTATAAAGTTTTTGTGGATTAAAAAGACGCGTCTCGTCTTTTTTTAAATTTCGTCAAAAAATTTCAGCACTATCGAGCACTATGCAAAACAACCAGCTTCAAAGAATGCAGATGATTTTTTCTATCTTCAAGTAAGATAGGAGCTTTAATCAAGGCAGCTTTGTTGATTAAATCTTGTAATTCCTGGCCAAATAGCTACTTGAGCTAAATGATGTGTAGGGCCCGGAATTACGTGACGAAAAATTAAATATGCTTTCTTCAAAAGGCCAAAATATTTTCAAAATTAAACAGCATTTTTAAAATGCATCTTTTTACGGCGTCATTCTTTGGTAATTTCGTCTGTGTTCACCAATTTGTCCAAAACATTTTTGGTAAGTTCAATGTAATGGGTCGTTTTTAGAGGCGCACTTGACATCTAACAGATTTAACAATAAAAAAATTTAATCGGTCTCAATAGATGGCGCATTTTTTGCGAATATGATAGTAGTTATGGTTTTAATTGTTAAATTTTAGCACGAATGCCCTATGTAGGCATTTTGGTATTTTAAGTTCTTTTGGGTTAAGCCTTGTTGTGCATTGACCATTCATTTTTTCGTTCAAGCTTTCCTGTTTAAAAATCAAGAAAATATTTGCATATTTCCACGAAACAGCCAAAACATTTAAAAATTGATGAAAAATGGAGAAATATCTTAAAGCATTTTATTTCTAAAAAAAACATACTCTAAAAGTAACCTTACCAAAATACTAGCGGATTTTTACCTCGAACAATCTAACCCCACACATGTATGCTGCACATTTCCCCTCAGAATCTCAAGAAATAAACCTACCTTATCTTGACTGACGTATAGGGCCCTCTTTTTCTTCTGATAACCATAAGATCTTGCCATCCATCGAGCTATTCCAACCGTGGTGAAGAAGGTCAAGGGAGTTGAGGACCGAGTTTCATTGGGACTACTTTCTTTGTCATCGTCGACATCGTATTCTTCAACCCTCTCCAGATCAGTTGGCTCTTCTGTCAATGGCGGGGTCTCCGAACTAGTCACAATGATTGGAATTGACAAACCCCTTGAGAGCATCATCTTTTGGTCTCTGAACTCTATATGAGAATGAATATCCTGACAAGAACCAGCATCTGAAAGGAAAGGTCGTCATAGATGATGCTTTTCTATCGTGCTTAAGGAGATTTGGATTCTCAGTCTTCCAATATCTTTCATAACTTGACGTAAGGCTCACGTGACATTTGAAAAATTCTAGATCCTTTATGACATTTCATTTTTCCTAAATGTTCACAAAAGGGGTCATTTCAAGATGGAAAACATTTTTGTCATTCAAATTTGTCAACTAAATTGAATTTTATTTCTTTATTTGACAAAATGATTCTTTTCTGACTCCTCAATATGCTGGTTGCGTTTATTTGATTTTTCAGAAAATTGGAACATACAGTGTGGCTAAGCAAATCGTGAACAGAACATGGC
Organism: Tigriopus japonicus; assembly: GCA_010645155.1. Classification (NCBI taxonomy): domain Eukaryota; kingdom Metazoa; phylum Arthropoda; class Copepoda; order Harpacticoida; family Harpacticidae; genus Tigriopus; species Tigriopus japonicus. The sequence continues at coordinate 8,730,106 of CM021321.1, forward strand.
CATGGCCAACTTGGTCAAGTTTCTTAGCAAGAATAAGGGGTAGAACACCGAAATTAAGAACATGTAATAATCCAACCGTTAGTTCACTTATATTTCAAAATGACCACCATTGGCCTTCAGCATGGCCTCAATCCGGGGCCTGAAGGCCTTGCAGGTCTTGATGATGAAGTCCGTAGACATATTGTCCCACTCCCTCTCCACGGAGACCTTCAAGGCATCCACATTGGCATGAGGGGTGCTACAGGCCTTTCTCTCCACGGCGCCCCAGATGCCATAGTCCAGGGGGTTGCAGTCTGGGCTTGATGGCGGCCACATTGACCATGGCCAGAAGCCAGCAAGGTTTTCCTTGCACCAATTTTGAGTCTTCTTGGCCTTGTGTCCTGGAGCACTGTCTTGCTGGAAGATGTAGTTCCCCTTGGGGTAGTTGGTGTCTAGCCAGGGCTTGACCACATCCTGCATGACCTCCAGGTACTCATCAGCCCCAATCCTGAGCCCCTTGGGGAACCAGAATGGAGGCATCCTCTTCCCATCTGAGGCAACCACACCGAGCATCATGGCTGATGCTGGGTGCTTGGTGGTGTTGATTGGAGGGACCTCTTCAACACAGTAGGCCAGGTAGCGGTCGTTCCTGCTGTTTCTCACCTGGTCCACTGTCCACAGCTTCTTGTCAGAGAAGATCCGGACTGTGGACCCATTGTGCTTCATCCAGGTGAGAAGCTTCTGTCCCTTAATGACTCTGGCCTCCTTGCTGGCATCTGAGAGAAGCTGACGACGTCTACGGACGTAGGACACAAGGCCCAAGTCCTGAACAGCATTCCTGATGGTGTCCTTGCTGACCCCAAGATTTTTGGCCTGCTTCCTCATTCTGGTGGTGGGAGAGGCTTTGATGGTGTTGGAGAGGTCAGTGAGGAACTCTGCAGTCCACTTCCTGTTGTGCCCACCACTTCCAGGCTTTCTTCCAAGGGCTTGTCCCTCATCCTTGAGTTTCTTGACCTGGGAAACCAGGCCCAGAGAGCAGGGGACAATCTCGGCGATTTTTCTGAAGTCCATTTGGGCATCGAGCAAAGCGGAGACCCGATTCCTTTACTCCTCCATTATCACTATGGTATGTCCAATCAAAATTCTTTCAAAACAAAAGTTGTTTGTTTTTGTTTGGTCTTTTTGCCTTAAGTAAGCAAAAAGGCGGGAAATTCAAATTACAGCCACTACAATGAATTAAAGTGCTGTTCATGATTTGCTTAGCCACACTGTACATTGCCTACCTTACAGGGTAAGAGGTATAATTTGAGACTTACTTTAACATCGTCAAAATTCAAGACGCGTTTAGATTTGACTAAAAACTCATGTTTTATGATTGTTTGATCTTGTAAAAAACTGTGTAGAAATAGAGCGCTATAATAAAAGAGTACGCACATGTGCCATTTTGGTCCCAAGGCGTCGGTTCCATTGTACTGTGGTTCTTGGGTTCCACCTGTTTGAGGCAACTTTACCTATGCACTATTTACTACCAAATTGACGCTGATGATCTCAGCTTACCTTTGAAAGCATAATGTTTGACCTTAATAGCCTTTGAAGGCCAAGGTTGACCAAAACCGTGGTGCCGGAAGATAACCTTCTCGTTCTCCTTAAACCTCGATGCGCGTTCAAGCCCAGTGCTGCTGTGAATTGACTCGGTAATGTCAGCTCTTGATGAATCTCCACACTGATTTGCATTGAGTTTCTTACTTTTTAGGAAAACTTAATCTAACTAGATACGAAATTGATTGGTGAATATTTAGAACGTCACTTGAAGCCATTAGAGCGTTTTCCTTGCGCACAATATTGCATTGTCATGTGGAATGACTTTTTTGTTGAACAATTATCTGGCAGCCCTGGTGAAGTTGCGCATTCGTAGCAGTCGTTAGGCTGACACTGCTACAGACTGTTATGCCTAACTTGATTAGGCACTTTTTAGGAAAACTTAATCTATTATGCCTAACTAAAGAGCAAGCAAGAGCGGTCAGGGTCAAACGCAGTCAAAGGGCTTGCTGATAACTTCTGCCTAATCTGCCCTCAACACCTAACTCGTGATAGCAGCAGGAAAATTTTTGCCGCCTCAAATCAGGATCATTTTTAATATGCCTCATCCTCAACAATATGTCAACCAATCCGTATAAAGACTCTTTCATCACGTAGATAAATATCTCCCCTAAGAGAACTCCGCCTAACTTTGGGAATAGACTGTCAAAAATATCATGTAATTGCATTTCTACTGAAGCATTACTACAATAGAAGTCTCTTAAAACGGGAAAGTAGGCCCTTCGCTACTTGAAAAAAAGCGGTCACGCACTCACGGATTTTTGTCCCATTAATTACATTTGGAAAGTAGTTGACGCAGGTCTATTAATCACCTGGTGGCAAAGTGAACCTTGATGGACATGTGGGTAATAGTGATGGGGGGCAAACAAGAGATTGGGCAAGCTGTACTGGCACAGTGCTTGGGCTTGCTGAAGCTTGGCATAGCTTGGGTGTTTGTACAAGTACTTTTCCCCGCTAACAGGTTTGCCAAATTTGCTATCAACGAAAAATAAACTTGCCATCCGAATTTCACTAAACCAGGCTGATTCAGCTAAATAGGGCCCATACCTTTGAAAGGATGTATTTTTAAGAAAATTACACACTTCAATTCTCTCACATGGGGAAATGCAAAAGATTTTGAGAATACTAAAAAAAGATTTGGCATTTTACTTTTTCATGCCGGCAACTCTGAGTAAACGAGATTGTTCTGGAAGTGTGACTTCTAAATCTCGGTTAGCCTTGGTCTTGATTAGCCTCAAAAGTGCATTCATGTGTGGCCTAGAACCGAAACAAAAAAAAACATGGTTTTGCAAATGCTATCGAAATTGAAATATTTTTTGTACCACTTCCACTATTTATTGCTAAATTATTAAGGTCAAAAGATCATCGAAAATGCAACTTGACATTTTTTCTTCCACTGTCACACTGAAAGTATCTTAACTCTTCCAAGAGCAACTGCCGGCAACTGCATATTCCAATGTTCCTTGAGCTTGCCAAGTGTATTGGTGTATTGCCCAAGTAATGCTTGTCAACAACTTGTTCTTGGGTGTCTGTGATGACTCATTACTTGCCCAAGTCACATCACTAGTGGGTAATAATGAACGAAAAGGCTCCACTTCCTTCCACATTCTTGGAGGATCGTCCATTTCTAGGACCACGAGGCAATCAGGGGGAAAAATTCGACAACCGGACGCAAAAATCGGGGGAAAAATCTTAGTTCTGGCACAAGGGGACAAGATTCTGTAACGAGGCGACAACAGAAATCAAACAAGCAGGCTCCAAGGGCGATTGCAAACAACTTTTAGAATATAGAAATGTATAAGAGTCTACCAAGTTGAAAAGAGCATCACTATCATCCAAAAATCTTTTGTCAATATTTTGATTAGACTTCTTGAAATAAATTTTCTCCTCTTCCCCCTGCGCCATCGAATATCCTGAACAAATCAACAAAAAATGTTTAAAATACTTTGGAGTTGAATACCAAAGCATATTTTCGTGAGCCCCAAAGTAAATTCTTGCTCACTACATAGAGTGGTGGTAAGTCCTTTTATTTGAAAATGTGAGCCCGAGGCTATTCAGTAACGTTTGTGGGGCTTTGTCTTTATATGGTTGCCGACCCCTGCTTTAGAACTTGTAGTCAAAAGGAGTAAGTTTTTTGGAAATCCTAAGAACTGTTGGTAATTTCCTTTTTTGAGGGACGGGTAAAGCCTGGGTTGAATATAGATCAAGTTAGAGCCCTATGATTACAACTTGAGATTGATCATCACAAACTTTCCCAATTAAATTTGTTTTTGTTCGTTCAAAACCTTTACGAATTCGACGGAACTTCCACTGTCTTAGTTAGCAATAGAGGTTGTGAATACTGATGGGGTCAATCATAGATTGGATTGGGAAAATTGATAATTGAACCAATTTTAGCCCTGATTGGAGAGATTGGTGATTGGATTGAGATTTTCAACCTGGTCCTTCAACAAACAGCATTGCCAAAATGACGAGAGAAATTGTAACGAACCAAATGTGCCAATAATTAAAAGGATGAACCTAGAAACCACTCAGTGGAAGTCCTACATGTTTGACTCTTGCCATATACACTGCCCAATTCCCATCAACGATGTATTTCTATAAGTTTTAAATGATGACTGCTATTGTTTGGTCCTGTTTAGTATTTTTTGGCAAGCCCTTCCGGCATGTAAATCCTCTCATCTTTAGTGATGCTGAAAACAATTGATCTGTGGCCAGATTTTCAAAAATAGGGCACATAGTCATAAAGAATTCTTCAAAAATATATACCACAGACATATTCAATCCAATACAATCAAAGTTATGTATAAGAATATTCCATGTATTTGATGTTGTGATCTCTTGAGGACGGGAAAAAGTTGAACAAATGAAAAAAAAATCAAAACTTGTTTGCAGTCTGCAAAAGCAAAAATTGATAAAAAAAATTTAGAAAATGCGAAAATAAATTCATACTTAGTTGTAAAGTCAACAAATTTGTCTTTGAGCCAAAACTGCCAAAAATGAAAAAAAGCTCCTGCCCAGGATAATTATATTCAACATTGCCTTTCATGGAATTGGCAGAATTTTGATCACAGTTTTGAAACAATAGTGAGACTGGCTTGGCCTCCCTGATATGATGCCAACACAAACTCATCTAGCTTTAGATGTGACCATGACAAAGAAGACATGAAATTTTATCACATCGAGACAAGACATTTAGCCAATGAAATTCAATTTAGGTTAGAGTCCCTTATAGACAATTTGATAACTCGTTCATGTTTCACAAATAATGACTTGAAAAGACTTGAACATTTCTAACTTCATCATTGGAATGTCGAGGAAAACAATTTCACAATGTACCACCCAGTCACACTGTGAAAGACCTTTGAAGAAGTATTGTTCTCGATGTGCTCGTGGAAAACCACCCTTATCACGCCCATTGCGTTGTTGCGAACTGGTTCAATTGGATTTGCAAACAGGACGGGGAAGAGGAAATTGGGTACCAAAAGAAACGCAAAATGCAAAAAGACGGCTGTCAAAGTTCCATTTTCGAATCCCACAATTATCAAGAACACGAGGAACATGCCAATATAAATGGTGAACCAGAAAGCGTCTTGAAAAGAACCTATGCATACTGGCGAATCACATCTTGGACCCAAAATCCCATGTGTTTGCCACCATATCTCAGTGATGACCAATACCTAGTAAAACATATGGACTTTAATGAAAAGTCAGTGAAAAGGGTCGGACCTTAATCCACTCGCAAAATCCTCTTGAAAAAGAATTAAGAACCACATTTCCCCCGGAAACTCTCCCACGGAACAAAACGTTTCATTGCGCTCATCGATTACTTTACTTTAACAACTAAAATCGACAATATCATATCTATTCTTGGATTATCATGAAAAGGAGCGAAGTCCAATCTACAGCTCTGCAAGATTTCTACAGTTTCAGAGTTGTAACAAATTGGAACTCTCTGATGTGCCCAATCTGTGACGGAATTCAAATGATAAGTCTCCCTGCTATTACTAATCCCCTGTGGTTATTGGACCTCTGAATTAAAGTCCAATTGAGAAAATGTACACTAATTAGTGATTATACTGCATGTATTGGGACCACTGATGTTGTATGAACATTTGCATATGTCAACCGAATTTAACGTATTTCTATTTCCTCTTCCCGTACTCTTTATACAGCACAAGGTGTTTGGAGTGGACATACAATAAATAACATTTCAGGCTCGAATCTGCGAAATATTTTCACCATGTTCAACTAAGTTAGACATAAATGATATTTTTGTCTAAATTTTGATGTTTAAGAGAAAACATAAATGATAAATGAAGAAGGGATGAACAGACTGCACGAATGCAATTTGGGACTTTTTTATGGGAACCATGGGCTTCATTTTGAGGGTGTTGACTTGAAGGTTATTGCCAAGGCAATCACCTTGCAAAATGTTGATGCTATTTAGCGGTCCTTTGCTGAAATTGATGAAAAGAAACAGGTTGTCTACACATCGAAAGTATTGAATTCCTTTGTCATTAATGGTGGGGCCTTGGTGACCTGGGCCTTTCGGCAGGTCAGAGACACAAAGGATAAGCAGTAGTGGATCCTTCATCATGAGATTGTGGTCTATTGAAACCTCAAATTTGTTAGTTTGAAAAGAACAACACACAATTAATGATATTGTTGTATGCACTAGTGATGTGACTTGGGCAAGTAATGAGTCATCACAGACACCCCAAGCACAAGTTGTTGACAAGCATTACTTGGGCAATACACCAATACACTTGGCAAGCTCAAGGAACATTGGAAGATGCAGTTGCCGGCAGTTGCTCTTAGAAGATTTCAGATGCTTGCAGTGTGACTTAGAAGAAAAGAATGTCAAGTTGCATTTTCGATGATCTTTTGACCTTAATAATTTAGCAATAAACAGTGGAAGTGAAACAAAAAATATTTTGATTTGGATAGCATTTGCAAAACCATGTTTTTTCTTAGTTTCCGTTCTAAGCCACACATGAATACACTTTTCGGGCCAATCAAGAATGAGATTTAACAGTCACACTTGGGAACAAGCTCGGTCACTCAGAGTTGCTAGAAAAAATATAAGATGCCAACTCTTTTTTTTTTTTTGAAATATTCTCAAAAGCTTTTGCATTTCTCGATACATAAGCTTTGAATTGTGTATTTTCATCTAAAAATCCGTCCTAACAAGGGCATGGGCCCTATTTCGCTGAAACTTTCTGGTTAATTGAAATTCTGATGCCGAAGGTTTAGTCTTCATTCCTAGCAAATTTGGCAAACCTGTAAGGTGGGAAAAATACTTGTACAGGCACCCAAGTAGACCCAAGTTTCGGCAAGTCCAAGGTACTGTACCCGACTGCTTGCCCAAGCTCTTGCTTGCCTCCCATCACTAGTATGCACTAACTTGCTTAACACCCTTCAATTTGCAAGGGTAAAACTGCTCAAGGTGTCTAGCCTTATGAACCATAATGTAAGAACTTAGTTGGGTGTTAGGGTAAATAACGAGTTCTCATGTAGTTGGAACTTGATTTCTATATGCATATAGTATCCCCTTAGTCATTACAAATGCATTTTTGGGCAATTTCATACTTAGTCTTTTCACTCTTTGCCCTAATGCAAGCAATTTTTGAAACCCTGCATATTTCTGTGTTATTGTCAGTTAAAGTTGCGCTCAAAAGTAAACATGCTTCATGAACCCAAATGTAATTACTTTCAGCTTATAATACATACATTTGATATAAAACTCTTTCTTTTCATTTTAAATGATGAAGAATGGCTAAAATATTTTTACCGACTCTTAAAATAAGGTGCAAAGTTATTGGTTGAAGGTTTCAAATCGTGCTACTTTTGGAACCTGTTGGGCACCCTGAAATGCTTTTTCCCAGATTGACGAGATTGATTTTTGGACTGAGATTGGGAGCATCAAGATTGGGTCAAGGCTAGATTGAAAGATTGAACAGATTGAATGATTGGGATTTTCCATCAGTAGTTGTGAACAATTCCAAATCTAGTGAAATCTAGCCCTTTTATCCTCATATCTGTGCTGGTCAGCCAGGCCGAAGTGCAGAGGAACAGTAGGGTAGCCAAAATGAGAAGATAAGCAAGTGCTTGGTGGGGGGGTTTGTTAAACCTAGTCAAGAAATAAATGCGTATAAATCTCTAAAGACAGTTACGTCAAGTGACTTTACTTAAAGCTAATGTTCTGGTTACGATAATATACTTTTGCATACTTAAGATGACAATTGTAAAATGAGTATCAATATGTGACCAATATGTGATTGACTTTGAGCTTTTACCTCCCTTTTGTTTGTCTCCACTTATGGGGGAAATTGTAACACCGATATATTTAGTTCACATTCTCTATATAAATTGTCAGAAGTTTTTTTCGTTTCTGGCCACGCTTATGATATTACAGCTGTTTGTTTACTTTTGTTCCCAGATACAGCTGTTTTGGTGTGCAAGGAAAGGAAAACACGCACGTGGTGTCACATAAGAAAACAACTACATCGTTACCTGGTTGTCAAGGCCTTTGATTCTTTCTACTTTTGTTTCAATTCAAAATGACGGACCGGTGTGAAGTGTTAGTGGTGGATTCGGGTGGTTTTCTTCGGAATGCACCACTTCGTGATTTAGGCCAACGTGTGGTAACGCTTAGGGAAGTGGTGGCCGAGATCAAGGACAAAGCCACCAAGGAACGATTGCAAGTGTTGCCTTATGAATTGGAGTTCAAAGAGCCTCTCAGCGAAGACATAAAGATAGGTGAGGCGAAGTGTATCTAGGCTCAATCGGGAATACGTAACTTTAAAGCGTTTCCACATTGATGAATGTCTATTAATTGTCACTACCGTGTAACCGGTAATCACCGATGTCAAAGATAAGTGACGTCACATTTGACCAAATTTAAACCTAACCTAACCATACTTAAACCTAACCTAACCTAACTAAACCTAACCTAACCTAACTTAAACCTAACCTAACCTAATTTAAACCTACTTTAACTTCTTTCAAACCTAACTTAACCTAAATTTAACCTGAGAGGTGTGACGTCACTCATCTTTGACATCGGTGATTAACGATTAGATCACTACCGCAAACAGATGGCCAAAATCTTAATTTATGGTTCAAATAGGTGGTTTAAATATAGCTTTGAAACACAATAAATGAATGAAATATCACGTTGCCAAGAGGCCTTCCGAAACGTTGCTGCATTTTGGATGTATTGATTAATCATGCTGGGTTAGTTGACGTGGCCATTTAAGGTCATAATCTAAAACCTTTGAAGATGAAAGGAAAACGATTGATTAATGATTACTCTATGAATTCAGTATGTTTGTTCCTGACCGCAAAATACAGGAAAAGTTCATTTTTCACTTGATTTCATAGATTGCTGTCCGAAAATTTGATTAAGCTGAATGAATATTCTTTCCACTCATGACTCTTGGTAGATTCAGGCAACCTTTAGGCTCAATCATATTATAGGGCCTGGGAATTTATTGCATACAAAAGTGCCTTTAAGATTCTATTTCAAAATGCATTTGGTAATATTTGCCTTCCCTCATACTATATATGAAGGCTTTATACATATCTTTCCATTTATTAAAAGAAAATTCGAATAATTAGAACCTATCATTTGACCTATCATTTGTTTTAAAACCACCATAAAGTAATTTTGTTCCCGAATTGAAATTCACGTTTTTATCACAATTTTCAATGAAAAACATTGAAATGCTATGCAATAGTGAAATCAATGAGAAATCATGGAGATCAGAATGCAACACGAACTTGTATGTATAAAATTCCCAGACGTGCCTCTTTGGATCAGAAAAATACTATTTTGCGTGTTTTCTAATCGAAGATAACAATCCTATTATATTTTTTTATACATCAATGTGTTTTTTTTTTTGTGTGTGGCAGTCACGGATTTCTCCAAAAAGACCGGCGATTACGCCAGTCTATCAGCCGTGGATCTCAAAGTTTTGGCGTTGACTTATCGCTTTGAACGCGAATTGGTGGGTCTAGATCACATCAAATCCGAACCGACCACCAAACCCACGGTTCAGTTCTACCACCCCAAAACCAACAATCTCAAGACTGACGCCAAATTGATTGGTTTTTATCGTCCAGAATCCGAATCCGAATCAGAAAACGAAAACGAAGAGGCAGGGGAAGAGGATGTAAAAGAGGAAAATGTCGTCGATTCTATTCAAAAGGAAGAGGAGGTAATGGATCTGCAACTATTTTAAAATGGGGAAAAACTACTAATATTTTAATTTTTCTAACTTGGTCTACTATTAGTGTCCAAACTATGGTGATTTTCTTTATTGGCGGGATCCTCTTCCTTCAGTGCCAGAACTGTCTGTTTCAACCTCCTCCAAATCCTTGAATTTCTCGGCCTTAAATGCTTATTTCTCTTCAAGAAGCTATGTCTTCGGATATGATATGTCTCATTGTGATGTGGTTCTTCGGGATTTCCTGTCTAGTTATAAGTTTAACAAAGAAGACTATCCTCATTTGTCCAGATGGCTTAAACACGTTCAAACTGTGGACCAAGATTTAGAACCGCTCAATATCGAAATGAAGAATCTTATGCCTGACCTTTTGCGTTTAAGCCAGGTATATTTACATCAAAATGGGCTGTTAAGAAAGTTTCTTAAACCTACCTTCTTATATGGTTTCCAGATTAGGAGAGTAAAGGAGCTGTTTTTTGCGTTTCTTTTGATTGTTTTTCGAGTTTTGTTAGAGTTTTTTTTTTTTGTATTTGTATTTGAAACTCCTAATTGGAAAAATAGTAGTGATAAAACGAAAGTACACTTCATCTGAAACCAGGCTTGACCCAAACCGAAGCCAAGAGTAGCTGACAACGAAATGATGTGCATACATGATTCATTTTCAAATAATTTCCCATGAGATCGCAACAGTTTTTTCTAAATTCCGAAAGAATACTGTTCCACTATTTTTGAAGTAAACATGCATTTTTTTCTCAAACTAATTTCTTGATATTGCTTGGCTGCTCGGTTTTGGTAGGCAAAATCGAACCCAAAATTTTGTCCAAAAGTGATATCGGTCCATCAGTAGAAAATAAGTGTTTTTGGTATGCAACGTGAAAGTGTTTTGAGCACTTTTAGCACGTTTTCCGTCCCGTACTGAATGTCCATTTCGGTCAAAACCAATGCATTTTTATTTCAAGGATTAATCTTGCATCAAAAATCATGATGCTTAATAAATGCAAAGATTTAGGCGCCCAATTTTGATAGTAAATAGTAAAAATTCCTCAATGAGTTAAAAATGTCAGAAGGAAAGAAAATAATCCGGAAAAATGTTGGAACAATTGCTCAAAACCACAAAAGAGAAAAAAATGTTGAATAGAATTAGTAATGTAAAACTTCAGTTAAAAATGATGCTTCCCTTACCATGTTACCTAATTTGGTTGTAATTTAAATTATGTTACTCCTTTTGTATCTCTTCTTGTATTCTAGTATCTTGTTTAATGTTGTTATGTTCCACAACTTTTTATCAACCTTGATCATAGGCGTAGGAGGCAGGGGGGCAGGGGGGGCAACTGCCCCCCCTGGCCTCCGGAGACTGCTAAAATTCGGGCAAATGAGTTGAGATATTCGGGCATTCGGGGAGGGGAAAAATGATATTAAATAACAAGATTAATAGTAAAAATACTGAAGAACCAGACAATAATTAATCGCAAATAAATTGTGAAATTCGGGCAAATTTGGTGTTGCCCCCCCAAATAAACCACACCTCCTACGCCTATGACCTTGATTATTCTTCAGTTTTTCAACTATTCGTATGCAACCCATAGCATAACATCATGGAACGTAATTTTCACTGTGAAATCCATTTCAGCCCTCGAATGAAGATGTGGCCGAAAAAGTTTCAGAGCTCTCCATCGAAAACAAGAAGGATAAAAATGTGGTCCATGAACAAGCGCCAGAATCCATCGAAACCCTCGACGAAAAAGACGCCGAAAACGACATCGAAGCTGAGATTTCAGGAGAAGATGACGACGAAGATGAAGGTTGGATCACCCCTTCCAATATCAAAGCAAAAACCAAGGCCATGAATGGCGATGTGCCCTTGGGCGACCAATTTGTGAAAGTCGCTTGTATGACCACAGATTTTGCTATGCAGGTAAGGAAAACAGCTCTGTTGAATTAAGACATAAATGTAAGATTTTCGAAGAAGTCACTCACGTTTGTGAACTGTAAAAGAATATTTCATTCATATGCAACGCCATCTAGTGATCTTCACCTTGTATTAGCTCGCTGATTCCATGAATCGATTGATAAGCAAATAGCAACGAAAATAATAAGTTTTGTGCACACTTAGTTATTTTTATGGAGACATACCATTGCAATTGGTGAATTTTCTTTAAGAAAGGTTGAGAAGAAATTCATTTATGACTATGGGACGGGTTTTAGTTGTTAAAAACGGCAAAGATAACTATTTAGTTGGTCTTTTTCGAGAAAATGTCGAAGAAAGCTGATAAAACAGTTGGTAAAACTTGTGAAAAGTCAGGAGCGTTTGTATCCTAAAGGTATGTTGCGGCATATTTCGAACATCTTGTACCCATTTTAAAGGAATTTTTTTGAAGGAATGAATATTCATAGAAAAAACAGAAATAAAATGAAACAATGAAAAAGTCAGAAAAGAGCAAAATATCCAGGAAAAATGCACATTTTCAGAAGAAGGTCCAAACAAGTTAAAAATGATTGGATCAATATTTTTAGCAATTTTCATTTATTTAAAACCTATGCATGATTGTGGTCATGTCATGGAATCGACAAGCCTTTAGTTGCCACAATAAGACACTAGATATCGTACTTTATGACTGTACTCTTCCAATTACAATGCACTAGCTCGAAAAATACGAACAACCTCGCCAATCTTTTTTTTTTTTTTCAGAATGTGTTGAAACAAATGAACCTTCATGTGATATCCGTGCAAGGGATGTTAATTCGCGAGACAAAGACCTGGATTCTGCGATGTTATGCTTGTTTCAACACCACACCCCTAATGAACAAGCGTTTCTGTCCAAAATGCGGACACAAGACTCTGAAACGCGTTTCGGTCACTTTGAATGCGGATGGAACCCAAGAGATCCACATTTCGACACGTCGACAACTCACTGGACGGGGAAAGAAGTTCTCCTTGCCCAAACCTAAAGGTGGAAAACATGCCGTCAATCCAATCTTGACTGCAGATCAACGTCTGCCTCAACAAAGGATGACAAGAGCGGCCAAACAGAAAACTAATGCTATGGATCCGGATTACATCGCAGGTTCGTGAATTGATTTTCGGAAAGGCATTTTGTGACGTCATAGGCACGTACATATTCGGGCCTTCAACTAGCCTTGAACTTTAGGTTTTACTCTCAATCATCATCTTTAGAAAACGATTTTGGGTATAAGATTGGTAATTCTAATTTATATGTTCAGCTTTGGCCCCAGAATAAGATCAATCAATGGGACATGCACATAGGTTGCTCAAGTGAAGGTTTTAAATCATATCGCTAGTGGTAAAACAGGGCCATTGGCTGTGCTGAGTTGCTTGGCCCATTTTGGCAAATCCAAATCATTTCTATTTTGTCGTCTATTTAAAGTGTCCTAGTTTCTGCAAGCAAACGATATTTCACATAAGGATTCCTTGGCTGGAATTGGATCAATATTATGCAACATTCATTTTCAGAGTGATTGATTTAAAATTGAAAAAAATAAAAAGTAAATAAATGAAAAAATAGCACCTAACATTGATCATAACAAGAACTTAAAGGTGATTATTTGTTCAATGGGTTTCAAAGAACTATTTCAATATTTCGAAATGTTTTCCATAGAAAAAGAAGAAGTAGTTTGCAATGTTTCTTTCTGGTAAAGTATGATTTCATGAGTCTCATTTTCTAGGCAATAAATTGAGCATATTATGTACTATGTGAAAGCAGAAATATCTCAAGGTAAAATATAGATTGTTTCCAGGGACCTAGAAACATGCAAAAACCGCATAAATTAGCTGAACAACACAGCACAGCCATCGGCCCTGTTCTACCGCTAGCGGTCTGATTTAAAACGCTGACTTGATCAATCTTTTCTGTTTTTTTTTGATTGACTTGATCAATCTTTTTTATTCAAAAATTGCGTTGGGTTCGTACGCTATTTTCTCACTGGATTATCCAAAATGGCCAAGGTTTACCCCCATCTATTCAACGTTCTAGATTTTTCTTCTGAGTTCATAAGAACATTGTTTGGTTATGATAGGATTAAATGAAATTACATTTGGATTGTTAATTTAGTTTTAAGGTTATTCAGCCTTTAGGTTAGTTTAGAATTAACTGAGGTATGGTATGGTATGGTTAAGTTGACTATTTAAAATGCGAAACAACCTTGTATAACTATTTGAAGTGTATAAAAAGTAAAATGCTCATTCAAATTTGGGACTGTTCAAGATTGTAACGTCACCTGATTTCGATTGGTTTTGTTGTTGTTTTGGTTTAAAAGACCGACGGAATATTCTGGAATGATTAATGGACCGAAGGTTTTCTACTTGCTCAATGCTTAAAACCTGCGAAGAATAACTAGTTTTTTATTCAAGTAAATCAGAGAGGTTGTACGCCTTGCCATATTTCATTTCAAGCTATGCAAAATTTGCCACTTCTTGCTCATCCTTTTAGTGAATGCAAATATTGATAGTTTGTATCTTTTTTTCTTCAGGTGACTCTCCATTCTCTCTTCATGACGTTACGAGTCGATCAGCCATCATTGGAGTGCCAGATAAAGGCCACATGGCCTCTTCTATGTACTGGAATAAAAGCAATCCAAACGCAGTGGGAAAGAATACCGGAAACCGAAGAAAGAAAAAAGCCCTTTAAAGTCAATTATTTGGCCATGTATTGCAAAAATGCTTTTGAATATATCCTTATTGAACGCATCTATGTCCTTTTTTGCTTAGATTAAACTTATTGGGAGTTGTAAAATGGTAAAATCTATTTTTGGCTTGCCATTTGGATGCACACCGCACAAGTAAAATAAACAGAATTTTACTTGAAATCCAAATACAACATATTTATAGACATTTCTAATCTAAAAAGATACATACAAATATTCCATCGGTGACCCTTGATTGGTTAAAAAGTTCACCTTGTCTGGAATGATCAAATTTTGGAAGATCAAGGCAACCAAACCAAAACCCACATGCAGACGTCTCAGAGCAAAGAACTGACGAAAATAGCCTGTAAATGACATTCTTTTTTCCATGAAGAACCACAAACAAGATCGTCTTCCACCCACTGTCTCGCTCGTTTACCTCCCTGAGA
>CM021321.1:8749056-8763576 GCA_010645155.1 Tigriopus japonicus
AATAATGAAAAGAATGATGAATAATGAAAAGAATGATGAATAATGAAAAGAATGATGAATAATGAAAAGAATGATGAATAATGAAAAGAATGATGAATAATGAAAAGAATGATGAATAATGAAAAGAAAAATTAGATGATTGGTACAAGAAACACTAGACCTAAAGCAACAACATCTATTGTATTGTAACAATGCCACTCAAAATCACAATCAGCAATAAAATAATTCAATCTACGAGATTTTTATCTTGAATAAATCAGGAATCGTTGCCCCAAAACATCAGTATTATGATGTTATCATAACTTTCATGAAAGACATAAAACAGTGTGTAAAGAGTTCCTTACTTTTGGAACGAGTACATTTGGTTAGCTTTCTTGAAAGAAATAGATTTATTCCTGTGGTTCAAAGTTATAGAGCCCTTTTCAAGGGATGACAACCTGCATACGTATTTTTACCTCAATGATGAAGAGTCAAGTCAAATTTGAACTCAGGCAGACCTGTGTCAATTACTTCTAAGATGTAAATAATTACAGTTACAAATACATTGGTCTCAAAAGTAATTAAATACAATTACAGTTGCTTTATTTTCAAATGTGATCAATTACAATTACTTTCCCAAAGTAACTGAATTACATTTTTGTTTCAGACCAAGTTTTAACTCTTTTCTCTTCAAATGCAAAATGTGCAAATAGCATCACAAACCTGTGATCAATTTGTGAATCAATTTACACACCGAAAAATATGGGAAAATTTCTGCAAAATTTCTTATCCAGAAACTTCTTACGTAGGTGAAAATGTAAATGTAATTTGTAATTGAAAAATGCCAATTATATGGGCCCAAATGTATTTAATTAAAATTATTTTGATCTCAAAAGTAATTATTTACAATTACTTTGATCTCAAATGTAATTAATTACAATTACTTGGATTTTTGTTTTGTTTTTGCCCTTATTGCAATTCCGTAATTGTAATTTCAATTACAATTACATCACAGGTCTGGACTCAGGCATGATTAACGAGCGTTGGCCAAAAAAGAAGTCTTAAGCCCAATGGATGAGTGTTGTCGGACGAATTCAGCTGGGGATTTGGGAGCCAAACTGGCTAGGGATGGGTCAGACCTAGGCTCGGGCATTTCATAGTTTAAGTTTGCTACGTGAGGGAAAGCTCTTGTTTCGATTGATTGTCAAAACAGAGAAGCGAATTAGGCTCGAGAATTATAATCAAACGTTTTTGGAGGGTGAGGCTCCACTCTGACGCATCCCTGGCCATTTTGGCTCCAGCTGACTCGTTCGATTTCACTCATCCATTTGCCTACATTCAGTTAAAGTTTTTGATACCACTTAAAAATACAAACCAAAGTAACCCTTTCGAAAAAAATGGAGTTTAGAGTTGGTCATGAATAAAAATCTAAGGGTCATTTCAAGTGGCCACTTGGTACATGAATAGGGCTTTCTCAGACATACTTTTATAAGACTGGGTTTTATATTATCTAAAAATGATTTGCATTTGGATTTGAGTTCAAAAATTTGGCATATGCAAAAACATGAACCTCCTCTAGGAACTTCAAATGGATGGGTTCATAAATTGACTAATATTGATGAGAATAAAAGCATTTGAAAGGCAGATGCGAGCCTTGCCTTTATTTGTGGAATTTAGTCATATTTTGACATTTCATGTTAAGATGACCAATGAACCGTGAGCAAATCTAGTTAAATTTCAATATTTTCAAATTTGCCTTAAGGAATTCTATTGTTAGGTGAATGTGTAAATTTCACGTATTGCCAATGACCAAAAACTTATGCAAAAAATCACACCTGCCTCCTTGCGGCTCCTTTTGGGGAAATGTCCAAAATCATTGACATCTGAAACGTTAGCAAAATCCTTCTGAAGAAATGATGTACAGTGTTTATTGCAGCCAACTTAAACTTACAAAAACTCCCGATCTGAGTCCCGAAAAAGAGCATAGTTATTTGTACATATTACCAACAAAATATATTCAAATGAGATTTTGATATTTTGACACTCTATATAAGGGATTGAAATTTCAATTTCCTAGTAAAATTTGCTTTTGAATGAACTTAGGGAGAAAAGTAAGTGACCCCCCTGTCTCCTATCGATCATTTGGGAATCCGAGTTTTCTTATGAATTTGGTATTAGTATGAAATACTGTACATCCTAAACCGTGAGTTAGACAAGAGGAGGATCAACCAAATTTGAATGCTCAGTGGGATACATCATGCGAAATTTATCACGACCTCTCCACGACTTCGTAAGTCGTCATGGTTATTGTCGTTGCCATGACATTATCACGGTCATCCAAGGGTTCAATCTGGCCAAAGAGCTAAAGAACTCGGATCAACAGATAAAAACCATTAGGTTGGGTTGGGAAGTTAAGGAAAACTAGATGAATTGATTGTATCTCAACAACAATCACGATTTGTTCCTTCAGCGAATGAAGTTCAGTCAGCAGGCAAAAAATGGGAGGAAGGTACTTTTATCCATCCAAATGAACTCTTTGGGTGCTTTGTTTGTAATGAGGTCTGTAATTATGACAAAAGCCTTCCAAAAATGTAAACCAATTTTGTCATTGTCTTGATTCGACATGAAAATCGACCACTGATAATGTGATAGATTTATTGATTTGTGCTTGCTGTTTGTCATCAGTGGAGGATGGTACAAAGATATAGAATGTTACTAGTTCGATTCAAGTTATGGAGAAATAAATCTAGTACTCTTGGCTAAGCTTTTGGGGTTCCTTAAAAACTGAGAACAAAGTGTTCCAAGGGAAACGGAATCCCGAAGAATTTCGTCCGCACCTTTTGATTGAAATTTGTTATTAACTTGAACTCAACCATGTGTTTCATCAATAACTTGGCTTGAAAAGTCACAAAAATTATTTTCCTGGTAATTTTAATTTTAGGCAGCTGTGAGTTTTCTCTTGAAGGGCGAATTTCGAAAACTTAGCGTTCTTAAGTCGCACTTTTTTCGTTCTTGTCTCTGAATGTTGACTATGATTAAATGGGCTTAAAATGAGTAAAAGCGCCTGCATCTTAAGAATTCCTGTCAGCCGTAACTTTTTATGTGAATACATTATTTGCAAGTGCAACTATCTTTTATTTAGAAACATGATTTGTTGTTCCTTTTCATATTCCTCACCTTGCAGGTACTTTAAAATTCCGATTAATTAATGATGTCAGAAAACAATTAATGAATTGAACAAAATTGCAAAAGCTGTCTTTAAGAGTCAGTGTTTTGGGAAAAAAACCTTTTTCATTCTTTATGGTATTTGTCAGGTTTGATCAGAATAACCGAAAGAGTAAAGGTGCAATCTCTACCATGTATTAAAAAATGGGGTTTCAAACAATTTGCAATAATCTATTTTTGCTTTATTATTTTTTAAATAGTTTACTACGTGTCCAAACACTTGTTACCTTTCACCATCGAGGTTCTTTAAGTCCTCAAGCCGACTTTTTGTGGATTTCCGAGTAGAAACAAGAAAACCATGATAAGATCGCCCTAGTTTTGGATATTTTTGAGGACTTGCGCCTGAATCATGCAGGCAGACACGATTCCATGACCTCCTCTAGATGGTTTTAGTGCAGTGCACGAGACGACATAACATTTGCCTCGACTAATGAATAATGGATTTTGTCTTCCGTCGGAGAGTAACTCTGATTGGTAATTATCCGATCAATGAAACTGCACTTTTCAAAATTGATCACTTGGCCATGCCTCTGAGAAATGGGCCCTCTGGCCAAACAAGTCGGTTTCATTTGCTACCTCCAAATACTTCCATTTAACCCCCATGGTTCCGAGGGAAAGGACTCTTTCCTCCCATCTGGTCTGAATGGCAATTTGAGTTCAACGTTTCCTGATTTATTAAACCCCTACTTTTTTATTATCAATTCATACTTGTAATTTAGTGCGCCAATCTGGGCGTTGCTAATCCGAATCACTGTCTGGCGTGGAGCTCGAAACATTGATCTTGATCCTTGTCTGAAAGTTGCTTTTTTAGGAGACCGCTTGCTCTGTTTGTCTGAGACAAGATCTGCAACGCGAAACAGAAAGTGACCCGGCATCAGCATCGAACACATAGATTCAAACGAAACGCTTTCCGCGGCGTCATCCATCCATCCATCCATCCTTCCGTCTTACCGCCTTTGAACCGTGCGATGACGGAGTATCGAGTGGATAGAACAGATTTTGAGTCTCGTATGTAACTATTGTACTATGGATGCACGGACATCGGTGGCAGGCCTTCTTGGAGCATTTTTTTCCTTCCTGTCATGGATGCCGGGGATACCTTTCCCTCTGGTGGGAATGTAGTTGCCAGTAAGTGTCGGGAGTGAAAAGATCTCGGTGTGAAAGGTGAATTGAACCTTTAGATCTGGTCATTGTGTCGGTGATTTGGGTTCGTCTTGGGGTCATGACTAAGACAGAGTGGTAATGAAGTGGTTGAGATGATGCGGGGAAGGTATTTCGATGACCCCGCCACTCCGCCTATAACCCCTCGGATTGGGACGTATCGCGCCGGTCGATCTCGGGTTCGATACCCAACAAATGTGCAAGTTCAACCCGAAATAAGGGCGGGAGGGAGTGGTTATGGATGGAATGGGCAATTTGGACCTTATGAATTCTACCCACAACCAGCTCCGGAACATCCTCCGTTTAGTTTACAGTTTCCAACTCGACCGGCTTCTCCCTCGAGAAGACATTTCTCGTATGAAGCTAGTCCCATGGCCATTCCTAGATCCAAAACTCGGATACCACACCATGAAGTCATTCTTGGACCCCCAAGACGACTGAGACGCCATGAAACTTACCATTTAGAGGCTAGACCCAGCTTTGCCCAAAGGTTTTCACACCAAAGGCCTGTGATAGTGAAACGTCGAGTGGAAAGTGTTAGTCCAATTCGGACGAGATATCGGGCAGATGA
The DNA here is from genome assembly GCA_010645155.1 of Tigriopus japonicus. NCBI lineage: Eukaryota > Metazoa > Arthropoda > Copepoda > Harpacticoida > Harpacticidae > Tigriopus > Tigriopus japonicus. The sequence continues at coordinate 8,753,993 of CM021321.1, forward strand.
TATTAGTCCCCATCGTTACTACTCTGTTAATCCTAGTCAGTATCAGCAACAAGAGCGCAGTCCTAGTCGATACCCCAAAGTCGATTCCAGCCCTAATCGTTATTTCCAATCGGAACCACCCTTGGGTCAACATCCTCAAAGAGGGAAATTCGGTGAAGGCAGTCCTCATCAAAGAAGGCCTCAAAAGCCTGCTCGAGGTTCAAAACTTGTCGAAGGTGAACCCAATCGAGTGGAATTCGAGGATGAAATCATTCCTGTTCACTCGGCCACGCCTAGATTTTCGTTCATCGATGAGTTTCGAATCCCACCTTCACAACAACGAAAAGTATCGGAAGTGCACGGAAAATTGGATTACGACTCTTTTCAACATTCCCAAACAGTTCCTGACGTTCTAGGCCGGTCCAAAAGCCACTCTAGTGCCAAGAATCCATACCAAGCCTTAAAGTCTCGAGTCAATGAGATCAAGAAGAGCCAAAGCTTCCATCATGGCAGCAGGGCCAGCAGTAGTTCCGAAAGACTCTCTCGAATGGGTATTCCGGATTCGGCCTTTGACATACACCGTCTTATCTTTGAAAGTGACGAACGACTTCGAGCCATGTTGGCCGAGCAATCCATCCAGAAATCCGATTCTGACCCCCAAAGCGATGCCCAAAGAAGTAGCAGTGAGCGTGAGTTCGATTGCCAAGAGTGTGGGTCCCGAAATGTGGTACGAACCAAAAGCCATCGAACTCGTTGCAAACCGGAATGCGAAACCGATGAAAATCAAAATTATATCCCTAGTTCTCAGCCCAGGGGTGGATCCAAGGCGAGGCAACGAAGAAACTTTGAGTTCTTCCGTTCCAAATCTAGTGCGCGCTTTTTGAAACCGGAAGAACAGATTAAAATTCAAAATTTCCGCCGCTTTCTTTTGGGCGCTGGTGTCGGTTACCATGACTTTTTGGAAGAGGTGACCAACATTAGAGAGAAAGAGAAAGCTCAAAGTGCTTCGCGGGTGGATGAAGACGGCATTCCAGATCAGAAATATATCAAAAAAGACAGGTAGGCATGCATACAAATTCACGTGTAACACATTAATATGCAGGAAATATTTGCTCGCAAAACCAAGCGTGAAAAGACAAAATTCACCGACAATTAGCATTTTGCATTCTAATGAAAAGTACAGAGCCTTTTAGACGAGAGCCAATTTAACTTCACCGGGATGAATAGAAGTGGAACAAGGATCCATGAGTTATACGAAATTTGAAAATTTACAATCTATGGCATGTAACCTGTCTGTGCTTGGGACTTGATTATTCAATTTGGCGCAAACTCGATTGAAACACCATTTTGTTAAATGACGGTCGAAAATAAAGCGTTTTCTTTCTTTTACCAATCAGAAACGATAAAGGTAATGCTTTGCACACGTCCAAATGATCGTCTCGGAATACCATGCCTCATGGAAATATGCGGTCAAAATCGACATCTTTTGACGAATGTGATGGATTATGTGCAGTAATTGAACCGTCTCAGGGAATTGCCAAGCGTGTCCAAATTGTAATTGTAGTTTTCTGCACATTCGGCGGCGATATTTGTCTCGATTTAAATCGAGTTTGCTGAAAACCACGTGGCCGATCACTATTGTGCTTCACTAACATGCCTACAAACGAATTCCTTGCTGACCAGTTTGGCATGAAAGAACCGTGAATTGACCCTCAAATCTTGGGGTGAAGAGGCATTCCAGACCAACAGGTGAAAAATTGGATGCACTCTTCAAGGGGATTTTTGGCATTTTCCTTCTCTGAATGAATGCCAAGATCGTTCACGGTTCTTTCATTTAAGAGAGAGGAAGGGTGAACTGAACAAGCTTGAGCGTCTTAACATTTGCCGGACTCAATGAAGCAATAAAAAACCTTCTTGGATCAAATGCCATGAAACAAGCATTTCATGAAAAAAATAATTAAACCATGCGGTAGACGGCCAAAAGTGAAGTGATGACACGGGATTACCTGCCAAAAATCGGTTGTACTTGACGGGCATCAAGCTCGTATGAATGGGTATTTAATTGACCATAACACGTTTTTTTCACCACTCATTAACATAAAACTAAAACCAGTGGACCTTTCGACCTTAACACATGTAAGTGCAAAAGTGAAGGAACGGACTCGACTGTTACTTTTTTCTCCCAAGGTTTTTTTGTTTTCGATCTCAAATTTCCCGAATGTACTAGTGAATTGTTGTTGTGATGTGCACGTGTGAACGCTGAATGAGAAAGTTTGTCGGATTGTCACACCTTGTTATGAGGGGCGTGTCGTCGTTTGTATCACAATTCCGATCAGATAACCGCTTTGGCAAAGACGTTTTCACTCAATTGTGATTGTCTTGATTTTTTGTCCGTGTTGGTGGTCAATACACGACAAGTTTATTAGGTTTTAATCGTTCTGAGAGTCTGCAGGTTTTGCCGCATTCGGCATTTTGATATCGATCGCCAAACCGACAATAATCTTGTGCGGTCAAATTCAAATCACCGCAATTTCTTTCACATCACACCCTTAGGGGAATTGAATTCATGAAATTGTCAGGACACCAAAGACAAAATTTGAATAGAGGAAGGAAATCGGGAAATGCCTTTTTTGGTACAATGAGGTGAAGGAGGAGCTCTTTTCAAGGAAGTGATTCACAACTTGAGAGAGACAGTTTAAGATTTTAATTGCTCATGAGCCCTGAAAACGTTTTTCCTGAGGTCGTAATAATGCGCCCCGTGCCAATTTACATTCAATCCTCACTCCATTGAAGAATTAGAGGTCTAAATCAAGAGTGGGGACAATTTGTACTTTACTGTGTTTCCAAACGTTTTATGTTCATAACATGTTTTTAGAAAAATGCGAACCTTTGAACTATTGAGCTTCAAAGAATGTATAGCTTACTTCAAAAAAGATAAAGAATTGAGAGGGGGTTTTAAGCTACAAAATTAATGTCAAATGTGTGGCTTTAAAACATTCTTTGTTTCTATTCGGCCTCATTTCACGAGGTCAGAAAGAAATACCCATTAAGACAAAGGTTTTGATTGTGAACGCTAATGAACATGACTGATGTGAACCCATTAATTGTAATTTAAGTTCACTAAATTTCTTCATCATCTAAGCTTAAAAGGTCAACGGTTAGCATTCTTTCCATCTCAATCAATGTTGCCTCTACTCTTTATTAAGAGGTCCCTATGATTCACGAAACCCGAAATGAAACTATGAGGCGGTAAACACTAAATTTGACCTTGAGCCACGCAAAAGAAGATGTTCCTCAGTCTCATTCTTTTTGCTGAGAGAAAGAGCATCCAAAGATGAACGAACCAACAACGGAGGATAGTTTAATCGCATTGTCACGTCTGGTTGGAAAACTAGTACACTCTGCACATCTAAATTTAACTTAATTGGGACCGCAAGAACTTTCAGTATGTACTACTCGTACCAGGAACGCGTCATCATCCGACAACCAGTTTTCAGTTACAAGTTCTCACATATCGAAGTGCAGAAAATTTCATCGACATCATGTACCATGTACAATGTGCATTTGCAAACCAGACATGTAGAGATTTTTGAACATAATTCTAATTAGGAGCTCAAAGAACTTTGACTCAGCAAAGCGACCTTTTGCATTGACAACTAAAATGTTTTTTGATGGCTTATCAATAGGGCCTTGAAAAATAGATTTTTTTGCTGTTGAGCAGAAATCCCAGACGCTTCACAACGTACAGTAATTTGAGCTGATGTCTGACGATCACTCTTTGAAAAGTCTGAAATTTCCACTCCAGAGCAATAAAAAAAATTCTTTTTTTCCCAACCCCATTGTTAAGTTATAACATAATTTTCATCTTTATGTCAGCAGATAAATTTAAAGACCAAAATTTCTTGCCTAGTTTGCCATAAACCATAAGCAAAACACAGGAGGAAAAATACGCGTTTCCGTCAAAGTCCAAACAGATATGCTAAATATAACAATTGAATTTTATTCCTAACCAGTTCTATATTCAAGGTTGGTCATATCTACTTACTCTTAACATTTAGGAGATCAAACATGGTATTGACGTTTGTGTACTGATTAATGCTTTTTTATTGCAAGGGTTGTCATCCTTAAAAACTATTAAGTAAATCAAGAAAAATAATTAATAAGATAACTTTAATTTCAATCAAATTCAATCTATAAGAAAACATGTCTCCCAATGTCTGGTCATAACTCGATCAAATGCCAATGCACAATCAAACGCATCTGTAGTATTGCAGTTCTCATGGCTTACTTCTTCACCTCATCCCATGCGAAGTTGCAAATTTTCGCTCGATACCTTACTACAGCGGTTTTGCGAAAAAGCGTCATGCCGCAATTGCTCATCATTTCCTTTCTTTTCAATTCTTGAAAGGCCTCTTGTTTATTTCTCTACTCACCGTTCCTTCATATCTTTTTTGAACATCTAGACAAGTACGTACTGAAGGTAACACCATCATTCATTGCCCTGTGTGGTATTCCTCTTCTGGTAAAAGACATGATGAGATCAAAAGCAAACGAACGACAAGGAAGCCCCCGTTCAAATCGTCGGTGTTCACACTTTCACTTTACGCAAGACATCTTGAGATAGGATGACATTAGGATTTTCTGTCCTCATTGAAATTAATGACGGTATTGGGTGCTCAATTGAGATTCTTGGTGTTCAATCAATCATCATTTCAATAGAGCAAGTCTTCTGGCAAAAAAACAAGACAGGCGAAAGCGCAAACATTCTTTATCAATCGTATAAGAGTAGCCATTAACATAGGTGTATTTTTGTGTATATGCTCCTGAAAAGGTTTTAGAAATCATAAGTTGTTTTTTATTCAAAGGCAAGATGAATATTCTCAATTTTCGCATACTTAATTTTTTTGCAGAGTTCTTTTTCCGAAGGCTATTCTCGCAATAAATCTCTTCTCATCATTCATTTCAGAAGAAATGAGATCAATTTCTCTCCTTCAATGAAAAGTGAGACTCCCAGCTGTTTTTGTAACCAAAAAACTGTGTTGTAAAAGTTTGCTTCATTTTACACCCCCCAACATTCGCCCATCTTCGTCATAAAACTGTTTAGGTTGTTTTGTTTGCTTCTCCACGAGTCTTCCCATCTGCTGTTTATTGGTTCGTAAAAAATAATAATTGACAGATATTTTCATCATTATCAGGAGAGCAATTAAAATATACCACAGTTCCATCCCCAGTCAACCTCAAATATTCGTTTCGACTTATTACCCACATCCCCTAAACAACTGATGGTTTGATCATGGTCCCTTGCAGCACCCCTTAATTTCCTCACTGAACCAGGATTTCTACATCTATAACACTGTGCTCGAGATTTCTTTTGCCGAATTTGTCACACACAGTTTGTCTAATTGTTATTTGCTCTGAAAACTCCTTGAACGAACGAATTGCTACTTTTCGAGTGGTTGTAATTACAGGAATAGGCTTGAGCACTTAGAAAAAAGTGACACCACCGACTGAGCGAGGTTCGTTCGTTCTTGAAGCGAACCCACGACCTTGTATCAACATGAGTCGCAAACATTTTGATTCGGCTCATTAAGAGGGAAAAACTCCTTCCTAAGTCTTATATTATGACAATGTCAGAACGGGATTCGCCTATAAATAAATGTGTGTGCGTGTGATGTGGTGCTTGAAGGATGTGTGTCAAAGGTCATCATATCTAAAAGTACGTCGGTTCTCATCTCTTTCTAAATTGGGAGGGTGATAAGAAAAGGGACTTTTTGAATTGGCAGAAAAACTTGCTCATAAGAAGTACGCATGATGTGCTGAAATGTCTTGATCTATTCTGTTTGGGGAGAGGCCCTGTTCGGCCAATATCCATGACCTACAGGGCATAAAGAACCAAAGCTGGGAACCATTTATGAAACCACGAACTGACCAAATCTTCCGCCCTGCCTCGGGATAAAACATATATATGGAAGAATGGTTGGGATTGACGCATTTTTGCACCATAGAATTAAGGGCCAATGTTCGGGAAAGGTTATGGGAAACTTTGACGACGTGACCTAGACTTTGAGTTTTTTTTCACTTGATTGGGGATGCCTGTAAGTGTGTAGATCCGGCTTCAAGTGTTTTAACAACAAAACGTGACTGGATTCCCATTTGGAACAATTTTCAAGTTAACGCAAAAGGTAGTGATGAGCCGTAAGGCCCCTTATTCAAAGTCAAAACCGGGCTTAGCCAAAACTGAAAGCAGTCGACCGTAAAGTTGTATTTCCAATGGGATAGAAAAATGTAGGCCGCATTTATTCGGAAATAACTCGGGGGGTTTTAGACCAAGAAAAAATATGACATTTATCTCAAAATGTATCCTCTATTGTCCATGCCCGTTGGTTTCGGTAGTTGAAACTAGACTATATAAGGGTCCCTAGTTGAAACCGAAACGAAAGTGTCAGCGAGAATTTCATCCGAAAGCACTTTCGGTCCATCACTTAAAAATGGTTTTAAAAACCTCGAATTTTTGAACATTACTCTTAATGGAGAAATATCTTTTCACACAAGTGCTCGATAATCTTTTGGTAAGGGCGGTAATATTTTTTCTCCAAGTTTTGGTTTGAAATCAGTGACGTGTTGTAACGTGTGAAGCAGCGCCCTTTTATCATCCAAATGCTTGATTTACGGTTTGACAGGAAGGGCAATTTTGATTTGTAGATAACCTCACGATGTTTGATCTGATCTTACTAATGAGTATCTAAATCGCTTCATCAGCTTGATTACAGTTCTGCTAATTTGGCTTCTCATCTTTTGCATTTTTTAAAAAGTTAAATGTACCACAAGTTGGTTCAAAGTAAACCTTTCCATTTTGATATGTTTGTTCGTTATCTAGGTTATGTGATCGTCCAAGTTTGAAATATCCTCTGTTTTAAGAAGAAGCTAGTAAATGAAGAACCTTTTGAACTCAGAGTTGTCAGAAACCAAAAAAGAAGATGATCATTTTTCGACCAAAGTTGTTTGGTTACGGAAAACTGAAACAAAGGCCCTGGGAAGTAGAATTTGGGAGTGCATCCGCATCTTTTTGAGAGAACAAAGGAAATCTTGATTGAATCAAGATCAAACTACCATTCCTCACTTGACGCACCATTGTCAGACTTTATCACCCACGAAGCTTCGAATTTCTTTCTTTCCAAACAGTCAAGTAGAGGAAAAAATATTGGCAGCTTCTTTTGAGTTTATTGTACATTTACTTATTCTCTTGTCAATCATCCCCACAAGTGTTTGAATGAATAACAATGTTCTCAAACTTGGATTATCAAATCTTGGTCACCCTTGTTAAACTGAATAACAATAAAACAGTTGCCGCCTTCGCTTCCTGTCTAGTGTCTAGGGATTTAAGTTACCAGAACCTCAATTCCTACCACGTGTTTTCATTTGGCAGCCTCAATCGCTGCCCTAAAATAGGGCAGGTGAATCACTTCCAAGCATGTCCAATACCCACATTGTTGATCCTCGTTCGTAATTTTTTACTTATTTAAGCGTATCCAAGACGCGGGGATACACTTGGATACACTCGGTCCACGAGAATGTACGAGATAATATCTGCATAGGTCACCAAGGTCACGCCTATTCTAAGCCTAGTAAAATGAAGCACGGCCTCCTCATGAAATTGGATAGAATCAACCTATGCCTTGACAATGGGGTGCCACAAAAAGTACGTTGAAGATGTTTTGCGACCAATATCGACCACGAGACGACCATTTTCAAGGAAGGGGTCAATTTTATGGTTGTGCGGATTTTGGCATGCAAATCGTAGAAACACTTTGAATGGATTCTAATGGGCATTTTACATCCCAGTTCCGTGTCATCTTTATCGTTTGTTGAGAACGAAAATAGTTGGTTTGAGCTCATCTTACCTAAGATCTCCATCTGTTTCCCTAGTCTTGACAGCTCATGGCTTTGTGGAAAGATTGGCACTTTGCTGTGTCTAGCTTTGGTCAATTCGTCAATGTGCAGACTTCCTTGGTAAATGTCATCTACTCCAGTTGCTTAATAGGCTTAATTTTGCATCGGTCGGAGACCAATATTAATTGCCGGTGTGTCATAATTACCATTCGTCAATATTAGTCACACTGTCCTCTTTTTTGTTACCCAGCATTTGTTTTCAGTAACAGTCCCCGACAGACACTATAATTATTCTAATTGAGATCGCCCCTTTGGTAATGGTAAAAATAATAACATCAGCAACGGTGAATTGTAATGAAGCGTTGGGGAAACCAAGATATGTCGAGCTCGTTTGAACTTAAGGCCAACACTTCCTCGACCCGCCCTATTTGACTACACAATCCAATGTGTCCGTACGGATCAGATCTTGATCTCCTTTCTGTCATTACTGGAATCTCAATTGAGATTTATGGCCACTCAATGGGCCCTATCCAAAAGACTGTTCCGACTTCACGAGTCTTGGTTCGGCATCTTGACCTTCAAAGTCTCATTGAGCTTCAACAACAACAGCAGCAACCAAATGCTCCAATGTCAATCCCTTCAATCTTGGGAGTAATTGCCACGATCTTGTCAGAGGAATCATTCAAAACCCTTACTTATTAGGAGGATCTGACATCCTATGCAACAACATAAAATATGGTCTTTTTATAAGTGAAATGGTATCTTCTTGAGGGTAAAATGCATAATTGGAAATTTGGATATATCTGGCATTTATTTTGATTTTTAGCCCTTTTTCATGTTCAAAGCCTAACGATTTTGAATACTTTTCCATGAAAATGGCTTAAAACTTATGAAGGGGGGCCACAGAAGAAGGCAAATCCATGACAATAAAGTGAAATGAAAAAAATGAGTGTAACTGAATCTTCATGAGTCAGAAATTAAACTGGTATTTCACTTTGAAACCCTTACTTGAAGAAGCAAAAATGTTGCCAATTTTTCATATTTTTACATGTACACTCATGCTTCATTCATGCACGAGTACAAGCAAATGCCAAACTTGCTGTACAAACATGACGTACAGTTCTTCGCCCTGAAATATTGTATAAAATGTCAAGCCTTATTTGTGATGACCGGGTTTGATCTAGTTGTAAAAACCGCCTAAATGCCTATCCATTTTGAAATATGCCCAATGACAAGGCCGGAAAAAAACATTCAACTTGAGACATAATTTATTATGGAGTCAATTCATGGACATTGAACATATAATAAGGACATCGATAACCTCTCAATAAAAAGCAAGAACTATTACGTCCATGTCATCGAGCCTTTTAATGGAAAGAATGAGTATTCAAATCACATATTTCCATGACAGATCAGGTCTAATGATTGTCGTAAGTTGAGGGCCCATTCAAGCGATCTCTTGACATTGCACCTTTGACAAGAAAGAGAAAATGGCTTTTCGATCGTGGAAGGAAAAGTTCTGAGGTTCTTTCTTTCCCATGGAATGACCTAGACAAAGTAGGAACCTTCTGAAATATTGGTCTTCTTTGGCCCACCAAGTAACAATGGAAGTCTTTGTGAGGCTATCATGATGAGATGGAAGACTCTCTTGAAATCCGTTCAGTCATTCGGTAAATAAAATCATGTGAGAAAATCAAGCCGTGAAAGAATAGACA
>CM021321.1:8763711-8779125 GCA_010645155.1 Tigriopus japonicus
GCTCATTGCTGCAAACTGCTTCAAAGTACCAACTAACTAAATTCAAATCGGAAATGGGAAAAGATAGCTCCTTCGAAAGATCTATTGAAACAATCTACTCCAACTTTGGCATTTGATTTAGGTTGACCATTTTTTCATTCAAGATCAACTTATCGACACGAGTTGGACAGGACACCATATTTGAAACAGCGTTCAATTGCCACGGGTGATTATAGTACCATGATTAACGAAGCTGTCTTGAGATTTGTAATTACTATTTTGTAAAACGCTCAGCTCAATGGATGAAAACTTTTTTTGAATATTTCTTCATTATCTTAATTAGTCTCCAAACGGGCCCAATGTGATAATTGCCAACCAAGCAAACCTAATAAAGAGGATCGAGTAATTAATGTGAAGAATTTTCTTTTCAACTTTATGTTTCCAAGATTGAGCTTGCTGAACATTTGTCTCGACGATAATATGACTAATGATGGTGACCCTGATCGAAACCATCTGAGATAACTTGCCATAATTTATGGTAGATACCATGATATGAGCTAACGTTTGTTGTGGAATAAGTTTAAATGCAATTTTATTGCGAAGCCTAGATTTTACGAGTATTTAGTGAGCGTGCGCAACGTGACCTAAATTCCTCATAAAGTCTGAAAAATTTCAAGTGCACGTTCGTTTCAAAGCAAACAATGACGTTTTTACTCACTTGAAATGCCGATCGCCCCATCTATGCTATTTGCTTCTCTTAACCAAGAATTGTGCCAAGTGGTTGTTTTTACCATTGCATTTCATGAATGGACTCGAGTCGGTTTCTTACGTTCCACAAATTACGTCGATGCACCTTTAAACACAGATTAACAAAGTCTAGATAACATTCAAGAACAAGAACAGCTAAAATAATGCATCTATGTCAAAACACCTTACAATCACTAAATAAGCTATCGAAAAATAATTGCACTTTTGGAATTGGACCAAGAATTGAAAAAAATAAGGTTACTTCAAATCTGTGTGTAAGGGCTATGTACAAAGGGCCTCCCAAGAAATGAATCTCTTTGAGAATTGATGCCAAATTGGCAGGACTAGAGGCAAACTTGCGATTCAATCCGTGTTCCAAGCATCCAACCCAAATCGGTGTTCAATGCCAAAGTTCAAAAACCCCTTGTATCAAATTGTTCCGGACAAGAACAAGAAGGGTGTTTTAGTCCTCTGGAAAGATTGTCTACTTCACTTTAGCAAATCCATCCACTTGCGAGCTAGTAAACACACACACGCGAAAACCCCTTCAGGACAATCTTGGTCAAATGTGAGGTGCGAGGTACTTCCAGATAGATAATCAGAATTCATTGAGACCCACTCAGACTTGAAGCATTCTTATATCTCATGAAAGGTTCGATCTCCCGAGTTGAAATTATGGGTTCGGTCGAATGCAATGAAGAAACATTGTGCACAACACTTTGGGCGGAATTTCAATCGGATCCAGTTTGGACCCCATCAACCATCAGAACCATTTACCACATGATCCATAAAATGCACTGAACTTTGTCACAACGAGGCCTGCTCAAGGGAATTATGTGGTAGATATACAAATATATGACTGGGTGTTGAAGATCCTTGATATTTGAGATGGAGTTATTTATCATCCATCCCAACTCTCCTTGAGTCTCTTGACTAGGTATGTATGCATTGGGGTTTTCGATCTGATGAGCTCTATTCGCCTTCCTTGGCAGATCTGAACTTTGTCCAATGACACAGCCGTTCTCAATCACTTCGCACGGCGAGGTAAGGAGCTGAAGGGGAACTTTGATCTACCTCCAGCACCTCGTTCGTTCGTTCGTTCGTTCTTTCTTTCATTCATCCTATCCACTTTGTGTATTTTATTTCACTTCTCCCGAAGGAAATACAATCCCTGAATATGCATCCGTTATCCGAGTGATTAGTTTTGAGGAGACGACCCATGTTCGTCACCCATTTTTGAGCTACTTGGCAGCGTAATTACTCGGAAAGATTGCGGTGAAGGTGTTGTGAGTGTCACTGATGACAACAATATAGAGACCAAGGGTAATTCTTTGTCGAGCACACACGACACCGAATCCGGGTAATTCCGTTTGCATTTCCTGAAAGATGTTCATCTGGCATAGGGAACAGGCAACGGTACTGTTGTAAATTCATTAGGTGATTGGACTCATTTCGGGACGAAACTAGGCTCCCCAAATTTATGTGCAATTGGAGCACGGATAGATAGGTAGATCCCTGACCTTGAATGGTTAAAAAGATTCACATCCTGGTGTGGTTACAATTTATCTAGAAGACGATATCCGTGAGAGGTGGTGATGATAGCCGAGCCTGAGAGCATTGCTATTAATTAATCTAGGTTAACCACCCTTGGCTTGGCCCGATTGGCGAGTTCATTCTCGACGAATGTTTCGTGAGCCCATGAGAAACGAAACGAAACGAAGAGCGTAAGGTGGAATTCGTTTCCGAACCGACACCCGATTCGATTTGTAATCTCAGCTATGTTTTGTCATTCCCATTTCTTGTGCCCATTGCATTCGGATTGATCCGAACAGGCATGAGGCATCCAAATCATGCGCCATTCACACAAAAGCACGGATACATCTTTCCCACTGAGAATTTGTCATCTCTCTTCGCTCAAAGTTCGTGTCTCAAGACATTCTCAGACATTTCGACCTAAATTATCTTTGGTCTTGACGCTAATTTGTTGCAGTCAGCTGAATATTTTGTCACAGGAAATATTTATCCTTATCATCTTTTATTGTAATGAAAGCTGAAAAATAAGTTTGACGTTGATGTATTGCTGATAGATTTTCATAATTCTCAATGGCGACTTGGCTTTATCACGTGGCAGATGCCTTTTCTTATTTGTGACATAATTAGTGATGGACGTAGGGTACATAATACTTTTCAAGGTGAGTAGAGAAGCGATGACAGGTTCTCGCTGTGAAGCTTTTGGCATCCAAGTGGTGATCATCTACCCAGAGAATCTACCAATTTACCGTGAAGTCTCAGACCAGAAAAAAAGTCTCGGCTCAATTGCTTGGCAACCCTGGTCTATACCAGTGATAAAACAACAACAAACTGATTGAGTTGAAGATCTCATGCTTAAAAACGGTTTGCCAAGAATAAAGAGTGTCTTCTTTTGTAGTGATCTCTATGGAATTGATGGATTCGCTTGGAAGTATTGATATGCAAATTGGTCCGAGCTTCTTGGAGCATCTCTCGCTCATAGCGGAGACTTTTGATTGATTCTAGGGAAGTGCTTGTCGGAAGAGAAGCAATAACTCTACTGTACATAAACGAGAATCTTTCCCAGAATAGCGACTGACTGGCCACCCAAAAGTCTTTGGTTCCCATGTCAAAATCTCAAGGCTGTCCGACAGCTCGGAATTTGATCCGATTGGACTCCAAGGTCATGATCACAGTCATATCTCGCCACCAAAAGAACCATTGCGCCCCCATGTGGCTAGGTAGATCTCAGGTGTCTGGGAGAGCAAAATTTGAATAATGCTCATAATTAAAATGCTTGAATAACAATATCAATCCGAATGTGGGTGTTATGAAGCCATCATGTTTACCCATGAGGAGTGGCAAAGCCAAATGAGAGACAGGCAACACAGGATGAGGAGATCACGTAAGAGGGGGATCTTGATCCCTATCAAGCTGTCTACCTGGCTCTTTGAGAGTTAAAAAATGCACCGGAGCATGCGTTGTCGCTTCTCTCATCTATCCTGGATGAATGTTGGATGTTGTCATCAAGGATATTGGAGCAGGTCCGACAAGAACTGTGTTAGATCTTGACATGGGGTGGATCATGTAGTTGGATGTCAAGATGGCATAAGATAACAATTTCAAGAGGATGAGTTCAGAGGCTAGTTTTTTAGCCGCAAAGATCGATCTCAAGATCGGACTTATAGTACTATAGTACGATCTTGAGATCGATCTTTTGTGACTAAAAAACTAGCCTCAGACCACTTTGTACACTCCGTACATTTATTGGGAGGGCTCATGTGATTTGAAGAGGAATAACATGATTCCAAATAGTGTCGAATCGAGTTACTCACGCGAAACTCAGTCCCTTATCTTGTAGGTTGCCAACAAGAAGAAACCATTCCACCTGAGGCAAATCGCCTTGTCAAGGAAGGGATAAAAAGTACTTCAGAGTTCATGGGAAGTTCGAGAGATTCCGGCTAGAAATGTCAAGCCTCCAACACGGCCGATCAATTCGCAGGAAAAAGAGCTGATTCCTTATTTTACCGAATGTGCCATAGATCACTTCAAGTAAAGACCTACATAAAAAAGTACCGTGGCATGGTTTTGAAGAACAAGGTGTTACTGTTATGAATTAAGATTGAGCACTCGAGGAATAAAACATGGGCAAAGAACTTTGAGAGATGAGTTCGGAGCAAACCCATGGGCAATGTCGAGTGAAGCTCAATCTTTTGTCAGTCTTTTCTTACGGTAAAAAAAACTTTATTTTCCACTCGTGCAAATAGCTACCGCCCCAGTAGGGGGTCGTACTAATCTCTTTAAAATCTGCCTTTTTCCTTTTTCCCTTTTATCACTTTCCTTCTTGAGAAAAGAATGGGAAGAGCCACTCCAGCCATAAGCTCAAAAAATAGCTGAAGCTAATATCCCAATTTCTCCAGCCACAAAACGCAATCCAAGGAGACCAAAAAGCAATAAATTTGCCATACTTTAGTCAAAAGACAAGAATAAAAAGGACTGTTTTCAATGAAGCGATGCCATTCATGGTTCCGCCATTCATTCAATCCGGCAGATTAAATTACATATTTGTTCGCTGAAAACGGGAAGCCATATAAACTAGAAGCAGAAGCGTAGTTCTTGGAGCAATCTATGATTGTTGTCTATTGATAATTACTCATCCTCTAACCTCCGTGACCTCAACAATCGATCTGAGGTCATCAAATCTAATCGTTATTCCCCCTTCGACCAAAACCAATACCCAAAATGGGGATGCGGTTGACAGATGAAGTCGCAAATTAACGTCATCCAATGAGGAAACGACGAACCGTGCAACGTCATTTCAATGAATGCACTCACGGAGATGTTCCCTTCCCACCACTGACTTTGTCTCAGATTTTACTGAGGGTTATAAAAATATGTGCATATCCCACTTTACAATTTCGTTATTGGATGCATGTTCGTTGAAAGCGACCGCTAAAATGCCCGTGGCTTCCTCAACATCTCCACTCCAGAGGGGAATGGATGCTTGATTGCTCTGGGAGTTGAGTCACAGATTTTAGTTTCGCATGCCTTATGACTTTATGGCCCGACCGATGAAGCCAAAGATCATTGGGTGATTTAATTTCCCAATTATCAGCTTCTGCGCCAATTGGGGTTATTTCCAGTTATTGGGGCTGTTTGGTTGGTTTTAACCTTGGCGTTGTTAAACCTGTCCTACTTTATTTCAGGTAAGCTAAATTTTCTCATCAACGGTGACTGCATTGTTTCAAAGATGAACAATTACGAAAGAAGACTGATTATTGAGCTTCCTATTGCAAAGAATGGCTCTAACTATCGTTTAACGAGTTGACCAAACAATTTGGCAAAGGGCACAACTGCCTCATTTCAAGGCCTGTAAGCAAAGTCAATTAGATTCAGTTTATGACTGACAAATGGTAATGGACCATGCTAGGAGCAACTTTGGCAACCCTGTAATTACTTTGGTCAGGGAGGATTCTAGATCTTTTGTTTACTTTTGAAACTTCGGAGAATTTCTTTAGTGTCAATAGGTCCTCCAAAAGTTTGCATATCATTATTTTGGCATCGCCAAAGACAAGTTTGAAAGGCCTTTTAAATGGCGAGGTGCGCACAGAAGAGACATTGTCACAGGAAGTGTTCAACATCAAGCTTTTGAAAGAAGACATTCGATCAATGGTATACACATAGAATCTACCAAACGTCTAATGTAAGAAAATGACCCTTAGTAAAATTTCCGTTTCATATGAGTTCAAAATAACAATTGAACTTCCGCGTTTTTGAAAAAAATGGGTTAAGATCCACCTTCATCACAATTGGGTGAGGAATGCAGATTTTACGGAACTTTAAAACAAAAGAGTGCGAAGACGACTCAAAAGAAAGTTTTATGATAGAACACTGGCGTGAAAAGAGAAGAAAATGGTGATTAAGGAATGAAAGAAACAATAAGAATACCAAGCTATTGAATGAGAAGAGAAACCAATGCCTCAACAATTTGGTCGATGAGAAAACCATCAAACACGTGTCAAAGGCATCAAAAGTGCTGGATTCTTAAAGGGCATTTGGAGTAATTTATTCCATTTCAACCACAACCTGGAACTATTATCGATTGTTTGCTAAGTCATCTATCTGGTCATAAAGCATCTGTTACTAACTATTCAAGGAAGAAAAGATGTTTACTACAAAACCTGTGACTGGTGATGTCAAAATTTGAATAGTATTCTTGAGTCTTAAAGTTGGTGATTTGAACCAATCTCAGTGGGAAGATGGCAATGGTTGATATTGCAAGAATAGCGCTTGCCCTCTGTCCATTTCCAGGACAGTCATTTCACCATGATTTGCAGGCTTTTTTCAACCGCTTCTGGAAATGTAATCCCCATTAATTTGAAATAGAGAGGAAATGAGTCAGATGGTCTTGAAAAACCTGTTCGTTGTTAGTAAGTTTGATTGAGGATCGCTAATGTATGGAAAATAATTTTTAAGAAGAGGAACGTTTCTGCTATAAATATATTTTCGTTCAAAATTTTCGTTCCCTGTTTATGAAATAGTATTACTTAATTGACTGCAATGCATTATTTTAAGACTGTTTGGATTGGCTCGAATGTTGATAGTCAAAGAAAAATTCGATTTTGAATTTCAACATTTAAATTTCTTTCGTTTACGAAAAGCTATCTGAACACTTCGTTTGGCTTACGAATGAACAAATACTAATGCTAACCCGTCTATTTTATTTTTTAAATAAACATTGTGGAAAAACGCTCCTATAGTAAGAAAACTAGAAACTGAGAGTAAATGCTCGCTAGGTTTTACAATCTGCCTCTAAAATGAAGTTCATTTCAATGGAATGCCGTGACAAAGATCCGTGATTCAGTATTGTTTTCGAACCAAAACATTGTGATCGTCTTAGCTAAATAAGGGTTCTTTGTGAATGTTTCCAGCCCTACTAATGACAAGGTCTATTTTTAAATGACAAAGGAGGTCTTCAAGGGATCCGCCAATTAACATAAGGAAGCAGTAAAATTTCTACGGCTTTTTTTCGCAGACACTTGAAGTCAACAACTTTTTAGACGGAAATTGTTGAAGCAGAGAGGAAATTGATCATAATCCTCCACTTTATAAGTGCGAAGCATCATTTAAAGCCCAGCACTGAGAGGATCAAGGTAACTGAGAACGTAAAAACTCGTGCGGCGACCGAAATGTTCAAGGAATCGACAGGGACCTCTCCACTATATGGACAAGAGTCAAGACTGTCTCTGTTACTATTATGGGGCTAACTATTTTTCGCTCACTTTCTCAAATAATCATAGAAAGTCCAATTTTATTTTTCATGCAAACTTCTTAAATCTCAAAATATCATTCTCCTGTTTTAGCAACAATTAGCCCTACATATTAAAACATCGCATTGCTAATCTAATTGTAATTTTTTGTGATTGTAATTTGTATTTCCATGCACTTTAACAAACCCCATACAATGCTTTGACAAATATCAGGGTGATCTTATACTTGGGAAATTTTTCATTAAGGAAAGGGATCTATCTCTTAGCAAACACCATATTTTTTGGTTTTTTCATCCAGCCGTTTTTTAAGTGAGCATCAACCCTCAAAAACATATGAGAATTGCCACTGCTGGCAACAACCTACTCATCTCTCTCAGGGCTCATTAAGCAAACATTTTTGAACTGATCCAGCAAATTTAGAGGTTCTGAGCAAAACTGACCACTGATTTGCTGAGCAAAGATACCATTCCCCGTATGTTAGAAGACAAGTTGGCAATCGGGTTGCCAGGCTCGTTTGAGTTTGCGGCTTTAACACTATCAAAGAAATGTCCACAAAAGCGGAGAGCTAAAGATAAGTTGCTTAATCATGCCGATTTACACCATGCTAATTGAATGTCATTCCCGGCCGTAACGACTCCAAATATCGCTCTATGCCAGCAGTTTTCAACCATTTCAATTCGGGAAAGGGAACTTTTTTGCCGTCGTTTTGTGGTGAGAAGGGCCACCAAATGAAAGATCAGTGCATGATGAACATTTAAAGAGGCTTCTTTAGGTTAGTTGCAAGTGCATTTGCATGGAAAGTCATTCTGCGGTTGCTCTGCCGTGAATTTAGCTTCAACCAGTAAAGTTCCGACCATCTTACTGCTCTGCAACATAAATTCATTTTTATCGTTTTGGAGTGATGTGTTATTGACCGCATTAGTTGCATTCTCACAAAACCGCCGATAGATGGAGGTAAAATGAGGCATGAGATTGTCAGATTTCATAAGGTCTCTTTGAAATTCAAATCTTAAATAGCTTCGATAAGGCATCAAATCAAACTTGTTCACATCTAATAAGAAAGTACATGATAGCGTCAAAATCAATTCTCACAGAGACTCATGTTTCTTGCTGCATCTTTCCTTATGACTTTATGCTTCTTATTGAAGCCGAATGTTGATTATTAAGGAGTCCTCAATGTCACTTAATAACATATGTCAGTTAAGCATTGAATCTAAATCCCTTATTGAACCGAAATCATAAGATGGAAAAACACAAAATACATACTACAGCCGGAATATTCTTGATTAACTTACTCCGATTTTTTTCTTTTGAGGTCTCAAGAAAAGTTGAAAAATTTGTTCGGAATTCAAAAAATGACTAAAGCTATTTCGGTTTATACATAGAGTCCTTCCGATCAATAAGTTATCCAGTATTGTTAAAATATTGGGTGAATGACTCAAATTTTTATCTTTACCAATTGGAGTCCATGCAGCATTTCAGATCAAGCTTTGTTTAGATACTGACAAAAATGCGTAAAATGTCTCTCGGCAAGCTCATTGAGTTTTGGTATGTGCGTTTCAACGGGCCTAATGAGTTTGATCTCCAGATAAGAATCCAAATTCCTACTGATGCTCCACTCAGTCAAAATACTTCAACAAATTCCTCTCTACAAACTCTTATAAACTTTGGCCAAATTCCTTGGAGCTTTAACTACAACCACACAATACTTAAACCTCCAAATTGGGGAATAAGAAACAGGGTTGGTCGCTCAATCTCGCAATCTTTTATTGACGATGGGGATTCCAATTGCATTCATTCTCTGCCAAGAAGAGAACACTCGGAAATTTCTAATCAGCGGGAATTCATAGTCTCAAGAAAACTCCGCCATTAATCAACGTAATCATTATCACTATCTAGACTCCAAGAACTATGTATGTTTAGACGAATGTGTGCATTTTTAGCCAATTGGAAAATCAATCCCGAATTCGCACATAAAATAGCGCGAACCATTGCGAAAGTTTGGTTTGCGGTGACACTTTTACTACACTCGTTAATGTTTTGCACACATGGTTCTCCCATTAAAACGAATCTTGCTCGCTTCAAGATTGATAATAATCATGAGATTCTGATTTCTCAATGTATGTATAAATTTGTACAGTGAGCACAAAAAGCATTGATGACGATTGGTAATTCATCACAAATTGAATTTTGATTGCAAAGCTCGACGAATCCGGGCCAAAGGCGAAAGAAAACGCGTGGGATCGGACAAAAACAACTTCACTGACCTTTTTTATATTTACATGCATTTGTCTTCACGAGGTGGATGTAGATTTAGTGCCGGAGCCCTTGATTATTGCAGACAAATGACCGGAGTTTAGTGGTGTTTGCATGTTCCAGGGAAATATTGCGGAAATTTGAGAACCGGGGCCTGACTAGGATCGATAATGTAGGCCTTGGTAAGAGGCCTAAAGCTGTCATTAGGAGTTGGCAAAATGGCAGGATTGGTGAGAAGTGAGAGAACAATTCACAGTTAACACCAATGTTAGGAAACATGAACGCCAGTCAATGACAAATGAGAGACGAAGTTTTCAGATCGGTGTACCATTGTATCTACGTGTATGGAGTAATTCAATTCATTCCCTCGATGTCGGAGCGATTCGCTTATTTATCTACTTAGTGAGGGAAGTTTGTGACTTGAAAGGCCTGGGGATAGATCACAGGCTGGTAAGTTATTGACACCTTTTGTTGATGATTGGTAAGATTACTCGGGGACCACGGTACTTGTATGGACATGAGAGCGTTTGATTCGTATTCGTAAATATTGAGATGAAGAAGTTTACGAAAATACAGTTTCATCTCGGCAATGATGTCTTTAAGCTAAATAATCCTCCAAAAATGGGTACTTTTAGGTGGGTCCCATAAAATTGTTTTAAGTTTGTGAATAGGAAATCGCTGAACTTTTTGGCATAAAAACTATTATGTTTGAATGAAACAAAAGTTCACAATTCAAATTTATCCAAAGGCAATTATAAGAATAGTTAGACTACAAAATGATGTAGCATAATGATGTAGTATCTATATGAATATAGATTACACGTGAGGTTAAATCTCGAAATTACATACTGCATTGAAACATTTGTTGCTCCTTTATTTTTGCTCACATTTTTTGATAAAAAGAGCAAAACGCAAATGTTATATCTAATCTTTAAATGTATGTAAACTAAATAAGAGCATTTTAAAAAAGCATAAAAAAATTTGACTTAACATATGATTAATTGAAATCAAATTTGCAATTCAACTATGAAAACAATTATATTTTAAAAAATAAGCCCTGGCCTTAAATCTGGAAATCATAGTGTTGAAATACTTTTACTTTTTAGATTTAGTCACATTTTGTTAAGAAAAGGAGCACAATGCAGAGTAACCGTATTTAGTAAATTTGAAGAGATAAATAAGAGAATATGTCAAAAGTGTTCAAGGGAAAGAATTATTTTTTGGCTTTAAATGTCATGCTCCCATTTTGTCGATGTCCGTTCAAATACTGACGTCCTAACCTTAAACTTCTGCTCTACAATCCAATGTTCGTTGCACCGAACATATTTTATTGATGCCCGTCGAAACACCGAGGTCCTTACTCAGTACTTGAGAAAAGATTGACTGAAGAGATTTGCAGACTGAGTTCGGAATACTCTACGTATGAAGGAACTACCTGGAGTCATTTTAGCTTTCACCTCATGTTAATAGATTCAATGGGAAAAATACGTCCATCATTGGATTCAGAGCATATAAATCTGGAGAGGCGCTGTGTGAACAGGTAGTAGAGGTATCAAAGAACATCAACGATCACTGGTTCATGAATGGGTTTCATTTCGGATCTCAGTTTCAGCTCTTGCAGACTCCTGCTTAAAATTATAATGGGATCACAGTACAGGGAAACACTCAGATTATTTTTGCACACGTTTTGGTATATCCTCAAACTAAATCAGATATTTGAGTCCAAAGAGTTCGGAAACATACGGTTTTGTCAAGGTAAAAAACAAGATATGTTTTCCTGTTAAGAAAGTAAAGTCACAACAATGGACTATAAACGGCTAACAAACCTCTCATCAACACCCATTTCGGTGAAACCCTCTGGCGCCATGTTTGCCATTTGCACTTTTTTGCAGCACTTTTTACTGGTTTTGGTCACGAAAATTGAATTAGTTTCAGAATCATTCTAATAGACCATTGTGTTTTGTCAATCGCCGTGTCCTCACTCCTCAATTTGAGCCAGAAAAGTGGGAAGAGCGATCTCGTTGGACGATTTGACGATTTTCGGCTTCCTGTGTGATCCATGACTTTGAATGGAAGCCTTTTGCTCGCAATACATACCTTCAAGAGTTCTTGAACTTGACAATGCGTTTGTGAGTGTCCACCCTCTCAACTTCCAACTTCCTCACACATGGACGTACCAAATTCCCGTTACCCTAGGTCTCTCAATCGAGTCAAGGATGACTTAAAAACCAATCAAGAATTGCTAGCGAAAAAATAAACAATCAACAAATTAAGAGTCAATACTTTGACTTGTTTTCGACCAGAACTACGGATTGCGCACCAAAATATTGTCTTTAGAATGTGCCCTTGGATCCTCCTCTACCGCCTTATTTTTACACCCCTTGGCTCCGTTTGAGTGACACTACTTCTAATTTTGACAAATTGTTGGGGTAATGAGTAGGGTGATGTGTCTTATGGCATTTTTTCTTTGTCGACCATTTTGAAATGTCCTCTTGGAGAGCAAAGATTTAGACTGGTTCTTAGAAACGTATTGCCGCAATTACTTGTTTTGATTGTTGGTAAAATAATCAACCTAAGTTTGAAACATGAGATCCTACGTGAGCTTTACACGAGATAAATGACATCTTGGCGCTATTTCTCTTCACAGACATTTCAAGCTCACAATTGGTGTTTGGAAATATATTGACAATCAGTGTTGCTAGATTTCGGAAAACATTCCAAATGTGTTGAAATTGCCTAAGAAAGGTCGAAAGGGGAAACCCCTAAACACTCAAAAATGATCTCACTCGGTCAAAATTATATGACAATCTGTTCTACAGTCTTATCTTCTATTGTTCTACAGTCACTGCTGGATATGAGAACGTAAAAAATCTATAAAAATAAGAAAACTTTGGCTGCTGACAAATTTAGTCCATTACGTCTATTAAATTAAGAATAGATTTCTTTTTAATAATAAACAAGTTACTAATCGACAACATTCTTTTGTTCACCTTTTATTGTACAAACTTTAAGCTTTGAGAAAATTCTTTGATGGCATTAGCAACACTGGTTGTGATGAGCACTTGACAAAAACCCAGCTAATGAGGTCCTTTAACGAACAGCTGACTGGGAGGTCCCATTACATAAGACTGGGAGGTCAACTTACTAATACAGCTCCCGAAATTGCACTCTGACACAAGAGTTTGACCTTTTTTTGAACTTCTCAATGTTTATTGGACACATAAGAACTAAAATCTTATTTAATAATGCTCGAAGGTTGCACGTTATTTCTATTTTACTGGTTCCGCTTAAAGGACTCTATAAGACACTTAACTTCCACGTGATTGTGCTCTTGGTAACTTGAGGGATCAAAATCCAATAAGGAAACGACTTGTACTTTTACACTTCTTTTAATCACAGGCAATGCCTGAGATGTGATGTAATGTAATGAGGACCGTAAACAATTGCCTTTTGGTATTTATTCTTTTGTTGACCCATGGCGTTCTGAGCGAAACTTGGCGAGATAGATGGCTTCACATAGAGACAGGATGAGTTTGCCGAAATATACCAATCCATGGCTGTCTTTGTTAGATAAGCATTGTCCAAACTGATTGATCATTTTGCATGTCTTTTACTAATATAATGACTACTTGCCTATCCTTAGCTCAGTCCTTAATTTGGCATCCCTGGATAGAAAACGTTAAACGCAAATAGTTCAAAAGTGTGAGAAAGATGCAATGCCTGTGACAAAGATTTTGATTCAAGATTAAACATCCGTCCTAAAATATGATAAAAGAGAATCAAAGCTAGATTGTGAGCCCACCACATTGGCTTCTGGTTTTCTGACAATACACATATTTTGACCAGAAGAGCACAATTTGTCTCAAAAACGGTCGGCTTTGATCTCCCTCAAAGGTTTGTTCTCTCTGGCCCATTTTTCCTTAAAAATGATTCGGAAGTTCTGTAAAAATGTTGGTCAAAGGGAATTTCAGCCAGTCACTCTAGAGTCTTTCTTAAAGAGGGCAAAGGCACAAGATTGTGGTTGAACAATGCAAAATAGTCCCGGTTATGTGATGAATGATTTGAAAAAGGCTTCCAACGGACCATTGATTGGCGAAATTGCCATTCGCACTATGCACAAGGTAAGTGATGGTGTTTAGTGTAACAAGGCAATTTAACAGAGTTAATGGACCTCAGGTCTCCTCCTTCATCCATCAGTTCAAGATTGACTTCTCTTATGAGAGGCTCTGCCAAGGTTTTGAAGGTCTGAATCGGCTCCAAGGGAGTCAAAATATTTCTTGGAAACAAAACACTTCCAGAAATGAATTGGGAATTGAGGAGCACAAAATGGCGCCTCTATTGCCAAATGTTCTGATTGGACCTTCTATTTGGAGCAATTCATAAAATTTCATTTCTTCTCAATGAATCGAATGTCAAGTCGAGCCAATTATTCAGTGTGACCAAAAAAAATCCACCCGAACAAAAACGAAAACAGAATTAAAGACAGACAAATGAAAAGGTTAATGATACACAACTGGTTGTGTTTCGCCTGCCATTAAGTTTGTCAAATTTTCATCAAACAATCATTATGAAGCCATTAACACACCCAAGGGCAATCTAGTATCCTAAATCAAGAGCAAAAACCAAAGCCCTATTCTAAATTTGTTCTGAAAATGAACCATTTCCAATTGCCATTTTCACCATCACATTCACAGCAACCTTGCCCTCCAACATCCAAAGGGTTTGAGGCAAGGTTTTTGCACTTTGTCTGGCCAAATCCTCGTCACAATTGTTTCCTGGTTATGCCTTCTCCTAAAGCTATGAGTGCACTTCGATCCTCAAATTACGGCCGAATCCAAGCTTCTTGGGGCAAGCAATTGACCTCTTTTGGTGGAGACAAATCTCTTCCTGAAGAGATGGATGAATTATCATCATCCCCCAGAGATCTGGATGATTGTGGCACTTTTCAAAAACACTAGCAAAAAGTACGAGGAATGATTATTATGTTCTCAATTCTCACCATCTCGATCACAGTCAAACCCTCAAGTGGCAATCAGAGTATTACTCACTTGCACATGTGAAGTAAATGTCTCTCAGATAAGTATCCAAGATTACTGGGAGGCTGTGGAAACATCCGAGATGGTTGGGAGAGGCTAATTGCTAGACATCCATCCGTACGTTTAAGCATTACAAAGCGATAACGTGTCGGTATCGATATCGTCATCCTGCTCCTTGGATTGGATTAGTTTCAAATTACTAGAATACACTTGCTACTTGAGGTTGGTGGGAAATGATCTAGCCACTTGACCATCTAACCCACCATTCTTCCTGTCTCCATTAGTAACCAAAATATATTCTATGAAATTAAGTTAGTCGGAGAAAAGATAAATTGAAAGGAGGCACCCTGGGGCTCTTTTACCTGAGAAGTGTGTAATTTCAATTGCAACGCCCTCTGTCGTTATGTATTTGTAAGTCAGCTTCAAAAGTTCAAAATTCAAGCACTTGATTTGTGGCTTGTCTGCACCACATAAAAGGGATTGCTCGTGGTTTCAAAGGTGTCAAGATCATTTTGCTCTGCAAATAATTACTTCACATTGGCCTGAGGGTCTAGAACTTAAGGAGGGCAATCATTCCACGTTTTTTGAGAGCTAATGACAAAAGCTTGTTTTTTTTT
>CM021321.1:8780470-8920710 GCA_010645155.1 Tigriopus japonicus
CTTGTTTCGGTTGCTACTTAGTAGGCTTTTTCTTTGAGTAAGTTGATGCAACAATGTGACATTTTTTGCGATATGTTATCTGTAATGTTATCGAATCCAGTTATATAGACCTCTCAAATATCATGCTTGTGTAATTGAAGTTTTTAAATGCTAAGATATATATTCAGAAATAGGGGCGTGAGAACATTCAATGTTAGTAAACTGATTGAAAATGTTATGTTCTTGCACTCGATATGAAGCATGTGCAATGAAAAAGGAAAATATTTACGTTTTCTACATTTTCAATTTTTGATTTGATGTTTCAATTCCAATTAAGAGGATATTCTCATTTACAAATCAATGTGATTTACTTGCTTCAAGCCTCGTGCTAATCGTAACTTTAGGATAATTTTGAACTCCCTCAACATTTGTCCAATCAAGAAGTACAGAAATCATGGAGGTGGAGGCTAGAAATGAGAATTATGATTTCCAGTAGAAACAAACCATTTGCGTTCTTCTGCCAATGAGACCTGGCTTGCATTGAGAAGAACACGTATTTCAAATTTCAGCCCAATCGAATGCCGGAGTGAAAAGTTCTGCCTTCTCAAAATTATGTACTGAAGAGAGCATAGAATGCATGAACTAGCCGTTTTGTAGTAAAACGATTACCACAAAAGGGCTAGTTCATTCACTCTCGGTAGGATTTACACTGAACTTTGAGTGAGCATAACTTTTGTCTCCGACGTTCGATTGAGTTGAAAATTGAAATACGTATTCTTGTCAACAAATGCAAGGTCTCATTTGCAGAAGAACGTAATTGAATTGTTCTTACTGGAAATCATAATTCTCAGCGATAGGCTCCAACTCCATGATTCCAGTGCTTCTTGGTCCAATCCATCTAACATCCGTACTCCTCTTTGCTGAATATTTACAGGTTCAATAATTACGTTTTCGTCTGGTTAAAATATTTAGTCAATTTCATTTGATCTTTGTTATTCCTTTGATGTAAGGTTGAATATAGTCTGATAGATTTAAAGTTGCTTTTTTTGACCCATTAAAAGGCCTGCACTTTCAAGACTTGGCAATAAAAACCCCCAAAGATATTTTCAATTTTCACGTTATGTCAAAAAGTACGCTTTTTAAGACCCATTTCTGGTGGATGAAACTCTCAAGTTAATGGTAAGCGGATCCGGAGTAAGGTGAGTTTGTGGCTGATGAAGAGCATTAACCATAAATGGTTTGAGGTTTGGTTTCTCATCATTTAATGATAAAAGTGTCTTGGCCTTGATCTCGATCTCAACCATATTCGACATATGACAACCACTGAGTTCGTAATTCGTTCACTCGAGCGTTAGCGAAAAATTAGAGATGTCAAACAGCACTAATAAGAGGCCCTTTGTCATAGTCCATGATTCTAAAAGACAAGGATGTGAGACCTGGTGGAGAATTTTGATCCCGAATTTTGATAGGATTATCATTAAGAAGTCAAAATCTTCCCTTTTCAATTTTTAATGCCTCTTTTTTATGCGGAAGCCAACGATCAAGACGAGGTAAAGCCTCCATACGGAAATGGAGCTCTTTAAAGGCGTCTAAATATTCATGAGCTTGATACCCATCGTCTCCATTCACATATTGTTCAGTATATATATCATTCATTAATTTGGCCCATCCAGGTGTGCACTAAAGGGAGATCTGGAAATGCCAAAACTGATTCCTAAAGCTAGTCAATCTCATTCTCAGGTGATTATTGAACTACGAACGCACTCTGTGGTACAAAAAGAATGAGACAAATTTGATAACTTAGGCCAAATTTTCAAGCTTACATTATTGTTTCTTTGCCTCCAAGCTTGAATATACAAAAATGTGTCTTCAAGTGCACTTTAATAAAATTAAAATATGGATTCGTGGTTTATTCGCATTTTCTTGCTTCAATATCCGATTGAGGAGGAAAGTCTTAAGATTTGTTGAATGTTATTGCCGACGAAATATTTTCAAGTAAATGCACATCATAATCAATCACGCCCATTCCTTTCCGTTAAACTTTTCAAGTATTTTTCGAGATAAGTAGCATTTGATTTGAAGCCTTCAAAATGGTTGGGAATGTCATTTTACGCAAATTTACGCAAACTTTTATACATAAAATCTCGAACACATTTTTTTACATTTTTTTTTATTTTTTAGCTTAGCTTTTTTGCTACTATGTTTCAATATGTAGTTAGTGGAACTTTTGGTTGTTCTCAATTAAACTTTTCTCAAAATTGTTTTTTTTAAATATGGCATGTCGTTTTATGCAAGTTTATCAACCAAAGCAAAAAAAGGAGTCCCTGTAAACCCGAAACATTTGCTTTAGATTGGTGCTTTAATGACAGCGAAAATAATTCAAGTGCTCAAATGTCTCAAATGTTGTCTTGCTATCTGAAATGGCTGGACTGGGATGGATAAAGGGTAATTGTGGAGTTTGAATAACGCTTTATAACCATGGAGGTGTGGAAAATGGTCTAGGAATTCTATTGGGGTGCTTTGATGTAAAGGCAATATGCAAATGATACGATGTGGGTTGTTGGTAATTTGGGCTTCATTCCAAAGTTCCTCCATTAGTTTTTGTTCATCCTCGCTTGATCCGTCAACGTTTTTCTACCTGCGTTATTTGTGAACAACTATTAGGTTGGTTTGCATCTTTTCATAGTGCATATTTTGGAGTATTCAGACTTCCACAATAGTTCTCAGTGAATTAGTCTCTTCTAAAAAGAGACTTTGGAATCCTCTTTTAACAACTATTGCATCTGGTTGAATGCCTTTATTTTTGACCATATGGAAGTGTATAATAGCGAAAAGAACCTATTTGTAGAAGTCAAACGAAATGGCAACCCTGATTTCTCGTTTTTCCGTGTGCTTATTTCAAAAGTCATCGAAGAACTCCTAAAAAATGACAAAAATCCCTTTAATTACCTCGGTTTATCGGTCCGTTAACGAAAAAGGCGACTCCGTAAATTAACACTAAATAATTTAACGCTTTGTGCCCACCCATGGCTAACATGAACTTCCTGACTTGATAAAGGAAATGAGATGCTTCTTATTAGCATAGCACCCGACTTAATAGAGGGTTAGGCATGCACTGCCTCAAACTACCACTTAACCTCTTGTGTTGTCAGCTCCAATGCATTCTAGATTATGAAATGTCCCCCCTCCAATCCTAAACTCGACCTCTAATTAAAACTTTCGATTCTCCACATCCAATTTAAAGTACACACACACATTCTTGCTTGAAATTTTGTGTTCGGAAAAAGACAGTCCTAAGTTTACGATCAATGACCGAGTCAGGGATTCGAAATAAAACGAAACGACCAGACTTGAGTGGCAAGAAGGAATCGGCATCTATCTTGGGTGGATGGGGGATTAAAAGGCATTGTCTGAATAAATGAGTCGTGACGTGGCGATGAGTGTGGGTTATGGGTTGATCATTACTTGGTCAAGTGGGATAAAATTGCACGTGAACACGATTTCCCGCTTGCTTAGTGATGAAAGTGGCTGCCGCAGTTCACATAGATATTTTATCCCTGCTGTTTCAGCCTTGGAAGTTGGCAAACGTATGCGAAACACAGATATCGACAGATGCGAGATTCTCGCCTATTTTGGAGGACAGTTTACACAAATAGTTCCAACGATTAATCCCCGAGTATGTGCAAAATTCAGTACAGCATGGAGCAACACTTAAGTCTTATTTTTCTGAAGTAGCTTGTTCATTATTCTCAAAAATGGCCAAATTTAGAGAGGCAACAACATTTCAGACTGATATACTAAGTAATTTGGCAGTTTAATGAACTTGATATGTAGTTATTCAAGTTATTTTTATCCTCATGTACTTCAATTCCTTCAATGTGGACATTAGGTTGGTTGTTGAGGCAGTTTTGAAGTATAGTAGAAGCATATCTAGGAGCATAGAACAAGCATAGAAGAAGCATATGAGACTGAGTAGAAATAACCATGCTCGATCAGATTTCACTACATAAGCTGCATTTATTGTGATTGAAAAACACAACTTATGTAGTGAAACCTGATTGAGCATGGTTATTTGTAATCAGTCTCATATGCTTCCTCTATGCTTGTTCTATGCTTCTAGATAGGCTTCTACTATACTTCTAAACTACCTCAACAACCGACTTATAGTCAATTGAGGTTGTACTATGAAAAACGACTTTGCTCAGTAGAACAGATTGCAACAGAGCTGTCCTGGTCAACTTCAAAAGTGGCCTACAAAACGGTAGGGGGACTGGCCCAGCATGTCGTATCTGTCAATATCTGTGATGCAAAACCGACCCAATGAATGCCCGTAAAATGTCAGCTTAAACCCTCCGCCACCAGTGCCTCTTGTGGTCTTATTTTGGCAGAGTTACCAGATCGGATTTTTACTTGATATTTTGGCAAAATAGCAAAAAGTTCTTTAAGCTTCACCATATGACCAAAACTATTGTCTATTTAGGTAAATAACACCACTGAAGAAATAGTCTTATTTGATAACATAAAAATTAGTAACATTTAGTAACCAACCTGCTTAAAATTAGCATTAAAAATGCCATGTGGCAATCATACCAGACCATAAAACTAATTCGTTGTCATAATTAAGAAAGTTTGTTTAGTTTTAGCAAGGGGGGAAACCGTAGATCTTTGGCAGTGGTATAAACCAAGTGACTTTATGAAAAGATCTTTTTGAACTCAAATCTCTTTTTTAACTAGAGGTGGGATGTGAGATGTTACAACCCATTTTGGTCATCTATTATAGGTGTTGAATGAGGCTTGGATCCATTAAGTGCCACCGTTTCTTTCCCAGTCAAATATTTACTCAAAACTCATTGTCAAAAGACGTTTCTTTTGACAAGATTGAAATGTGGTCGTTATCTAGCTCTCATATCCCATACAAAGGACCGACTGGGTGAACTTATTTTACCCTCAAATGTGTCATGCCAAATCCCTCCAGCTATCTACTGTCAGTCCCTTGGGCTATCGAACCGAGTTCTTCGTTTTTAAGCTGAAATATTGGCAGGAGTTGACCAAGGACCCTCAAATATAAGTATGAATATTAGCTCTAGGTGTTGAAAGGGTACTAACTAATTCATCCCATCCATCAAGTCACATGCTATTCTGCCGGGGGAGTCGTCGAAAGCTGAAATTGACCCCCTTCAAAGACTTTGCGAAGCCCGCGGAGATTTGAACGAAAGGTGTAGAAAATCGGAAATTATTCATGTGCGTCCATCTCAGATTGAAGACGAGTGATAATGCAGTCAGAGTTCTGAGGGTCCCACCCAACTTGGGGTTGGCTTTTTTTCCCTTCAATGCTTCACAAGAATCAATTAACTCCGTAAAGAGACTTTGGGTTTTCAAACCTTCAAAGGAGACTAACGAGAGTTATAATTAATTCCCGAGCAAATTGAAGTAGAACCCTCCCTTGCGCTTCAATCTTGAAAATCCATGTCTAGTCAGTTTTTGAGACAAAGTCGAGTAATATTCAGTTGTGGTTGGCCGAACAAGGAATCGTGAGAATGGTTGCTTTTAATAGTTATGTCTCCATTTTGTTTTGTTTTCTCAATTAGTTCCTTAAGAGCTTGGTCATAAATTATATCCTTGGCCAAATTTTCGCGGGTTGAACGTTCAAAACTGACTCAAGCCTCTGTCGTTTAAACATTTCACGGCTTGAATAAAATTTTGGTACAATTGTGCGTGATTAGAAATATTCATGAGGGAATTCAATTGACACTGCACTCACATTTATGAACTAGTACTGAGTACATTAGTAGCGGTTAGCAGAGATCGCTTGGGGACACCATAAGGTGAGTTATTCCCTAATTGGACCAATAAAATTGATGGATGACCAAAATTATGCGGGAGCGATAAAATTACCGGCCAAAGTAATGTGTTAAGACTGGTTAAAAAAGTAAAACACCTGATACCAAAAGCAAGTAGGAATTAGGAAAAGCTATGTTTCTGTAAATTATTGAAACAATGGACTGGTGTCGATTTTTTGTACTTGGCAAGGAGGCTAATGGCATTTATTGGTAATTTAATGCCTTTTAAAGCAAATATGCAATAAAAGAAAAAATACATTTTGCTCGTGGTTAAATATTCATAAAATAATTATTCATGTTGAAACATTAAATCCAAACCTACTTTTTTACCAGTTCGATCAATATATACGATTGCACCTAGGTTTAACAAACTGTTCCTACCAAAATACGATATAAAGTGTTTATACTAAAATAGTGCAAAAACACTTCAACCTAACACTATGGCGACCGAGAAAAATATAATAAAAATGTGTTGTCAAAAAACAATAAAAACAAATAACAGCCATAAGTTTTATTATTAAGCTTAAATCATTTTAACATTGCGGTATTTTTCTCTGTGACTTCATCTACTGTTATGTAAGGTTAAATTTGCCGTGTTTAGAGTGCTCCTGCAGGGCTTTAAAAAGCATAATAACCCTTTGTCATGAAAGAAATTCGCTCCTCGAGCCTCCATTGAATGCTAAATTACGTGTCTATCTCAGATGCTCGAAAATTGCCACCAGCAAACTTGTTATTATGAACCAACCTCACACCATCCCTAAAAAAGTAAAAAACACATAACAAAACCATTTTGTCCAAGCACAAACTTGAATCTTCCGAATAACTTGGTTTTCTATTTTCGGTTTGGTAATTGAAATCAACCATGGGGAAAGCCAGATATCGATCAATGTGAGGGGGGTTTGCGCCAAAGATTTCACCACCTTAAAAGAAGAAGGAGAAGCAATTAATTGGCAGGCTTCAGACTTCTCAAGGATTGATCACCCATGAGAAGCTACTGTGCAGAACGTATGACCAGAGTTGGGTCCGTACTGAAAAGTACATAACGCTTTGAGAGTTGAGCTTGTTCAATCAGATGAGATGAGTTGATAAGAACACATGACCCAACAACATTCACACTCGTATCTCAGAATATTTGTGCTTTTACGAGATGTAAATTTTCCTTTATAGGTGGCATGTTAATGTAAATAAAAAAGCATTGTTTGAGGCGCAAAAAAAATCTAATTTGGATAAGTGTCCTCGTCATATATATTGTTGTAAGAAAATGAAAAGCTCAAGAATAGTGAAATCAAGTCTAAATAATGATTTAGAAGTATACTCCCAATGATTTAACTGAGCCTAAAATGCAAGTTTATGCAAGAGCATAACTCTTATTTACGATAACACGTCACTTTTTGTCATCCTCTACTTTGTTTCTGCTCCAAGACGTTGAATTTCTTGACAATATCGGGTTTCCTCAGTTAACGAAGCTTTCAATATTCAATGGGGAATAGAATTCCATGAAAACGTCAAATAACTTTGTTGTCAGACAAGGATACGCCCTAACTATGATTAGGCTCAAAATCTTGTGGAATATTGGAGCATGAATTTTTGAACCGGGGAAGGGTGATAAAACGTGGGTTCGTCATTCAAAAGAATGGGTTGGAGTCCTTAGATTGTAAAAAAACCTTTGAACTAGTCTCCATTTAGGTCTCTAATAAAAGCCCATAGACGACTACAAGTACCAACAAAATTTGTGTTTGCAAAATTAATGATTAGTAGTTAGTACTTATAGTCAAACCCACAGTCGAATGCCAAAAAACATCCTGTCCTCAACCTTAAGAGTGTAAAAATAGGACATAGTTGGGCCTGTTCAGTTGAAAACATTCAGTTAAAGATCATAAAATCGTGTGTAGTGACAAAAACTGTTGCGACATATTTCCAAGTGTTATCAATCTCCAAATTTCAATTATATTTTGAAGATCCCATACCATCGTGTTGGGTTATAGAGGATTTTAAACCAAGCTTGAAAAATTCGCCAATAGTTGGCATGAAATAGGGGGCAAGTACTACACGGTGGTTTGAGCTTCTGTTTAAGTGTTGCTGTAATTTTTCGTTTCTCTATGATTCTGTTTTGATAATAAGATTGATATATAATATAACTTAAAACTGACTTTCAGTGTTCACTTTTTAATGAGTTTTTCGTAAATCATCTTTGATGAAGTATAATTATATAAATTTAAAAGTTATTGATGATCTGGGCATATTTGAAAAAAAAACTTTTAGTACAACGTAAATTTTTGGTTCAAAAAGTGTAATATTTGCAGCAAACAGTTTGCATTGGAATTTTGCGAAAATTTGATCTTACGTCTATGTTTGATAAAAGTATCAAAGAAAAAATAATCCAAAAATTTACCTTATAAGTAGAGACCGGGAAAAAATGTTGGAAATACGTCCAAAAAATGTCATTAAAATGTCAGGAAAAAGGGCAAAAAATTTTGAAATATAGGGCAAAAAGGGCAAAAAATGTTGAAATTTTGAGCAAAAAAATGTTGAAAATTAGGGCAAAAAAGTCAACGAAATGTGTGAGAAATGGGACTAGATGCGTGGAGGACTTGAGAAGACTACAGACATCTGAAGGAAATAATGCCGTCAAAACTCTAGCTTAAAAAAACGGGAGGTTGCGCTTCACATAAGGGGGTGTTTTTATAAGCTAGACGTCAAAACAGTTTATGTTATAAGACAGATTGCACATTCAGATCCTTTGAAAGGCAATAGATATTAAAGTCTGAGTAAATAATGGCAACAGTGCCAACTTAAAACATACTTTACTCTACACATAGCTATTTAACCCACGTAAAATAATCATGGAATTTTTTTCCACACAAAGATCACAAAGTTTCTGATTTGAACTTTTTCATAATTTTTTGACAAAAAGCAACTAGTTTAAGGGCACTTTTTCCCTTATCCAAAGATTTTAATTAATTGCCATCGTAAAATGTGAAGTTGAACAATGACAATTTTAGCGGGAAATTTTGGCGGGAAACTTCAAGCCTTCATTTGATTAATTGGTCCCTCAGAACCGGTTTTGGGATGACATTTTTGAGCAAAAAGTACAAAAAATGTTAAGAAATGTTGAAATTTTCCCAAAAATGTCAAATAAAATTAAAATGTTATATTCACGTAAAATTGGCAAAAAATGTAAAAAAAAAATTCATGTAAAAAAAAATTTTCCCTAGCCCTACTTATAAGTTAGTTTTAAGTTATATGATCAATCTTAGAAACAAGACAGAATCATAGAGAAACGAAAAATTATCATTAATTTTGGCGACATCGATAATGTAAATTATATTTCTTGGCAATTGCTGAAACATACAGCCGGAGCATTTCATGGCATAATTCGATGCATTTTAAAGTCTTCAAGTAATGATAGTTATTAATCTGCTCAATAGATATTGATCAAATTTCGTATCAATTCATAACTAAGGATCCTCTCAATATCTATTAAAATTCTTTGGGAAAATATATTGTTTTTCATGGTTTTAAGTGAATTAATATAGTTATTTAAGCTACTTTTAATATATTTGTATTCACAAGATATCTTCATTATGACACTGTGACATCAAAAATCGTAATTAGAAGTCTTGGCATTTGAGCAAACACTTTCATAGAGCACAGCTAACCACCGTGACTAAGCACTAAGCTCACAAGTCTTTTCTCTTTACTTGCCAACCTTCCCCGCCATCTATTGGCGAATTTTTCAAGCTTGGTTTAAAATCCTCTATACCATGTTATTCTTTGGAACGTAAAAAAGTTTGAAGTTTAACAGCTTTGACTTTGGTTTTGCTGTTAAAGTAAAAAGAGTGAGGAAAAGCACAAACCAGCTCCAGACTTCTAAGTTCTAGCTAATCAGGCAGACGAAGGCGACAGTTGTTTGATCCGTGACCTCTAGATGGGATATTTGCGTTACAGACAAGGTAGCACACTCTATGACGTTCCTTATGAAACCATCATTTTTAACAATGTTGTTAGGTAATCCCTCAAAGAGGGCGGTTTTGGCGACGTCAAAATTAAGATATCTCTATGGGAAAAGTCACAATCGAGTCCTCCAATTTCTTTTCAACCCCATCTTGTACATAGAACAACGCAAGGTTCTATCAAGAACTGTTAATGCGACTGCTTGCTTTATCCAAAGTCTTAATCTTTACAGATAGTACAGTCGAATCTCGTTTTAAGGGATTTTTCTGTCAGCGGGAAAAAATCCCTTATATCGAGATTTCCCTTATATCGAGACTCCTATTTCAGGCTATTTGTGGCAGACTTGGACACTTTTTTAGCCTTTATTACACGCTCATGAAGCATAATCCGCCGTTTTTGACTCAAACTCCAACCTTTCAGTTACATATTACATGTTTTGTCCACCCAACTGTACTGTATAGTATGTACAATCTTTGAAATAACAGCAAACAAATGTTTATTCAAAGTTTTAAAAGAAAAATTCAGTTATTTTCTTTTGTTTCTTGCTCTGGCAGTGGCATTTCCGAGAGCTTTTGGCCCCAAAAAATCCCTTATATCGAGTCTCAAGAAATTCCAAATCCCTGATATTGAGACTTTTTATGTAGTAAAATTTCCGTCTGCATCAAAAAATTCCTTAAATCGAGATTCTCCCTTATATCGAGATCCCTTATATCGAGATTCGACTGTATTGAGAAAAAGTCCTAGCCCAGAGTTAATTACACATTCGTTAATTTTATTGGATTTATCCTTGCTCTACTAAGATCTTAGTTTTCGACGACATCTAGGGACAAACCGGCAAACCTCGAAAGTTCATTCTCGGCCGCACAAAAAGAATAAACATCAACGGAAATTGATTCCCATTTTCTCGCAACCTCTCATTTTGAGTTTCGTCCATTTTTCCTCCCGTGTTGACATGCAATAATTCCTTATTCCCATTTGTTATTCTAGGTAAGGTTGAGCTTGTGCGGATGAAACATGAAGCTAATTGAAGGTGCCAATGGAATTGGCCAAGACCATTTGTTAATTGCCCACTGACACGCAGGGCAGTTCATGCCTGATGCATTTCACCTGTAGCTGACTGCCAATGTGGCTAACCAAGGATGAGGTTTACCAAGTTGCAAATTAGAATAAGCCACAAGAAATGGCAAGTGTAATGTTTCCAGAATGTATTCAAATATGCAAATGGTAATCCTGCACTCAAAGTAACGATTGGACTCCTCATTGTCAAGTGTTGAGAGTAAGGTTATCGAAGTCACTATAAGCTAGGGTTTCATTCCATTTGGATTTCAACTAACCCTTGGGCAATGGTTGGGCACGGGAAAAAAATCTGTCTTCTGGGGACAAAAAGTATTTGGAAAACAATTAAAGAAGTTTCAATGGTCTGGGAAGGTGACGGCAGGCAGGCCTATGGGCTAACAAGATACCGTGACAATGGAGTTCCTGCTCATTAACATCCATCTGCCCTTTCATTTATGGTTACAAAATTTTCCCAAAACGCCAATAAACTTGACCCAACTTCCTTGATTCTCAAAGCACTTGGCCAGATTCTGGTCATTGGTGGACAAATGAACATCTGCATGTTGACTTGCTACTTTTAATTGACCTTCCCAAGGGTAAAAAAAAACTTTGTGACTTAACTGAAGTTAGTTCCGTATTTGTGTTTTTGTTACTTAGAGAAAAATTGTCGATCAAAACTCTCTAAAAGCGATTAAGATATGAAATAAACCTTATAGCTGTGACTAAACTAGGTTGCACTTATATTTTTTGTTGTCGAAGAAGTCTGAGTCCCATGAAAAATGGAATGCCTGGAAATCTTAAACATTGCCGCCTTCATTAACTTCTCTTAAATGAGGCCATTATCGTAAAAACAATATTACGGATCTAAGGTTAGTCATTTCATCTCATTCAGTTATTTTCATGGTGGGGCTAGGCATGGACTTAGGCTAGGCAAAAAAATATTCATTTTATTTGGTTTGGCACTCTGTTTCATCAAAGTGTAAAAATTATCAGATTTTGTTGTTTACTGTTTTCTTCAGTACTGGAACATTTGGTGAATTTTTGAAAGCGTAGGAGTTAAGAATAATCATAGAATACAAAACGAATACAGTACATATAAATAACCATTCTCAAGCAAAATTTCAGTACTTTTGCTGCTTGTCGAATCTGAAAACGCAACTTATCCATTGTTATTTTATTCACAAGAACTCAATTGCTCGGCCAGTTTTTGAGGGCGCCAAGAAGAATAGCTAAATCATAAAAGAATGATCTACAATTAACTTTTCTCCAAGAAAGACACCTAGTTCTTGAAACTGAGGAGTTGATGTCGCATTAAAGAATGGTTATTTGTACCTTATTAATTATTATTTCTTGCTCTCTTCCCACTGGCCTCAACAATTCAGCTTTACGGTCATTTGAGCAACAGCTGACGGGGAGGTAGCAAGTATATACAGGGTTAGAAAGAAGTCTTGGGCCAGCAAATATAATTACTAAATAAATTCATATAGTTTTCACTGACAAGATTTTTACTTGACAATAAAATGATAACCACACCTTGACGCATATGTATTCCAAGTTTCAGATAAAATGACTTCCTGTGGCCTTCACAACAGCATGAAAAACACACGAAACATCACAACAGGATCGATGCACATGATCCTTTTTGATTGCGTCCCAGGTTGCAGAAGGGGAGCCTTGAAATTGTACACACTCTTGCAGGGTTTTAATCCAACCTTGCTCTCCAGAAAAAACGTCAGTATAAGGTCTTATCCTTTTGATCTTGGGAGGAAGGGGACCATTCTTATTGAAGATGATGTGGTGCATCAGTCCTGTAATGATGTTAGGCTCCGTCTTCATGCTATTGTGAAGGCCACAAGTCATTTTGTCTGAAATTTAAACTACATTTGCTTCAACGCATGGTTATTATCTTATGATAAAATAAAAAATTGCCAGGTAAAAAGAGTTGTGTATTAAGTTTGTTGCCATAAGGGTTCTTGGTCACCCTGTACATAAGATTGGGAGGGCACAGTACTAATAAGAGAATAAGACCCAAAACCACAACCTAATATAAAAGTTTGACCTATTTTCCCACTTCTTGGTATACACTGGACAGGGTAGACCACTGATTTTGTCGCTATGATAAAGGTTTCACATATTTTCTACTTAGTTGGTTGCGCCCTAAAGACTCTATATTTGACTTAAAGGGGCTGATATGAATGAGTTACCGCAGATAAGAATCTGGTTGGCGAGAATTCGAGCGTAATGCAACTGGTGAATTGCCACGGGAGTTTTTCCCAAGATGACATCAAAGACAAGTAATGGTCCACTGACACGAAATGGCGATGACAAAATAACAAAACACTTGACAACAGCAAATCTGAGATTTTACCCTACAGCAATCGGACTAACAGACAAAATCTCTGTCGCGTTTCTCAAAATTAAGGAATCGAAATCAAAATTCGGTTCCAAAACAACTGTTTTATTGGTGCAATAAAGTTTTGCAGTCATTTATCTTCATCTATCAATGAATTTGCCAAAATACTTAATGATTTTCGAATTGATTAGGCCATTTCAAAAGTATTTTCCAGACCGTCATTTATATTTTAGCGCTTTATTTAGATTATACAAGAAGAAGAAGAAGAAGAAAGAATCACCTTAAAACTTCTTTGCTTAGCATTGAACAACCAAAAACAAATGATTTTAATGTGTTGAGACGCAATTTAAACTCGATAGTCGATGGCAATAAATCAAATCATTATTGTGCCTTTACTTGGACTTCAACATCAGTTTGGTCATGATACCTATATCTCATC
The DNA here is from genome assembly GCA_010645155.1 of Tigriopus japonicus. Lineage (NCBI taxonomy): Eukaryota > Metazoa > Arthropoda > Copepoda > Harpacticoida > Harpacticidae > Tigriopus > Tigriopus japonicus. The sequence continues at coordinate 8,794,092 of CM021321.1, forward strand.
AGATGTGTTTCAATATTACTTTTGATAAAGTGGTCCTGAAATTAGTGGCTCTCTTAATGAAATCATGAAATGGGTGTTAATAGCTCATTTGTTTTGTCAGCACCAAGGCATGCTACAAGTATGCTGCCAACCTGCCTTCAAGCTTGTTCATTGGGCATCATTTTAGAAACCCAAGAACGTAGAAGGGCCCTAAAAGGGTGGAAGTTAACTGATGAAGCATGCACCCCAAGGACAAAATATATGACCTAATAGGAGTATGTTGATGGTGACCAAACTGTTCGAAATTGTTTAAAATTTTGAGATTCTTGAAACTTGTGACCTTTTCACTGTGACCTTTTTGTTGTGATTTATTTTCCTGTGGCCGTTTTGTTTGTGGCCTTTTGACTTGCAATCTTTTGAACAAGGATACAGCAAAAGAAAATCAATGGGGTAAGACTGCCAATTTCCACAAAGTCTGACCTCCCTCCTCTGAAACTCCTCTTAAAAGTATTGAGGTAAAGCTACAGAAGCTCATGTGAAAGAAGCGTCGTCAGAACACTAACGACTGTGGCTTTATCACGAAGCTTTAAAAAATCCAAACATACCGGGAAGTGCAAGAGAAAAAAATACAGCAAATAGGAGACTTTGACCAAAAAATATCCATGGAAGGGCTTAGAGCCATCTTATTTTATGATCCAATGACTGGATCAATCTTTCGTGTGATGATTGCAAAATCGACTTTTGTTATAACTTGAACTTCCTGATTGATGGTGGCGACAACAACGGCAAACATTTGAAGCTTTGAAAAAGCCAAACAACTTGACTGTATCGGCGCTTCTTTCCCATGAGCTTCTTCAGGTACAACATATGTGTGTACATGTTCAGTTCTCACACTCATGTGCATTCATTTGCATTATTGCTTAAGTAGAACTCAATGGATGGATAGGTATTGATATGATTTTTCTGGATCAACTTACAATCAATGATGAATGACCTTTTTTAGTGCTTCAAAAATACTTCACATTTTTATTGCTACCTTAAAAAGTCCTTCGATTTATGGTCCTAAATATTCAATATGGTGATAAAGGTGTCCAACCGAACTTGATGTTGGGGCCTCAAAGTGGCTTGAATAATTCTGAAAAATCAAGTTGAAATCACTGAATGTTTTAGTCTTCTCTAGTAGTGGCCCTTACTACGAGCGGAAGTTATTTAGAAATTTATTTCTCCGACGAGTTCTGTTTGTCGGTGGAAGGTCTGATGTTGCACGATCAGTGAGTGATCTCAATGGGCGTCCTCTTACTGCGAAACAATGACGAATCGCCATCCTTCTTTGGATGCATCCTATCATATGTTGCTTTTTTGTACTTCTTGGGACAACAGAGCAGCAGCTTGGCTGGTTCACATTCGAAGCATATTTCTCATATTTACGCACATCCTGTGGCACGGAAGAGTGCCAAACTAGGTGTTTAAGCGAATCAAACTTTGCATTGGCCAAAAACAAATGAAGTGAAGACGAAAGAGCGTGTGAGCAAATTTCAAGACACTGACAGAAAAAAAACGACACGAACTAATGAGACAACTTCAATTCAAACGAATAAATTTGCCGATTTTAGCTATTTTTAACCTATTTTTTTGTTTTTTTTTTTTTTAATGGTTGCGGATTTTCTACTTCCGCTACAAGGAATGCGATTCCCTGTAAATTGAAGGATTTCTCCCGACTGCTTCGATTCGATCCCCAACAGGATTCGAACCTACGCCGTCTGGGGAAGCACTTACACTCGGCTCATATAAGAACGCATTAGAACGCGCGGCCACTTGCAAATTCAAGGTTTTTCTTTTTGGAATAAGATTGAACCTTATAATGATGTTTCAAAAAACCTACAAATGTAGATTTCGAAAAGCAAACAAAATTCTATCTATTATACACCTTTTTTAGAACAGAACAACCATGGGTAATGGTGACGATGAGAGGTCCGGTCGAAAAAGCAAACTAGTGATGCTAGAACTTTACAAACAAATCATGCTAAAAAATATCGAAAAGAGAGCCAGATTCGGCTAGATGGAAGCAAATTGTTACTGTCATGCTTTGGCATTTCAGCAAACAAATTTGAAAACCTAAGTTGTAATGATTTAAAGCAATTCAGATGTTCTAAATAGAATACTTTACTTGCAATAATGAATTTCAGATCAAAACTGCTTGTTTGAACAAAGAAAATTTTCCTTTTTTCTTTCTGTTTTGAAAGTGGAACATATTTGAAATGAAAGGTAAGTGTTTTCTGTTAATTGCCATTTGCCATTATTTAACTTGAAACTACTGATTTTGAAATATCTGGCAACACTCCTTTGTTGTTCTTTCGTCCAGACCTCATATCGTCACCATTACCCAGCCATGTTGGATGGAGTTGAGAAATTGATGAAAAATAGAGTTCTCTCTGATTAAAATACACAACTATCCCATCCTTGCGCTAATGATTGTGATGTTTATTTCTTATGAACCCTGAGCAAAATGTCAGCTTGTTCCCCGAAATAAGCGCCTCTTGTGGTCAAATTGAGACAATTTTGTAAGATAGTGAATGGGTTTTCATGCCATCCTTTGGCAAAACTTTAGGTTTTTACTAGCTGCTTGTATTTCTTTGTAAAGTCATTATGATACCAAGTTCGCACATTGTGGAGAAATAATTCTGTCAAAACAAAATTAACGTTTTGCCAAAGAGTGGCATTAAGAATCACCATCTGGCAACTCTGTCTCAATCTGACAACAAGAAGCGCTGATTTGGGGGAACAAGCTAAAACTTAATTCACGGTTCATTCTATTCTTGGCGTAAAAGGTGGACGTTTCTGATGAGAGAGACATTTTTTATGGGTCAACAACCGAATTTTCAAAAATGGTTCCATTAAATGTACCAATGAAAATATCCAGTCATAAATCAATCAATAGTATGAAGAAACCTCTATCTATCGAAACCACTCTAATTTATGGCAAATCATTGGTTGATGTGCTAGAAACGACCAAAACCAAATATTCATGAAAGAGCCGCAAAGAGTTTGAAGGTGTGGTTCCCAAAGACGGAATGACCGATTGACTTGATAATTTCAGTGAGTTCAGACATAGAAATCTAGACTACTGGATCCAACTGACCTCATGGTTGGGAAAACATTTCATTGTACTGTTTTAATAAACAATCAGTCGGTTGTAAGACATCCAGTAATCTAGAAATCCATGCCTCAGAACACACTATGTGGATCCATTTGATGTCAATCTTATATTTTTCGTTTGATTAAATTTCAGTGACTGAAGGGCATAATGGAAATTATTGAACCATAAAATGAAGACTAAACAATTTAAACTCTGGATTAAACCAATTGAATTGATTGTTCTGTTTCGTCTTTCAAATTTCAATCAGCGAATTTGTCGGCTTTTAACTTTATAGTAAAATTAAATATTGATTTGACATGGTAGTGCAAAAATGAGGATCTTTTCATATACAAATCAGTTTTCAATATTCCCTGACCTCTCTCCAAGGTACTTTTAGACGATAATCAACACCCACAGATCGGAATGGATATTTTCTAATACCAAATAATTCGAAGTTGTGATGAACGTACGCGATTCTAAAGTTCCTATCAAAGCACCTACAAACAGTCCAAAAAAGAAATTGCAAAAAAACCATTTCATTTTCTAAATAATTAAGGGATCTCACAGGTTAAGGTTGTTTGTTGCTTCGAGTCTTTTTAGGTGCCTAACTATGGGTCATTCATATTCAACGTTAACATTTTCTCACTGAAGCACCAAATAGTCAAAATAGCTGAAATCTAATTCATTTCCTCTTGAATAATACATTTTCAAGCCCTTGATGAAAATATTTCAATTTGACACTTAAATTCCGAAAGACAACGTATTCGGTTAATTAAGCCCCAAAGATGCCGATCCAGACCCCGCATCAAAAGATCCCAGAAGTCATTACCAAAATCAAATTCATCCGCCTTCAAAGTTAAGCCATCAAGAGGATCCCTGTTTTTGTCAGTGATCTTGACGTCTAAAATCCATGCATCAAGTGTGCTTTTGAACGCTTGTATTGTATTTGGTTGCGTACGGTTCCAGTGATGGCCAGCCCTGAAATCAGAATTTCTTCCCTGTCAAGTATGTTCGAATGTGTAGTAGGGTATGTGGTTGTCTCTCTGTTCATATATCTATCTGTCTGTTCGTCTGCCAATGCGTGAATCTGAGGTGGGTGTGCTCTATTCTCAACTTACAGACTATCGGGGTAGTTGGATAGATCATGGCAACTGGGGATGGTCATCCCTTGAAGAGGGGTGGATGTGGATGTGGTTGTGGATGTGAATTGTGAACTCCCTCCATTTGTGTGTCCGTCAATCACATCCATGTGGCAATTTTTTGTTCTCCAAGGATTCCTACCCCAATCCCAATGATCAAGATCATTTCCTTCTAAATCTCTAATGGATCAAGAGTGTCAGACTGGTCGCAAAACATAATAGAGTTGTTATGAAAGTGGAGTGTTGAGTTCTTTGGAGTGCTGGTGGCGACGAAATTTTCACAAGATACGGAGTTCACTTTGGGCCAAGATTATCTTAGTCAAAATGAGAAGAGTGGAAGCTATGAATATTACTTCAAGTCTCAACCACACCCAAATTGAAGTTCTGTTTACGTTTCCCCGCCAAAACCACAAGTTTTGACCTTCTTTTGATGTTAATGTATGCTGAAATAATAGATTGTATTCAGTTGCCAAGTTGTCTGCAGTCCTGAAGTAACCCTGGTTTGTCAAAACTCAGAATAGAACAAATCAAAGTTAGAATTCAGTGCAATGAAGAAGCCAACAGCAGGATCCAAGAGGTACATGATTTGATTGTGTTTTTTAGCAATTTCATTTTCCAACCCCAAAATACCTAAGTTTGTTGCCCTGTTCCGTGTTTTCCTTCATTAGAGCGATTCATTTCTAAATCTTCCCCGCTGAAAACGGGAAGGATTGTTTGGATTTAGAAATGATGCGCAAGGAATGAGCAAAACTGTTAGCAGGTTAACGGCTCTAAGGTGATGATTAGGGCCCGGAAAAATATTTGCAAAAAAGTGTCAAAATATCAAATATATATTTTATTCAAAAGCCTTAAATATTTGATAAATATTTGAAAAAAGCCGGATATTTAAGAAATATTTTTTGACAATGCCGTAATTTGGTATTTTTGTCTGTGTGTACTGATTTTTCAAATTTGTTTTTGGTTAATTTGATGCATTTGACCGTGTTTGGAGACATACTTGACATGTAAGTGATTTATCAATACTATTTCAATTTGCCTTAATATATGGCGCACTTCTTTTCTTGTTTGAGAGTAGTTTTGATTGTGAATGTCAAATCTCAAAACAACTGCCACTTTGTAGAGATTTTTGTATTTTGGTTTCACTTTAGGTTCATTTTGGGTAAGCCCTCTTGAGCATGGGTCATTCATTTATGTTCCTCAATTTTGCCTGAAATATTTTTCTGACCCAAATATTTGAGAATTTTTTTATTTTTTCCTTGAAACAGTCAAAATACTAAAAAAACGACGAAAAACGGAAAAATGTTTTTTTTTATATTTTAGATTTAAAAAATAAATTTCCGGGCCCTAGTGATGAATATCTTTAAATCATAACTTTGCTTATGCCAGGGACAAAAGGGATCAATACCCGCCAGTATATGGTGTTCCAAAGAAAGTTGCTCATCACCGATCCACTCCTAATGTTTCCAATGGATCTGGACAACCCACAATGGTCTCCCAACAAGATACTCGCTTCACATCCAGATACCAAAACATGACCCAAGAGATGGAATATGGTCGTCAACCATTCCATGGAAACACCATGATGCCAATAGGGCGCAACCTCATCCTAGACCGCTCCAGTGAGGGTCTGGAGAGTCCTCACATCATCTACTACGATGACAATTGGATCAAGAAAAATCCTTCCACTAACTTGGGCAACATGCGATTCATCTCAAAATCTAAACCAGAATTGGTAACACATGGACCCTCAAGTCCCAAAACACAATCCCATGCATCTTCATCAAACTCTGGGAAGCCCTCGGATAGCTCCTTCAATGGAGAATCTATGAAAACCTTGGATCCAATTTCCATGACTCCGTCCCAGTTTCAGAACCAATTAACTCAAGGTGGATCGGATCCATGGAAACGTGAACGACATAGACTTTTAAACGCTGAAGAGCTCATGAAATTGTTTCATTTCCGAAAGTTCTTGAAAAGTGCCGGAATCAGTCGCAGAAAGTTGGTTCGACGGGTTTTAGAATACCGTCAAACAAATTCTTCTTGTTGTACATACGATGAAAACGGAGTCCGATGTACCAATAACAGTGTCAGGTAAGACCATTTATGATAGTTATCTTCATTGTTATGTTTGTTGAAGATCTAATCAGTCTCCAAAAATGTGACCCATTGGGAAACCTTGACCATCGAGGGTTTACCTTCTGACATTTACTCAAGAAACTTGGCACAAAAACCTAATTTACGAGCACGTTTGTAAGATGGAGTGGTATTTATGGTTCGAAGAAGTAAATACAACGCATGCTAAGACTGAGTGACATCGCGCAAACTTTTTAGACACGTGTCAGTTTTATGATTTGAATTTGAATGAGGATTAACTTGACCGGAACCACTCGTCAAACTTAGGGACATTTATTTGTCCATCCATCTTTCATGCTCCAAAGGATTTTGGCCGACGATTTCATTAATTGCTCAGACAGCAAAGCCAAGATGGACCAAGGAAAGAAAGACTTTGGCCATTTCCTCCAATTCTAGAGCAAAAACATTTACAATTTGGCTGTGTCAATGTTGTGAATTCTGACAGGATTGCCTTTCGCAGTTTAGCGTCCGAGTTTAATTACGGCATGCATAATGTGCTTGTGGAAATCGGACAACGGCAATTATTCATTGAAGCTACCATTGATCAAGCATTTACACAAGAACAGCGCAAATGAATGCATTATTACCAGTTACCACCAAGTCGAGATCGACTTTAATTGTGACAACGATAATTGATCGGTCCATAATGATGACGAGCATATGAAGTAATAAAAGCAAAATGACGGGCTAATCCATAAATAAATATAAGGAAATAATTTGGTTCAACAATCACAAAAGAGCTGTGAACTGAATGTCTATGGGCCAAGCTCATAAGGAAGATGCAGGAGGGACAAACTCATAGATAAAGTTGGCCATTTGGAAACCAACCCTTTCCAATTAACATTTGAAAAAAAAGTGAGGCCATCATGCAAAAGTCAGACCAACTCTGCTTGCGTGGAAGTTGTTTTTATGTGTTCACGGGGTTTGACTTGTGAATCGATGCAGGAATAATATTTTTTGATGGATCTAATGGCCTTTGCACAAAGAAGCCGTCCTGAAATGATTCGAATAAGAAGAACACTGCAAAGTTTTGCAATTCCAATTGGCAAGTTTATCCTCCAATAACTCGTTCAAATTTGTTGAGGCGATTTAATTGGTTAATATGGAAGGTTTAATTTGGCCTTGCGTGTTAATGTTCAATTATAAATGAGTTTTTTTCGGTTTGAAACAATTGCTTTTCAAGTCCAAGATTAATCAATATTAGATATCTTTGTAATCTCTATGTATGTAATATGTCTTTAAATATCTCTTTATTGTATAGTGTACGATTTAAGTATTAGATAACAAAGTATTTTAACAATAGAAAAACAACGTCACATTTGAATTAAAAGTCTCCTTTTATTTTCCTGTTAAATGTTAGGGGACCATTTCAGCCGATCAAATTCAGCTAGATTACATGCAAAGTTTTGAAATATAGTACAAAAGTGAATGCCGAGTTTGTGCTTTAAGTCAAAGTAATTCATTCAATCCCATTTATTCACATGATTATCTTCAATAAAATCCTTAATGGAGGCTTCTAATGTCGCCAACAGACCGAAGTAATTGACAGGCGACGAATTTCATCAAGCATGAATAAAAACAAAGCAAAAAGGGGAAATTGGAACAGTCTAAATTAACAAAAGGTGTGGTTGGATATATATCATTCTAGGATTAAATTACCCTATTCCGAGTCTTGATGACACGGAATAAAACAACAACAAAAATTGTATTAAAACTTCTTGTGACAGATCAAGGAAAATAATTCGCTGTCAATTTTTTCTTCAAACAACTTTCTTTTTGCAAAAAGTTCTAACAAGATTTCTTATAACTCTCATGGGCAAAACTCATTTTTGAAGGTATTTACGTGATTATGTTACGTGTTATGTATAACCATTTATTACTTTAAGAAAAGACAATTTTTTTTGTTAATTTATCGTACGTCTGTTTCGACAAAGGCATCATCCCTACACTAACCAAGCCAGAAAAATTAGATTGAAAACCTTTGATATGCTATTATATAGCTAGTTTGTGGCGACCTCACGGATAACAATTTTTAAAGACCACTCAAACATCCAAAAATTGTATTATTGGTTACGGCATAATGAGTATGGAATGTAGAACATAGAAACACAGGGCAAGAATAAATCAGTGTCAGTGAATGTTTGAAGAAATTTTGAAAGGTTATATGCACATTTTTGTAAAACTTATTAACTTATAAGTTAAAGTGCTGAATAAGTTTTTGTATTATATTCTCTAGAAGTGAATTAAAATTCTTCCGATTTAGATTTAACCTTGTCATTGAAACGCTAATTTCCAGAGAAAATATAAATTTTAGTCTACGGAACACGGAACTTTGAAAATCAAAACCCGCAACCTCAATTATTGAAGCGAGTTCTCATTCGTCGAAGTGCAGAGAAGTATTTTGTTTCTTTGACAATGTTTTAAATTTCTATAATCATATCACATTCATGAGGCTAGCCCATTACATGAATTACATTCTTTTTATTTTATGTTGATTTAGTTACCCATTGCAAGTCACATTTGTCTAAAGTAGTGATGGACCGAAAGGGCTCATAACCGAAACCGAAAGTTTCGGCCGAAAGGGGGCTTAACCGAAACCGAAACCGAAAGCAAATGATTACAAAATTGTTCAAATGAAAAATCTGCCTTAAAAATTAGAATGCTCATGTGTTCGATGTTTAGTAGTCGCAAATTTTGAAAAATCGGAAAACTTAAAGTTCAGAGGTTTTTGGACCAATTTTTTTTTGATTTTGTTGTCAAACTCCATTTTACATGGTGCTTGTCTGCTTTCGGTTTCGGTAGGCATAACCGAAACCGAAACCGAAATTTCGGCCGTAATTTCGGCCGAAAGCTCTTTCGGTCCATCACTAGTCTAAAGTCTAATAAATCTGACATCAGAATTAAGGATTTTAATTTTGCTCTCAATATGCCATACGCAAGTGTTTATGTTTAGTGAACATTTAAAGAACATATTAAATCCCTTCATGGATGCAATTTGTTCACAGTCTAAAACCAACATAGATAAAATTTGACTTCATTCTCTCCCAAGAATGCAGTTGGTCGATTTTTTGCTCTAGTCAAGATATGGATGAATTTACAACAAAATGTTAACTATGTTTCTTAATGCACAGTGCAAATTCAACTTGACAAAGAAAATAGGAAAAAAAATCTAACAAGAAATCTGCTCAAGGTCCTTTTGTACAGGTGCTTCTAAACTTTCGTACAATTAAAATTGAGCTTATAAATGAATCAAGGGAGACTTTTTCTGACTTCATTCACTTCACTTCATTTCACATTTACTCATTAAAGACCAAAAAAAGTTAAAAAGGAAACCCCTTTGCTTCACTTTTAATATAAAACTACTCCAATAAATATTTCACTTTAAAAAAAACTAAGGGTCTAAAACATTTTAAGTTGATCCAAAAGGCCGAATGTTAACGCATATATAATTTCGTCAAGAGAACACCCAACTCAAGTTAGATTACCGGGTATTGAGTAACGGTCCTTTAACGAACACCTGACTGAGTAGTCAAAAACTGAAAACTAAGGGGTCTCCGTGCTTATACAGCCCTCTAAATTGTACCCTGAACACAAAAGTTGAATTTATTTTCGAACTTCTCAATAAACATTGGCCACGTAAGAATAGAAATTTTGTGTTATAAAGCTCAAAGGTTGCACATCTTATCGATTTCAACTAGAACAAACTGCTGTTGCGTGTGAAACGCACCAGCTTGTGCGAGCATGTAATCGACGAACGTTAATTTGACTTAATTTTGGTATACTCTAAAATAAAGCTTATCTGCGTTAACTTGTGGCCTTTTAATATTATTATACTCACTCTTACGATTTCCAATGGGGATCCCTTTTTTTTGGGGGGGGGGCAGATTTTTTTTAATACCGCTACAAGGAATCGGATTCACTGTAAGAGTTAATGATTTATATAGTTTTTTTTATAATTACCGTTTATGTGAAATTTGATTTACCAATGAGTTACTTAGGGCAGATCTGTAAAACCCTTGTATAGTGGGTTGGTCAGGAATAGTGTTTGAAAATTTGTCCAATCCTGACTTAAAAGGTGTTAGAGGATCGGCTCCTAAATATTCCCAACGAAGATAATGGGCAACGAATTGAACAATGAAGGAGCCCGAAAAAGAAGAGAGGAAGAAATGACAGTGAGATCCAACTTATGCTTGTAATAAATAAGAAATTATTCGAAAAGACCCTCACTCCGAATTCTCTAAAACTACTGATGTGTTTCGAGTTGGATTTTTGGCAGTTTTCCCATTTTGGTTTTTGGGTTCAAAAATCTTATCACAACTAGATACACTAAGATAGATATTGGCATACGTAGGCTAACACACGGTGCCGATGATTCACACTGGTGATTGGTCAAGAGCATTCAGTTGAACATTCAGCTGATTCTAACGAAGTTCAACAACAAACCAGAGTACTTCTTCTTTGTTGATTTTGTAGTGATCTGACCTGGTGCTGGGGTTGCCAATTTTCTTAAGTGAAATCATATTCCCTACTGTCTACCAGCCTTCATAAACAGGTTTTTTTTTTTCTTTAAGAAGCGACAAAAGGCAAGGCATCCCTGACTTTCGTGACTTCTGAGCAGGGTTGCAAATCAACCTCAAATTCGTGTTTGCTCATATACCGGAGCAAAGCACCCATTCTCTAAGAGGTAACCCTACCCTGCCACCTCCCGTGAAAAAACTTGCGCAACCCGAGATTTCACATCACTGAGATTTTGTTGTCAATTACCCGATCATGTGAATTAATCGGCCCCTGTTTAAACTCCACACTAGTTGAAATTCACTTTTTGCATATCGGGTTAATACCTTGGACACATTTCCAGCAGACTTGAGGATTTTCAATAACAAAACTGCCCTATCAGATGAGCGAAATAGTTTAGATGTGTTTCTTAGAAGAAAAGGTTCCTTTAATCATGAACTTCGGCTTCCCGCATGATGAATGACGTCACAGACAGTCCGTGCCGGGTCGGGCAATCATAGATTTGAATGCCAATCTCTGCCTTCTAGTATTTCTAGTCAAAACTGGCAGCACTCCTGGTTCGAAATAGGGACCCTCTCAGAGATTGGCATTCAAATCTATGTTTGCCTGACCCGGCACGGACTGTCTGTGACGTCATTCATCATGCGGGAAGCCGACGTTCATGATTAAAGGAACCTTTACTTCTAAGAAACACATCTAAACTATTTCACTCATTTGATAGGGCAGTTTGGTTATTGAAAATCCTCAAGTCTGCTGGAAATGTGTCTAAGGTATTTACCTGATATGAAAAAAGTGAATTTGAATTAGTCTGGAGTTGAAACAAGGGCCATTTAATGTCACATGATCGGGTGATTGACAACAAAATCTCAGTGATGTGAAATCTCGGCTTGCGCAAGTTTTTTTACGGGAGGTTGCAAGGTAGGGTTACTGCTTGGAGAATGGGTGCTTTGCTCTTGTATATGAGCGAACACGAATGGGAGTTTGATTTGCAACCCTGCTCAGAAGTCACTACAGTCAGGGATGCCATGCCTTTTGGTGCTCTTTAAAGAAAAAACGGGTTTATAGATACTGTTAGACAGAGGGGAATTTGATTTCACATAGGTAAATTGGCAACCCCATCACCAAGTAAAAGCACTACAAAATCAACAAAGAAGAACTACTTTTGTTTATTATTGAACTTTGTGAGAATAAGCTGAATGTTCAACTGAATGCTATTGACCAATCACCAGCGTGAATCATCGGCACCGTGTGTTAGCCTACGAATGCCAATATCTATCTTAGTGTATCTAGTTCGAAACACATCACTATATAAAACAAAAACTGGACAGTCCTTGTAATGTGTTAATGTCTTAACATCTGAAAATTTGTCTCGCCATAACCTACTAGATCAAAATATCGGCAATCATTTAACAATAAAGTGTGCGTAATCCATATTTGATCCATGAAGAATAACCATTTCCACCCAAGTTGTCACGTAGTCTTGAATGCAAAGAAGTTTGTAACAAAACTCTCGACACACCCAAACAAAACTGCGAATTCAAGACATTTTTTGCAATAAGCAATGTTCCCAAATTACTTCCCAAGTTTCTGTAACATGTTTTGCATAACTTAACCAATTGATTAGCTCCATCAGAGTGGCCAATCATCGGTTTTCACAGCCTTAATTGGATCAACAACCCATTGCCAACCAATACTAAGAGTTCGCATTGAAGCGTTGAGCATGCCTGATTATCCGCTTTAGAGTCAGTGAAAGGACTCTTAAGTGGGGTAGAAGATTCTTGGCATGACGCTATGGAACATGTATGTCTTGAATGGAGACGAGGTTATGCTCTAAATCATTCAATTTGTTCTCATGTAACCGACACGCGATGCCAAGAAGAAAGCCAAACGAGCTGGAAGTGTCGGTACGCTCGAATTGTTAAATGCACTAATTCAAATGGCTCGATCATGGCTATTTTTATTGCACTTCGGTATACTCGAGTCATTTAAATTAGTGCACTTAACATCCGACCTTTTTTGTCTGCCAACGACTTGGTGTTGTTAACAAATCTGGAATACCCTTACATTGTACGTCCGTACTCAATAATGGATTATTAACTCTTGAAATAATAGTACTTTCCACAGACCGCATTGATTATCTCAAGTTCCTTACACTCCATGAAATAACTCTCAAAATTGAACTTTTTTTTAAATATCCCTGCTCTAAATGGGGATAGCAAAGAAGTCTAATGGAAGAGTAAAGGGCTGTATGGTTCGAATCAGTTCAAATACACGCAAGATACAAGCTTCATCAAATTTACGATCTGGTACCTGAAGATTGACGTCCGGTCAAATTGTCCGAGTGCATAAGATGAACTTCTCAATTGATTTTCCAAATTTTTTTGACCCTCGAGATTCTAATGAGGTAACCAGAAGCAAGTTAACTAGTGAAGGATTGCATTTCATTTGCACCAAATAGATGGCGCAGTTTTTTTGGATATATGACAATAGTTTCGGTTGTGAATGGTTAGTTTAAGTGCCAATAGGAGCCATTTTGGCATATTTGGATCACTTTCAGTAAGCCGTATTGTATAGTGACCATAGAGAGGTGGACCGAGGTGGACTGTTACCTAAATTGGCACTAGAACGCCATCTGCTTTTAGTGTTTCCACTTTTTGAGGTGTTGACTAGCATTTGGCGCAATTTAGAATAATGCAAGCTTCTTTCGCATGTCAGTTACTCGACCATGCTGACTCAAATTGAGCTTTGAACGCAAGACATAGAAACCAAAATCTTGGAATGACCCCTGTTCAAAACGATAAATTTTGCATCCCAAGTTTTGGAGAGACTGGAAGAGCTTTGATCATGGTAGTCACATCTGTGGTGGTAGTTTTTGCAACGATTGTGGCCCAGCCTGACTAGCCTACAAAGCTCAAAAATCGTACTCGTACTTTACACGTCCGTATCCATTTATTTTGCAGAAACTTTCCTAACAAGTTTTTCTAGCCTTAGTAATTGAAAAAAAGCTCGAAATGGCCAAAATATTTCATTCAGGATTATCATTTTTGGATCTGATTTTTACTTTTTTGACGAATTTTATTTTAATCTTTAGGTTTATATCCGATATTAAGAATGGTCCCGACATTTTTCAAATGGAAAGAACAAGCCCAAAATTTTTCGAGATAAAAATTCAGAAGAAAATGTTTGGATCAAATATATGACATAAAACTATTTTAGCCCGAAAAAGTGACAAACATAAGAGGAAACTAAGCAACTAATTTGCACGATCCAAAAACCACTGAATTTCCCTGGAAGGGTTTAGGCCAGGACTCGCCAAACTCGATACTTGATTGGCCTTATAACGAAATTCCCATATCGAAAACGGTTCCAAATTCACAATAGGTCGGTTGTTGAAGTAGTTAGGAAGTATAGTAGAAGCATACCTAGAAACACAAAAGAAGCACATGAGATGGAGTAGAAATAATCATGCTCGATCAAGTTTCGCTACATAAGCTGCGTTTTTCAATCACAGCTTGTGTAATGAAACTTGCTCGAGGATGAATATTTCTACTTCGCTTCATATGCTTCTTTCATGCTTCTTTTATGCTTCTAGATATACTTCTCCTATACTTCAAAACTACCTCAACAACCAACCTTCTACCTTGATTTCATGAGAGTTGAAGATGTTCGAAGGAAGCGAGTTCGAAGAAAAGCGTTTTTTGAAGCCTATGACATACTTTGGGTTGAATTAATTGTCCTTACAATGAGCTATGATTGTCTTAATATTCTTTGAAGGGCGATAATCATTTCATCTTAGGGTTTAGCTAGTACAGGAACCATTCAAATAGACGCAATATTCCTCATTCAAACAAGTACAGTACCATTCAACGACATATTTTATTTTTGTGGGAAGTGAAGCACCTTCATTAGAAAAGAGCGTTAAAATCATTGCTTTCTTCTGTAATGATTATTCATTAACGTTACAAAAAATACCAACCCAAACAAAGGAAAATTCCGAACTTTAGCTTTAAGAACTGCAAGTCATCCAACCAATCATTATAAGAACTGAATAATTCAGCAGAAATATTGTCCAAATATGCAAACTATCTTTACCTTATTCCAATCCCAAACTAACCAACAACCTTCATCGATACCTTCAGACCTCAAATATCTAATTACATGGTTTCCTCCCTAATTCAATAGCCTCATTTCATTTCATACTGTAATGAAATTTCTCTGCATACGAGCCTTTCACGAAATGTGATTCGCATTTAACGATTCCTCGGTCGGAACTGGACCCCCAAGAACCAATTGATTTTCAAACACTTGCGGTTAGGTTTTCCATCTCTCAATTGCAATCTTATGCAAACAACACCCTGTATTGTTTTTGAACTCTGAATACAAAATATCTTACTCTAACAAGTAGCAAACAACAAGCCTTTGAGAGGAAATGCACTCATTTAGAAAGAGTCCACACTAGGAGGTGTAGATATCAATCACCTCCTGAAAAGATCTGCATTTCTGACCCGTTTTTTGCATCTGAGAATGGACCCGAAACCAGCGGGATTCTTGGGTTGAGTTCAGGTTACTTCGAGAAGCTTTGCGTATACTGTACTTTCAGAAGCCTCAGACTGAATGGATGGTTGATGGCTCGCTCTTTTTTTACGTAAAGCTCTTTTCGCAAGCCCGAAGTTGAACCGAGAGTCAAGAATCAGTTGTCGGTTGACGCTTAGAGTGGAAACAAGAGCAACTTGGCGTCAATTGAAAGTGCGGTTTTCAGTTCAAGTTAGAGATTATCAGTGCATTCCGAAGTTTAAATTCTTGGTTCGAGAGAAAGGTAAGATAGAGAATGACATTCAAATAGATGCAATAAAAGCTTTGGAGATGATGTTAAACAGGTTAACGTTGGCGGGTTGATTAAGACGAAACAGGGTTGGTTTGAAGTACAGTTCTAGAGACAGAAATGTCAATTCAGTTTAATGAGTGCAGATTTTTTTACTTTGAACACATTTTTTGGTACAGCAGTAAGGGTGCAAAGTGATCTTGTTCAAGCAAAGCAATTGACGCTTACACCCTGAAATCGCAAATTCCGGTTTTGAATCACGTAAAAAAATGGGCTCAACTTCAAATGGGGCCTTTGTGCGATTGTTTGTGTTTTGTGAAATCTCGCAACCATTTGACTGGGACTTCGCTTACCAAAAGCCAAAGGTAATCGTGATAACTTGAAAACCTCGCAAATTTTCTGAGTTTTTCACAACAATGTCAAAAAAAATATTGGGAGGAGACGTGGCGTTGTGGTTAGTGCAGTTTCCTTTAGTGAGAGAGGTCCCAGGTTCGATTCTCCTCCCCGACCTTTCTCAAGGAAAGTTTTAGACGCTAATTCACACCCACAGACGAAGAACCATTCTGATACTGGACATGAAATTGCCTATCGGAACAATTTGGACGATGTGATGGCTGGCTTCGCTGGCCGGGCGAGGCTCAACCCTCCGACCCTAGCACCAACACTCCAAAAAAAAAAAGTCAATATCGTTCTACTTTGACAATCACAAAGGGTAAAAAATCATACAGCATGGCAAATTTGAGCAAAACTTGAGTTTTGGATTGATTTCAAATTAACTAGGCTTGCGGTAATTGATGAACCTAGTCAACTAGTCAACAAGTGGCGACTCTTAAAGAAAAATAAACATTGCTAAGAATACCCCTTTCCACCGCACATCACACCATAGGCTTGTGTGAATCAAAAATGATTATGGAGTGTCATTTCTCCTAGACCTCTAGTTTGTGGAATTCCGGAAAAAAAGAGTAGAGCAGTTAAGCACCGGTTTTAGCTCCAATCCGGGTTTTTTTTTTCACCGCAGGATTTTCACGCACTGCAGGAAATAGTTTTTGTGTTTGTGCAGAGGAAGTCACTGGAAAACAGAAGGATCTGTGATATTTGTTCATTAAGATGATTTTGGATTTAATTACATTTGTTTCTTAAATTTGTCGTCACCTGTCATTTAGTTATGAAACAAAAGGTTTTGTAACTAGAGTTTCCCTTGGCAGTCATGATTTTTTGCAAATCTTGAGCAAATGTGGCCTCAATAGGGGAAGTGGTCGCATTCCAATCGCATTGTTTTGGCCCAAGTGAATAATTTTTCTACCTTTTGTTTACCAAAATCGGACCAAATAAAGAAAGATTATTTGGATCCCGGGATCAGCTAAATATGCTATCACGCGATATGATCAAGAATTATCCAGGATTGATGAGGGGACACAATTCCTCCTAATATGGACATAAACATATCAACTAGTCTGATATTTTGCCATGAGGAATGTTATCTTCATCTTCATCAACGCTAAGTTCGAAGTTCATCAGGGTTGCCACTTCGCTTCTTTTGAAAAGGCCAGAATAGTTAGTTTTGCCATGAAACAATTTTATCCATGATCAATGTCCTCGACAAGGACACACGTTCAAATTGTCAAATTACAAGGGTTGATGGTTGGAGAGGCCGATGATTATTTGGTCTGGAATCAAGGGTTAAGTTTTCGGAGGGGTGGAAAAACAGACCATGTCTCACACCCTTCTCGTAATGGTCGGGTAATTGAAGTTAAAGGGCTCAATTTGATGTAACTAAGCGAGACTTTTGATTGCATGAATCAATAGGGTGACTCACGAAAAACGGAACTTGAAACTATGCCTTGAACTTCTGAAAAATGAATGTGTTTTGAAAAGATGTAGCAGTCAGTAATTCTTAGGATGTGATCATTTTTTTAGTGATGTACCGAAAGGGCTCTCAACTGAAACCGAAAGTTTCAGCTACAAGGGGCCTAACCGAAATTGTTGTTCATTTTTGTTTAAGTGTTCCAACTTAAGTTATCACATACTTAAAGAAAATGGGAAAAATAAGTTCCAGAGGTTTTGGACCAATACATTCGATTTTGGTGTTTTTTCCATTATTAATGGTCCATGTTTGCTTTCGGTTTCGGTAGACATAACTGAAACCGAAATTTCGGTGAGAGTTTCGGCCGAATTTCAACCAAGAGTACTTTCAGTCCACCACTAGGATTTTTATTTACCTTAAATTCCCATTCCTTAAAACAACTATAATTCCCGAGGACTTTTATTCACTCTTCATGAGAAAAATCGTCTCCGCTTGAATAAAAAGTTATTCAAATATTAAGATTTTCTGACTTTATCCTTCAAGAATTTGGTAATTCCTAGGCTTTAATGTTGGAACACCCTATAGAATACCGTAATGGAATAAAATCAAGGGCCAGATTTATAGTTACCTTGAATAAAACCCAAAACGAAATCAGTGAAATCAAATTGAACGAATATGAAGTGGAAGAAAAATGCTCTCTAAATTTCGTTCAAAGGGTTGATAAGACGGTTATTGAAGATTGCTGAACAAGTAATGTTCTCTCTATGAAAAAATAAAGTCCTTAGTAATGTGAGTCATTCGTTGTGCCAATGACATAATTCAATATCCTCACCAATTTTGCGCCAAGTGGCCCTATTTTGGAATGTAAGGATTCCAAAAGGTTGCCGCTACATAAAAGGGTTGGCTTTTTTCCAGTCCGACTAGTAATTGCGTCCAATCAAAATGTCTGAGTACCTTCAATTGGATCTTGGCCATTGAACACGAATGATCATTGACCTTTTTGATTGTATGGTGCAAGGGACAATTGTTGTCAATTTGGTGAACTAATTGAAGATGATTGATTCACTACTTACATATTGAAGGGACTTCCCCCTTTGCCGAATCAATTTATTGGGACTTGTTTTCCCCAGAGCCTCATGAATGGCATTAAAACGATCATTAAGTAAAACAAATTGCACTTCAAGTGCACTTACTTTTGCTTCTTGTCAACAATGAATAATTGCCGCCATTTTCAAACCATTAGAAACGCCTTCAATCAAGAAAAAAGGCGATCCACAAATCTTATACTTTTTATCCCCATTCGTCTTACTAACTTTGACATGATAGCTTCAAAACTACAAGGTTTTGAGATCGTAGAGATCCCGATCTGAATTAAAAACAATAACCTATCGGAATTGCTCGATTCAATAGTTCGTGTTTTGTAAGGTCGTTATGGTGTGCGTGGTCATCTGGTCAAACGAGTCAAAAGTGAAGGTGGCGGGGTAAAAAATAAGTGATTGTAAACTCGATACCTTGGGGCAATTTCCATGTCGTCATGCATTTCCTCGCCGTTCAGACAAGACTTCGATTGAATTTTTGAAATAACGGAAATGAGAAGTTTGGCTTCTGGAGGAAGGGGGGAGCTGTACTTTTGGATACTATTGGCTGCCAAAGCAAACGGATGCCAGGTTCTTTGGCGAGACTTTTGTTCGAAAAATTGTCAGGGACTCCTCTATGACGTCTCTTTGTAATGGATGAGGGTGATCTTGTGTGGGAAATTGAATCTCATCCTCATAACGCGATCTCAAGTGATTTTGTCAGCCCTAGGCATATTAAAAAGCTTAGGACAAAACAAGTTCGTCATTCAATTAATGGTCTCGGCTCATTTAATATACAATTTACTTGCCTGCGAAGCCCCTACCAAGTGTCAAAGTCATTAGATACCCGCTGAGCCGAGTCTTCTGGTTCCCTTCTGAGGTTTGCGTCGCAACTCCCGCCACTAATTACGGGTCCATGAGCAATTTCCTAAAACAATCTTTCTATTCCTTAACTTGTCCTAAAATGTCCCTCATCAAACTTGAAATCATTTCCTCACCAGCAGATTTGAGTGACTAGCTTAAAGATATTGCAACCATTGGGCAAAAAATTAGGGATGTGGCGAAAGTGTTTTGAACCGTGGCCAAGAGCGAAACCAAAACAAGATGCCTCTTTTTTTGAAAAAAACACCTAATTGAACTTTAAAGTCATGTTTTGGAATCTGTGTCACTTTAGTCAGTGTTCTTCGGAAAAATGAAAAATAATTTCATGCACTAACATAGTCAACTCGAAGACTATTTTAGTGAATGTAATTTCGGTACATCCCTATTGTAACTTAATTTTTTTTTTTGTTAATCACTGATATCAGGGAAATACCCTTGTCCGATGTTCTAGCTGTAGCTCTTAAATGTTGGGCAATAAAAACCGTCTGAGATCTTTAAAAACTCTTTGGAACCTTGAAAATTTTATTTGCCCATTCAATTTTGTACTTCTTTCTTGAAATACCTGTGGGTTAATTAAGATCCTATTCATAATGTTTCCATATTCAATAAATTTGGTCGTGTTAGTTTGATGTTTTCTCACATTAATTCATGTCAAATGGGGAACTAAACTTATCCGTCTCCCATGCTGTTTCACAGACCCTCAAAGATTTTGGTAGACTAGGCGTTGAATCGCCAAATCATAATTAAGCTCAGGATCTTGTGCAATTAGGAGTTTTCACTGAGAGGAACAAAGAAAAACTCTTACAAAAAGTAAAAAATTGGTTCTCAAACTCCAGGTACAAACTATGAGGCGGCAGAGTAAAAAAATGTCGAATGAATAAGGCTCTAGCTCTCAATTACTCATTGCATTGAGGGACCTGCACTCAATTTATGTTCTTTCCAATATTTCCTTCAATTCGCCACCATCCTCTGAATACATTGAAGAAGTTTTCATTGTTGTGAAATTCGTTTCGCTTCCAATCACCTCTCAATTTGATGATAAGCAAGTCCCACTTGATCGAAGATCTTCATTATTGTGTGCATTCTGACGGTTTTCTTGAGTCATTCTTCAAGAGAAGACACACATGTGATGGTTGAACCTTTGGTTTTAACAATGCAAGGGAATCTTCTGCAAACCAAATCGGAAAAGGAAACAGTGAAGAGACAAGTTAGATATCAACAAATCCGTACTTCAGGGTGCCCAAAATGCATCAGAGTCTCGTAAAAAGCTTCCTTCCGCTGAAATGTGTAATTACGAACCTAAAGTAAGTAAAAATTATCCGGTCCCATTAAGAAGGTAGACAAGTTTGAGGTCACGTCGTATTGCATTTGATATACGCTAAACGCGAGAGACAGCAGTTAAAAATGCTAAAGCCAATTTATTTTCGCAAACTGACTTGTGCCTCATCTCAGTGCTTATAAGACGTCAACCATTTGATGATAGCATGTACGAAACCCTTTACAAGTTCGCAAGAACTCATCTCTCAAATGCCGAAAAAAAAATTTAAAAAAGCGCTCGAAAGTGCAAATATACATCCCCAAAATGACTTGCTTACTTGAGATGAAATGTGACCACCTCACATAACGTTATTGAGCTACAGGACCTCAATACAGGACAATCTTCTTATTTAACGATTGAACACGGTTTATAATGATGGTTTTCCCCGGATAATGACATTGTCAAGCCAAACAATTATCTACCATGTAGTGTTTATTTCCCCATCAACCAAACAAACTTTTTTCGCGTTGCTAAGGCGATGCACAATGTGGTTACCCTACCACATTGCATAGGTGGTTTGTTTTTCGCAATCATGCGTTGTTAAAAAAGAGAATAAGTATAACGAGCTAACAACATACCAACGTACCTGCCACCATGATTTGGTACAAAGAAGCCCTCGTGACATGTGATTGTAATCAAGCCCGACATTGAAGTGAACCCAGAGACATTTCTCTAGATAAAGTCAGGTTCAGAACATCACGCTGTCGCCTCAAGCTTTGCGAACAAATGTTACACGAACGCTAATGGTGCAGAAATCCTTGCATCCATGCAATTTTCTAACTTTCCAAGGGACGAAAGATTGCTTTAATTCCCGTTTTGACAGGGAGTGTGAATGTGTATGTAGAGTTTCTTGGAAAAAATTCCCCCTTCTCAAACCTTGACAGCCCAAAAGTCCTTTTGAGACCCCGCAACTTATACGCAAGTGTCATAAGATGAATGGATCGATGGTGAGGCTGAAAGTGAGTACCGAAGAACATGGCATCCATAGCTTTGTCATCAGGCCTGCTTTTGTCGGTGAATCGCCCCAAAAGGCTATCATTTAATAATGTTTCGGCATATTGGGAAATAAGTGCGGCCATCAGCTTGGTTTTGACATAATAAACACGGATTCCAGGTGTTAGGAATTCCAAAATTTGAGGCCTATGCCCTTGGCAACGATACAGATGAGAGACTGCAAAGAGTCCTAGCGAAAAAAATAATAATAATGATGGACCTAATGTGCACTCAACAATGTCTGACACCCTGTTGAAGTCTCAGAGGTGGGTTATTTGTGTCGCTTTTGAGACAAAAATCGATCCGGTCGAGAAACATTTCCTTATGGCGACAGGAAAACTGACAAGCAAAACTGATCTGATGTCGAAAAGTGCCTCTTTTATGAGCACTTGCGACGGCTTTTCCCGGTTGATCACTCTTCTTTTTATAGAATGGCATGTGCAAAGCTGTTTGAATGCCATGTAAGCTCTATTGGGCACGCTGAAGATTATGCGTTCTGCTGCCCAATGAGGCAGCAAAGATCGTTTGCATCTCCTTTTGACAGTTCATGAAAGCGTATTCAACTCCTCAAACCTCAGTGGAGTTGATCGATCGTTCAGGAGCCTTATTTGAACATGTTTCTTGTTCTTTTGAAATTCCGCATTTGGTGGATATTTCGAGACTGTTAGCTCGCCGCTGCGTTTTCGAACACCACTCCAAATATGGATATTTAAAACACGCAAGCAAAAGCGTGGCCGTTTGTGCAATTTCCGATTCATCAGGGCGTTAGTGTGAAATTGTTGGAGTGTGCTGTGCCAAAAATTGTCGGATTGACAACGAATCAAATGTTTTAGGGCGGGGAAAGAACTCGCCCACAAATGGGTCTTCTTTTGTGGATATCCTGAAAAGTGTTAGGGACAACTTTAGGAGTCGTATGTTAATGTAAAAGAAAATTTTGAGTGTATCAAAATCAAAGCTAGAGATAACGGTCTGAAAGTATGCTCGAGCAACGTCAATCTGACGTAATACTTACACAGTAAAAACAAATATACACGCTAACATGAGACCGTTAAGCAAAACGTAACTACCAGTAAAGAGTAAAGAACTTATAACATACACCTGAAAATTTTCAACACCAAGCTCCTAATGTCAATTGTTTCTGAAATGTTCGGAAAGTTTCTTTATTTCATAAGTCCTCGTTTTTAGTTCTTCTATCATACAAATACAAGATGGTGAGTTTTTTACTATATATAAATAAAGTGTTGCGTCTGTTGAGATTAGTGAAGAACCGAGGGCTCTTCTTCGGTCAAAAAATCGGTTTCAACTAAGCCAATTAAAACTAGAACAAGGGCAGTCTTGAATCGTCATTACAGCCACAAAATCATGCCCTCTGGCAAATCTCTTCTAAATAAAGAAAAATCAAATCTGGTGAATTTGTGTTGCTATTTTTTTTTTTTTGCGGAATAGGGTTTTACTCTTGCATTGTCCTAAAATCGAAAGAGTTGAAAATAAAAGTGTGTTATTTCTTTTCTTAGTGAAAGACTTCTTTATATGAGTGCTTGAAATTATCTTTCTAAATTGGATGTGACCAAAAGGTCATAAAAGGATTGTCCCGTCTGTTTTGAAGTTTTAGCCACAAGGCTTTAGTCCGTTTGGGTTTTAGCCCTTTTGCGGTAATTTCCCTTTCGGTCCATCACTAAAAATACCAACGCCAACGGGAAGAATTAGTGAGAGACCGGGTTAATGGTGACTTCAACAGACGGTTGAATTGCCTGTATTTAAAAATGACGCAATGTAATGTTTTTCTTTGTCTTTGATCAATTCTTGACGATTTGAAGCAAACTTCCTAAGTGCATTCCCTGACTTGCAATCAACAAGATTTAAATTGAATACACTTGGCGCCGCTTTTGAGAGAATTTTCGAGCTTAATTTGTGATTCTAGTCAAAGTTCGGAACGATCGCGCCAATTTTCCCAGGTGAATAAAATCGATCAGGAAGATGAGATCCCGCAGATTAGGGTACTAGCAATAATAATAATCCTCCTAGTCGTCATTTGGCAGCGCTACGGATAAAAAATGATGTGTGGACAGTTACTTCCACAACATAGAGACATGTGTTTGTGAGCCTGAAGACCTAATTGCATCAAGGGCACTGGAACGAACCAGAAACCCCGAAAGGTTTGGCGACAAGACTTCCTTTCCGTTCATTTCAGAGATCTGAATCTCGAACATCTCCCGTAAATAAGACTCGGACGCATTTGAAGGTCAACCAGATGCAGCCATGATCCATGATCATTGGATTGGATACCTGATGAATTGTCTCGATCTTCAATTGAACACGTGTGAAATTCAGATCAAGGAAGACTTCAGAGCAGCAAGAAATTGTCAAGACCAATAACAACTTATTGGAGCCATTCATCCGAACATCACGTTTGGCAATCAAACCAGTAATGGCAGTCCATCTAGAGTTATTAGGCTCTCGAAGGTAACCGCATTTTCTGGCCATGGGGTCCAAACGAGATCACAAGAATGCGGACTATTCATTCCTTCCCGTTTTCACACAAATCAAAGTCTCGTGTTTCTTGTGATTGCGTGAGGTTGTGGTTGTCAAGACAGATCAATTTCCATACTCCTAAGTCTATTCATGGATATTGCCTGTGGGGTTTGTTACTACTTATTTCGAGCTCGTCCATCTCACAAGACATTCAGATCGGTCTTGACCAAACAATGAAACGAGCCAAAATTTCATGGCACGAGTTTACTTCATCGATGCAAATGTACTCTATGGAGGTACAGAGGGAACACGATTTGCAACAAATGCATTCCCGAGTATACATTGGATATCCAAAGAAACTAGCCTTGAGGCCGAATGCCACCAAAGTTGGCTAACAAACCGTTTCCCTTAGCCATCTCGCTTTATGATTATCTTGGCCGGACGTTTATTGCTATGAAAATGGAAATGAAGTGCTCTGCATGAATGGCTTCATATTCCGGGTTATGGTTGTTGAACAACCGAACTTTCTGTGGGCTATCAACTTGGGTGTCAAACCACTCTAGCCTGTGAATCAACGGGATTCAATGTCCTCCCTGAATGAATGTTATCATCACCTGGGGATCTAGTAGAGCATTGGTTGAAATAATGCGACCTCTAACTTTATTGCGTTTTGTTTAGAACTCCAGGGATTTCCGACCCGGTTTCATCGCGGAAAGAATCCGTCAAATGGACCTCGTCCAGTTACTGCTTTATATGCAATATCTAAAGGACCGTTCGCCAAACCCTTTTAGCGAAACTGGTTCAGGGGAGATTTTCGGACTACACCTCCAAGGGCGGTTCAATTGTGCGAATTGTTAGCGTTCTCAAAAGAGAGGCAGGAAAAAACCTGCTACAGTACTCGGACTAATTTTCCATGCCTTGTTTACAAACGAAATTGGTAGGACCAATTGATTGGCTACGATCAGGTGGAATTCATCCAGTGTTCTTTGAAATGTCTGAAAACAACCCGCCAACTCATGACTCATGATACGCTGCTTACTTGAAACATCTACAGTACATACACATTCCTTATTCAAATATCTTTTGGCCATGGACACGCGATATCCAATCTGACCGAGACGCCTCCGATTAAAGAACCCATTGAAATTCTATTCGAGGAAAGCTGTTCATTAGAAAATGGCAAACCTGGCGCTGTTTGCTACCTCATCGAGCGTTTTTTCTGACCTTAATTACGCTCTGACCCATCATAAACTATAAAGGATGCGAGCTCTTGTCAAATCTGAATTATATTAGTCAATTTTCCTCTCGTTCGTTTATTATGGAGATTATATTCCCGGCAGCAATATCAGGAGAAAAGGATTGTTACCTCTGCTGTTACTCTCAAAAAATGGGCAGGAATGGCGAAAGTCGAGCTAGTTTTGGGTTCAGGAGTTTGCGATAATTCAGGGCCAGGCCGGACTATTTATTTGTCCTCATTGTCAGGACCCGTTTTTTTCAACATGGTTTGTGCAGAAACCTAGATTTGCATTGCACATAAAAATGGGAATGTCTATTTTGTGTCCGCCAAATTTGCCCCTAAGATAGACGTAATCTTTTCCACTTTTGGAGTTGGTAATAGCTAATAGGGGAGACTCATTTTCTGGTTGAGTTTTTATCGCCTCCTCCTTCAACGACATGTCAGACCTCAGAAGTAAATACAGAGTTTGGGGAGGATCCATCAATATTTCTAGCATTTTTTTGTGGGTTTGCGGAAATTTTGCAAATATTTGGCATTACAAAAAGGCGGTACTATTTGAGACTCTGAGCATAAATCATCACATTGGGATGGTCATATTGAGCGGTTCTTCACTCCAAATGCATCTTGGCCAATACCTGGCTGATGACAATTGATGGGAAAACGTCGTGACTTGAATATTGGTCTTTGTACGTCTAAGCTGACGGTTTTGAAATCTTATGATGCTTATTCAAATGTTGGGAGTAGGGAAAACCTTTTCGACATTGATCCACAAAAATCGTGTTAGTTTACAAACTAATGCCACTGTACTTGTGAAAGAAGGGGAAAAAATTCTTAGCATTTGCAGGATCAGGATCTTTAGAGAGAGTAGGGTTGTCAAAAATATGGTCATGATGGTCAAATACCTAACGTAGACCTAGCAAAATGCACAATTGTCTGAAGGGCACTGACAAGAAAATGTTGTAAAAGATTGTAACATTAATCATAAACAAACTTAATGGACGAGTGAAAAGTGAAAAAACAAGGGAAGAACAAAATAAGTGCCATACCTATTTAAAGTTAAATAGTATGCATTTAGATATTTTCAACAGCCCTATTGATAAATCAAGATGGGCATCATTTAGTACGTTAATTGCTTCGCCAAGTTCCTACTCCACCCATTTCGGACGGTAGGTATTCTATTTTCCACGTCCCAAAGAGAAGAAAGACTGACTGCGACAGGCCTTAAACGAGGTCACTCTCTTAGGTTGAACCAAATCCGATATTCAAGACCATCTCTACATTGAATGGCCCCTTCCTTCCTTGCCCTAATGAAAACATGAACAGTTTCCGCTTTGTTGTTGATAGGACTGGTTTAGAGTTCAGGGATGCCATATTTTAATGACGTCAAAAGCCATTGAGAGTATTATCCTCCCGATTAGCAAACAGGACTTGTTTGAGCAAATTTTTGGCAAAGATTGCCTACATTTTGATTGTACTTGGATGGACAAGTAAGGTGCTTGTGGTGATTACTTTGAAGGATAACGTTAATCCATGTCCAGTAGCCAAGCACGTGCAAACCTCTTGGAAGTGTGGATGATGTACCTACACTGGGGGTGCATCATACGTTAAATTTACTTACTTACTAGCTCATACCTGCCCCATTGTGGCCGGTTTGCAAGGAAGTTTTGAGTCGTGGTAATGAGACAAGGCATGCAAAACAGACCAGGCACAGATTCAGTCCATCACGCAGATTGAGACTTCTGATAAGACGGGTAATCACCCTTCAGAGCCCTGAAAGAGGTAGCAGATTGCTCACTATTTAGGGGGACCCGACAAAAACACTAAAGCGTCAAACTCGACACCTTGTGCAGCTCAAGCTTGGCATCCGGCATTTTCAACTGAGTCATTTCTCCTCTCCCTGAGCTTGTGTTTGCATATTTTCACAACGTACGCCTTTTTGCCCAATTTGTTCGCTTTTGCGTGGTCTAGATATCCTTTGTGTTTCTTTTCCATTAAAGGAGTGGACAAAAAAAATATTAACTATTCAGGCTCCGCCTCCTTGGAAATCGGTTTTTAAAAATAGTCGCCATAAAACAGGTTGTTGGAATGTGTAAACAAAAGGAGTGCAAGTGATTAACACCTCTTCGGTGAGGTGAAATACATGGCTGTCAATATGATAGTCGTTTGCTTAGAAATGCAATTCCATCATGTAGGCCTACTTTGGTCAATTTGTGTGTTTCGCGTTGGTGGGGTATGAATAAGGCCTTTACAACGCCCAGAATTGATCAATGCTGAATTTGTCTTGGAGGTGTGCAGAATTGCCAATTCCTTTTCAAGGTGC
This sequence comes from Tigriopus japonicus, assembly GCA_010645155.1. Classification (NCBI taxonomy): domain Eukaryota; kingdom Metazoa; phylum Arthropoda; class Copepoda; order Harpacticoida; family Harpacticidae; genus Tigriopus; species Tigriopus japonicus. The sequence continues at coordinate 8,821,918 of CM021321.1, forward strand.
AAAACTAATAACTCATCATTGTGCATAACAACCCAAAACAATGATGGTTATTTCGAATTTCCCGCTCTTCGTCATTGAAAGAACGTTGTAGGCATGCCATTTTAGCAATCCCATAGCCATAAATTAGGCTCTCTTTGTCCGTATGTTAGAGGCTGTTCTTTTGGGACCACACTTTACTGATAGTTATCTATGTTTGCGTAACAATTTCATGATCTCATCACGCTTCAGAAAATGTTTATTATCAAGCTAGCTAGACATAATTGACACCTAAATAAGTGTAAACATGACATTGTTCTCATTCATCCGCGACAGTTTTGCTTGGAGTCATTGAAACAATGTGTTTTCTACCGAATGGTTCCGATTCCAAGCGTTGCTAATTTTTCCTGATCAGATTAAAGTATAAGTAGATCCATCGATCTCATCCTTCAGAGAGGTAGTACGAATATTCACATGCAAGGTCATTGGAAACGATAACTGAAGGACAAACCAGGTCAAAAAAGGTGACTGGTGGTTGAGAAATATGGATTTATGGCGAAGGATGGGTTTTCGTGCCTTTTCCATTTACATTTACGCAGCAAACAAGATGACAGACTTCATTTATATTCCTGGACCGCAAAGATTGTTCATTTCACGTGTCGACCTCACCGACCCTTTTCACGACCATGACTCAATTTCTAGACGACAAAATCTCGTTTAGATTTGCATAAATCTATCCCTGCTCTCGTTCCTATTGAATTCCTTCATCTCATGGTTTGAACTGGAATGACCTACCGGTCATTTATCATGCTTAAAGTGGTCGCAAACCAAATCAATTCCTCATATCAGTAAACGATGTGAGTAATTGAACTTTTCCTGAAGTCTCAAGCACTACGATCGGTGGCCAGGGGCCATCATCACACTTTAGGTCGCTCTGATCCCCATTTCTGGGTAATTAAAAGACCAACAAAACCTCGATGAAAAATGGGGGAAAAAGTTGGTTGAGCTCGATCTCGGCGAAGAAGAGGGCAATGAAATGCGAGCGTATAAATCACTTGGAGTCATGAAAATTCCGAGAGATTGAAATAGTCCATCATTTCTTCAAAAGAAGCCTGGGATGTGTCTTGGAGTGTTAAAGTTCAAGCTTGGAGAAAGAAGGCGAGCAAAAACAGTCTGGAAATGAAGTTTTTAACTGTGGATCTTGATCACCTGAGCAATCGTGATAGGGATCTAGCACTTTTTGGCTTGCACGAGATCGCTCGAACCTGCCAATACAACTTAATATATATGAACATGAGACGCTCAAATTGAAGAGCCAAGTTGGAAAATAATTCCATGACAAACTCGGTTTGGCCATGTTCCTGAAAATCCGATCGACGGTTCGAGATTTTAACGGAAGAGCACTCAATATTCATTGAACCAATCTCCCCGAATTCAAAATGTGAGGGCGAAGCTGCTATTTGTTTGGACACCTGATGCTAAAGACAATTTTATTATCGATCAAGCCAGGAATTGCGTTTCTTGAGAACTTGGGAAGGGTTCTCCTTCTAAGAAAAAGGTTGTTAGTGCCTTTTATCGGCCCAATTACGACTTTTAACCGAACGGGTTTTGTGACCGGATTAATGCATGTAAGGAATGTTATGCGAGGGCTAAACTTGTAAAATCATTGAACCTGAATTAGAATGCCAAACATTAAATTGGTAATGTCAATGACATGGTTAGGTAAATGCTTTAAATCGTCCTATTGTTTAAAATATCGAAGTGAATTTAATGATTCGCAATGAATTATTTTTATCTAATGGTGACAATGAGTCGGGTTTAAAAGATTTATCCAATATCTAATGTACGCATTACATTCGATTCTTTAATATCCAAGGTAAATAGGACACATTTTGCTTTAAAAATGGTTCCTTGATTGCATCGATAAAATAGCGGCAAATTACCAAAAGTTTGTGGACCAAGGTCATATTTTTGGTACCAAAAAAGGCAAGCTGGTTCAACCTAAGTTTTTTAACATCGACGTTTAATGGTTATTATTATTGTTCTGTTCTAGGCGTGGCGATGAGGAGGAATTTCGTGATTTTCTTGAAATTGTGGCTGTGATACTTTGTTCTGATATTGAAATCGGGCCAAACACCTTTCATCGAGCAACCAAAGGACATGGGGTATGTGCAATGTATTACTAGGTGCAAACATTCTGCTCTTACCCTGCCAAATAGACATGCATACATAGACTGACTCATCCACACGGTCACACTGTGCTATCATCCGTGCAAATCTTGATTCCCTTTCATTCGCCACCATTTTTGTGTGCCAATAAACCTTGAGAGATCTTTTGTGAGCTAGACTCCTTCTCTCTCATATATCAACGACGTTTAGCCTAGCTTCATAATTTTTCCCATGTTTATGATGTCAGGGAAGGAGGTTTTATGGTCGCAGATTTTCCAATCGGCCTCTGTTGGGATGCCAAGTGCCAATTTTGAAAAGATCGTTTTCTTCATGTACAATGATTGGGGACGAGACGCCATTCATTAAGCACACAAGCGTCTCTCTTACCTACCAGCCACACTACTTAAGCTATTTCATTTTTTAAGTTTTATTACCGATGATGGCCTTCTGCTTTAATTTTGCATCGTATTTGAAAACTAGATCAAAACAAATATGGAAAAGGAATGTGATCGACATGTTTAGTATTCAAAATATGTCCTACTTCTTTATTCTGGTATTCAATTGAAAAAAATGTCAATCTGTGCTGTGATTAAGCTCAATTTATAGACTAAACCGAAACCAACCCTAGAAATGTCAATTCTCTTTTGAAAATGGCGCCATTTTTTCCCGCTTTCTTTTCATCGACAGCTGAACGGATGTAAGAAGCGTAATAACACCTCTGAGTGTAGCCTGACCGTAAGAAGGGCCAGTTCAGGCCTCTAGTCGATAAACGCCGTTTCAAAGAGGCCTAGCCAGTCCATTACGAAAAAATCATCATGCGAGACCCACGATTGGGTTTCCCTGTGATCAAAGAACAAAGGATTTTTGCTTCATGAGCTTTGATTTGACAAAAGGTTTCGCCTTGAATGCGCGGTGGCCATGCACTACTTACTACAGTAGCTTCCTGCCTATTGATACGAGAATGTTCTTGCCCTCTACGGTCTAATTAATCCCTAAAGCTTCATCTTGACCCTCTTGCAACGGTACCTTTGGCTGGCTATGGTGGCAAATTTGATTAATTTTAAGTGCCAAGATGCTCCGTCACGCTTAAACGCTTTCTTCAGGCATTCATGTACGATTGCTATTTGACCTGGATTCCAATGTTCTTCTATCAACTCTAAATGGTCCTGAAGGAGTGGCCAGTCTATCAGTTTATGGCTTTTGAACCACTTCCACCTAATTCTGACCACTTTTTTTACCTTTACAAGGCTCCTTAGAGCACTACGTTTTTGACAAGATCAGCACATAAATTCATCAAGTTTACTCAATCAGTTTGGAAATAATGGACCTCCGCTGTCTTTAAGCAATTAATAGAAGTGGCTCAGCATGACTTTTTTACGGGGGTCTGAGTCACAATTACTAAGCAGATCAAGTTAGTGGGTTGTACCATATCTGATTTGGTATTTCAAAACATGGTCGATAACACAGATGTTCTTCCATGAAATCGTGAAAACTTGCGCGTGAATCGTTATTTTCTTGCTCTAAAATGGAATGTTTGTTTAGCAAAAGAGAAAATCAACCAAAAAGTAAAAATAATGGACACGTGATCTGGAGCATTTTGGTTATTAAACCAGGAATCTGCTTCGTTATATGACGTCTGGACCTATTTTGCAAACATTCCTGCTGTGCAAGCGGTTTTGAATTGCACAATATGTTGGTGATTGAATTTTTGCACACAAGTCAACATGTTTGCCATATGAAAGACCTTTTCATTGAAACAATTCATCGACATATTTTGCATTTTTAAATTTGGTTTCATTCAATGCAAAACCAATGGGGATTGTTTGAAGGACAAACAATCATTGAAGATTCCTTAGTATTACTAATCAACCAACGTTTTTGGTTTGCAAACATTCGATGAATCCATTGCGAAAAAGATATACCGCAAATCAAATAGTACTCTAATTTTAGGCAAGTCAATCTGTGATTCAGCGATTTCTACGACGAACCTAGAAACGCCGATAGGGACTAGAATCAGTTAGAAAGAGAGAAGTCTCTCATAATGAATTTCATATCTTGAGGGGAATGCCAAATTATTGTAGCATTTCTTGCTTCTGAAGATTAAGTCATTCTTATTTTGATCGGAAACACAGTTGGAATCCAATACTTTAGCCAAAACTTGTGATGCTTTCAATCATGGTAGGATTGTTTGGATTGTAGCTAACGATATCGAAAGTTATAGGGTGCGTGTGTGTGTGTAATCAGGTGTATTTATGTCCCTTGGACCAGCATTTTAGTAATTTTAATACTAGTCTATCATGCTAGGACACTAGGTATTAAGTCTTTATAATAGTAAGACCTTTCATTAAAACTTGAACTACAAACAGAAGAAAAATTGTGCTGGCATTGAGTCTTTGGAGTATTGTTATCATTGCATATTGAATTTAGATTGTCACTGAAATGTCATTGAAATCACTCAAGGGCTCAAATATGGCTTTTTGGTAGCCATTTTGCACGACTTGTTACAAAACCTCCTCCGTGCCCGTTTTGCATCCCAATTAAGTTTGTGGAGATGTTACGACCAAATATGGCACCCTGTCCCAATTTTGCCGCGAGTTTTAGTGCTCTAATTTTATGACGACTACTTTTCAAAGCCAATTATGAGGTTCGTAAATTTTCATGCCTGAACGCCGTGCAAAAGGGATGATTTCCAATTTCCAATGCATTCTACTTGCCTCTCGATACCAAATCAAGACAAAACAAGGACACGCTAAAAACTCATCATCGCTTCAGAACCTAAAGAGATCTTTCTTATTCTAAAATCTAAAAAAACACCTCTGGTCTGTTTCGCTTTCCAGGTCCCAGATCGATTGTACCAACTAGTGGACCGATCAACGGATGGACTGGTAACTGCCGATCAGGTCATGGAGTTCATTGCGGGCCTACAGGCCATTCGGTAAGATTGACGAGCCAACACTTGTTCTTACTTAAAGGCTAGGTGCATACTTTGTATTGACTTCTTCCAAGTTAGTTGCATTTGGCCAACAGGGTCTCGACAATGGACCGGAGAAGACTGCCAAATTCATTTCAGATGCTTGGTCTTTTGAGTGATGAGAATTTTTTAAGCTGGGACAATTTGTCCGGGTAGTGTTATGGAGATCGTTTGTTTGGCATTTTCCAGGTTTTGAAAGGAGCCGAAGATGATTAGTTGATAACAAATTGGTCTACGCATTTCGTTTGACTGAGGATCAGTTCCATTTGAATAAGTTTTGAGGCAATTTTATTGCTTCACTAACCGTGATGAAATATTTTGTGCATTCTTTTGGTTTTTGAAGTTATCTACGGATAAATGCAGTGTTGCTTGATGATGTTGATAAAGATGTTTTAAAACATGCAAAAAGTAGTCAAAAATTAACAAAATTTCAACATTCACAGAGTTTAATCATTCAGAAAGTCTTACAAATCGTTTATTCCAATCATTTCAATTTCACGCCTCGCGAACCCAGAATGGGCCCCATGACTACATTACGTTAATTGTATGTGAAATTTTGCAATCTTCTCAGTTTTAGTGACAGAATTTCCTAATCCATGCCGGAAATAAACAAGCACAACATCAATGGGAATTTTTTTCTAGTTGCATTTCAAACTAGCAAGAATATCAAAATGTTAAATCTTGAAATTTTGGTTCGGTAAAAAGAGCCGCTCTCAATCATCCATCCACTTCAATAATTTCAAGAGGGCGAGTCTTGTCTGTACTTGAACTCGATATCCCATTACTTGATCATAACCACATCAAAGCAAAGTTACCTCGTTAAGCAATTTGGCAATGCAAAAAATGCATGCCGTTCTTTGCACTCAATTTTCGATGCACTCAATTTTGCTGGTACTCACAGAGCCAATTTCTAATGGGCATTTTTCGCAATGATCTTCCGAACCGATTTTCCTCGTAAACAGTGTGCAAGAAAAGTGTCGTTAGAATTGAACAAGTTACAAATGTCAATTGCTGATTGGTCGTGCTGAGGGGTTATTGATCTATATATTAGTTTTGAAACTTTACAAAGTGATAAAACATTTTACTCTTTCGTAAACTAGTGAATACTGTTTGTTTAAGATAATCCCACTTCAATGGATTGTACATAAGACACGATAATACATCTTTAACTTCAATTTGATATAAATCTAGTAGGCATGGGTGACACCGGTACTTTTGACATCGACACTGACACCGACACCAAACAAAGTCGACACTGACTCCGACACCGACCTCGACACCAACACCGGCAGTGAAAGTGATTGTGGTAAAAGTTCGTATTTTTGAAAAAAAATCACGACACCTTGTAGGTGTCGGCACAAAAGCCCGGTGTCGATACTGACACTGGCTTCTCGCCCGCCCTATACTAAAGCTTAGACCAACATACTTTTCTATGTATTTCCAGGAACCCTTACTAAGACTTTCCTTGAAACATAACACCTTTTCTAATAGTATCAAGTGCAGGTGGTCGTCACTTTGATAGGAAATATAAACTTTATTGGGTGCATTTTTTTCGAAGCCCGTTTCAAAACTCCCAGTAACATGCTCATAAAACCCAAAATAATACTTAGTTTACGAAGCATGTTCAAAGGTCTTGCCATTTTCAGACTTCTCTTTAAGAAGTGCAATTGTTCAACATGAAAAAAAGATCCACCTTGAATGATTTGATCCTCTTGTCGACGGGTTTTGTACAAGATTTTGCAAGTTGGCTCTTGGGGGCCAGAGCTAATTGAGGGCTTTTAGTTGATGGTGAGGTCACTTTTTGCATTTTCGGATGCCGGATTGCATGACAATGTCAAATAAGCCCGCGTGTTAAAGAATCAAACTTCTGATTCTCCGTCTATCTATGAATTGTTTCGAAGATCTATATTAGGCTATCAAAGCAATGTGAATCACAGTTAACCTTTTTGTTTCAGACCCCGTAGTGAATTAACCGAGGAGAACCTGAAATGGTTGGAAAACGTCTTTCGTCAGTCAGTGGGTGAGAGTGGTGAGATCCGACTCATCGACTTCAAGAGCATTGTCAATTCCAAAAATGTAAGTTCATGATTGCTTTGAACATGTCAAGAACACATTTACAAGTTGGCTCTCGTCACAAAGTGGAAAAAAACACCATAACATGATAGATAAACTCAATAACAAGTCCATTAAAAACAAACACCATCAGGGATTTGGAACTACTTTGGTTGTTGTGGGCAATTCCTACGCGAGCATATTTATCAATTTGTTTCTTTTTCAGCCATTTTTCGTTGAACGGGTGTTTCATATCTTCGACAAGGATGATAATGGAAGCATATCGCTTCAAGAATTCCTCGACGCAATGCACCAATTTGCAGGACAAAGTCCGGATGATAAAATCAAATTTCTCTTCAAAGTGTACGATATTGACGGTAAGACAAACTTTTTTTTAAATCGAAGTTGGCAGGGTTTCTTTAACGTTCTATTGAGAGAAAAAGGTTTGGGTTTTTTTTTATTTCTTTCACGATCTTTATGGCATCTTGGACCGAGTGTGAATTTTCTTGTAAAGGTAAATTGCTGAGAGATTGTCTATTGGTAGTCAAGCAAAAGGTCAACTTCAAAGGGTCAGACCACCTCGAACATTTTTGTGTTTATCAAACCCAAGATAGTCCTCCGACAAAATTTCTTTGGCATCTTTTTTGAGCGGTTATGATCCAGACTTGGGTGTATGTATTGCATTTAAAATGTAATTAATTACAATAGCAAATGCTTTGTGAAAAACTGTAATTATGGCAGCACAAAATGTCTGTTTTTATTGTTTCGTTGATGATGCTTTACTACCGCTACAAAGAATGCTCTTCCAAGTAAACAAATAATTCAAATATAACTTGAACGACTAACATTTATATGAAATTTGGTCTACCGCGAGTTACTTTTTTACTTCTTTCTCTAGTACATGCCAATTAGATTTTTTTTTACGAAGCACTAATTTGCTTGCTTGAAAGAGTGATAGAAAAGATATGTTTACTTTGTTGTTGCAATCATTTCAAAACACCGTGAGGGCATTTATTTTCGCAATGTTATTTAGTCAAAGTACAAGAGATAAAACTTCACGTTTTGCGCTGCTTTTGGCTGTAAAAGGTCTACAAATGCCTAAAATTTAGCTGATAGCTCTGTTGGTTCATAATGATGAAAAAGATTATGTTTTAGGTGTCAATAATTGGTGTATTTTTCTTAATGTATCAAATTGATGTTAAATTAAAAATTTGCTGCCTAACTGACTAATTGATATTATTGGTTTTTGAAAGTAGAATGATTTTGGAAAATGTTTAATAATTTGCGGTTAGAAATTCTTCACTAACTGTGCTCAAAAATGTAATTAATTTTTGTTGTACATGTAATTGTAACAAAACTGCAATTGCTTCCCATTTCTGTTTTATCCTCTACCTCTCGGAGAAGATTTACAGAACTAGTATGAGTGCAATATGGTCGTTGGGTCATGGCTTCAAATACAAGAAGACAATAAAGATGTGGACGATAGTTGACCCTACATTTGTGTAATTGCACCCTGTCATATTAAACTGTAAACAAAAAAACAGGGATCCATTTTTTCGTGGTCTCTTGAGTGGCTTTGGGACATTTTATCTGACGAAGATTTGAGTAATGGAGTCGCCGTGATAATAAATCTCTAAGGTTGCTTCCACTTTGGTGGTCCCATTAACTGCTGAGCACCAACTTCAACTTCGATGTTGGGCTCGTTATTCCAATTAGTGAACTTGGATGGTCAATTTAGCAAATTCCTGGTTCCAGTCAATCTTAAATTTCTTCGCAGTTTTTGCCATTCATTCGGGCTGAGGCGGAAAAACTGTGGCATTTGATAAAATGGATTACTCGTTAAGAAGCCAAGAGTTGTCGATTGATATCTTTTGGATGTGGTTTTTCTTTAATGTTCCTTTTATAAGTTTCCGAGTTCGTAATTTCCTATCCGAGCTTCACTTAAAGGTAAACAAAATCAAATTGTCTAATTTTAGAATTCACAACTGGGCATTGGACACCATAAAGTTTAGCAAGTACTCGTAATCTAACTTAATTTGGAATCCAATTTTTATGTTGGATTCTTATTGAGTTTTGCGAAAAGTTTATTTTCACAGAAAGGGAATTAATTCTAAACGTTTTCAAATTTTGCATTGCATCAAAATTTTCATTCTCATCAACATTCACAGAACAAGTCGAAATCATTGTTCGCTTCGAATTTCCTATCTATTTACAATTTTCCACTTACCTGACCATCTATGACTTAGAATTAACAAATCAAGTAGTCCCAATCAAAGATGATCATTTTAAATGGGTTCTGGTGCCAAAAAGAAATAATAGAAAATGTTCATCCAAACCCATTTAGAATTTGGTCAAGTCATTTCCTTGCAATTAATTCAAACCTGTCACAAAAGTTTGGCCAAGATTTGAAGACAAAAACTCAAGAAAAAAATATTCTAATATTTCCAAGTTTCGGCTTCCCGAAAAAAACATTTACTCAATCTCCGGAATTCCTCAAAGCAGACAAGATACTCGTTTTCGGTTCTAGACCCCGTAATTTTTCATACAATCAATGGGCCGCCCCAAAACCATTACAAACCTCCATCATATCATCGCTTGAAACGAACTCACGCAATTTGGTCCATTGTCTCACTTTCGCGATCTGCGATGCATTGCTTGATCTCATGAACAATTTTCAACATCATCACACGCTCTGGTCACAAACATCTATCTGACCTTCAGATCTTGTCCAAAAAAGCTCTGAGAAGCATCAATTTCAAGACAAACGATTTCGGCAAGGTGTTTGTGCAAGAAAAAAGAACCAGGAATATTCCCAACATATGGTTCAACCTGGAACCGCAGTGGCGTATTTTTTGTAGTTACTTCAAAAACACTTGAGTGACTCCATTAAATGTATGACTAAAACACAATCATTGTGGTGGTTTGTTTCTTACTACAGGCGATGGATTGATCCAAGAGAAGGAACTGCAACACGTGATGCGAGCTTGTATGGATGAGAATGGCATGAAGTTTGATGAGGGAGAAGTGGATGATCTCACTCGAGCTTTGTACTATGATGCCACCACTCTGACCAAGAAAATGAGTGCAGCGAGTAGCCAAATCCAGCAACCCTATCATCCCACCAATGGAATCACCTTTGAAGCACTCAAGGTAAGTTCTAATGGCATTCAACAAAGTTTTAGACCCTTGGTTATGCCATAGAAAACATTAGTTTTGATACCGATTTATTGACGTATAGGGCTGGGCGTGTCTGAAAACCGACAAATTTTATTTTTGTTGCTTGTTAAGTTCCTAGTGATGGGTTTCGAGTTGGGAGGGTTGCCATTTTTGACTCGAAGTTTAATTGCTATTCAAATAGGCACGTAGTGTGAAACTTTTTGACCAAAGACCTAAACAAGGACGAATATGGCAACACTCGAATCAAATTCGAGTTCGATCATAGTTGTTGCTGGTGGACTTCGACTTGGCAGTGCTGTCATATTTTACTGGGAGATTCGATCTCTCGCCTTTTGAGAAGTCAAGTTGTCGTCATCTTTTTGTCCCTAAAGGACCAAAACGGCCAAACTTTGCCAAAAGTCCAACTCGACAACTCAACAATCAGTATTAGTTACAAAAAGGATGATATCATAAATCTATCAGAAAGTGTAAATAAATATTCCCCCTTTTCCACTTGTTGTACATTACAAAGTCTACCTAATCTATTTATTGGCAAAGACAAAAATTCGGTTTATGCCAAACTAAAATTGATTTTTACTTCAATGTATGTTCAAACGACCAAGTACAATCTAAATAAACAAACCAATGTTCAATCTTCAAAAAATGGATTTTTCCTAGAAATAACATGGGTTGACACATAGAAAATGAGCCTAACCTTGTAAAAGCTCAGTACGCTTACAGAAAGTACAAGAACTTACTTTTTACTCCAAACGTTTGAAGGATTAAAATTATAATGAAACGCATCTTTTAAACACATCAATCCTCTTTCAGGCCCAATTGACCAAGCACGATGGATTGCTCCAGAATCTTACCATATCCATTGATCGATGGTTAGTTCCGCCTAAACCCAAGAAACCCGGGAGTCGATGGCGAGCTCTGACCTCTCAAGTGCCCCATCAAATGAGTATTCCCTACTTGAGGAACAACTTCCAGTTCCTCTCGTTCTCCCTCATCCTCTTGACCATCAACATCGGACTCTTCGTTGGACGACTGTGGGATTATAGACACTTCAAGAACTCGAATGGAACGAGGAATTGGTGGATTATGTTTGCTCGAGCCGGAGGTAAGAGATCATGGAGCATCAATGGAATGGCGATGGTTTGTCGATAAATGAAGGATGAACAACAACAACAACAACATTTGTTCAATGGCTTTCAAGTTCGGTGGTTCATGAAAAATGATAATTATATTGTATTTGCCATCTTGTTCACAATCCTTCCTTCAGGCGACAGTCTCACAAAGGAGGACACACACATACATGTACGCGTAGCCATTCATTTGTTAATTTTTTCCCCCTGCTTGCCACTTGACTTGGCTGTTGGGAGTTTTGAATGTGCCTCATTACCAGGTCTATTCGATCCCTCTTGGTTTACCATAAATTCGAGCAAAACTCCATAGTGCTTGAAAATTTATACACGCGCACCATTTGAAAGGAATTGAAAATCTATCGATACACGTTTGCTTAGAGGGCTTTAGTCAGAGAATGACAATTGACTTGTGAGAAGAGTTTGTCTAATTCATACAAGGAAATGAAAAATTAAATATTGTTTGTGTCTAGATAATTAATCTTCAAGAGTAACAAAAGGATCTCTTAGGGATTAAGACTTCAAATACAGATATTATGTTTTTATGGTGATAAATGATCAATATGAGATTTCTTGTTTCTTGGTTCCTCTCAATCCTTTTTAATCATATAAAAATACATCAATATGATCATATTTCTTGGATAATCATTCTTCCACTCGATCAAAGACAGTTATTTAAAAAGCGAGACTGAAATAAAACAGTACAATTTTATTACAATTATATTGTAATTATGCAATTATATTGTAATTATACAATTATATTGTAATTATACAATTATATTGTAATTTTACAATTATATTGTAATTATACAACTGTAATATAGTTATACAATGACATCATTAATATTATGATTAAAGCATATTATTTCTAAATCATGCACTCCTGATGGCTTCATTATAACTAGTAACAATCAAGCTTCCTCACACTTCCTATGGATTTTATTGATCTCTGTATGAAGAACTCTACATGTCAGAATATTGTTGTGCCAGAGTAAACCACAAATTGGTGCACCTCCTCTCAATTATGAGACAACCACATGTTTCCAACTCGGAAAGGAAGCCTTGATCGAAGAAACATGTTACGGAATAACAAGGAATACAGGATTGGGTTTGCTAACAAAAACAGATTATTACGAACGGTCCTTAAGTTACTATTCTGTTGGAAGTTAAATTGCTTGATGAATCAAAATTTTCACATAGAAATGGTAGTGAGGACATGGTAATCAATTAAAAGCATAAAATTCATATCAAGTATCAAATAAATCATACAATTTATCATAAAAGACGTACTCCAAAAGTCCAAAAAAGTGACCAGTTCACCAAAGTAGGTTTTTTAACACCCTTGTACTTTTTTTACGAAATACTCCTAACCCTGTTTTTTCTTCATCACATCCATATTTACACAACGGCTTGTCTTGAATTAGCCGCGTATTCAAAACCAAGAGATTATTCCAAATCGGAACTTGTGTTTGAGCTCATACCTCCAAGTTGAAGTTTTGTATTATAGAACAGTTTGGGATTCATGGGATGCACTGAGTCAGTTGATTGGATCTGGGTCGACCCATGATGAACATCACCCAGATCTTCACAGGGGTGGTTGTAATGAACTCAACAAGTTTCATGGCTTGAGAGTCATAAAACTCATTGCAATTTGTCCCATAAATTGTTTGATTCAAAATGAGGAAGCGAAGGAGTTAACGATGCTTGACCTCCAGTTCTTGTTAAGAAGGGGATCTCCTCCAGAAACGCAATGAACACATGATTCTTATGTACTAAAAACCGTTCCTAATACAGTTTGTAAGGACAATTACAATTATTTGAATAGTATTCAAGACAAATGAATCTTGAACAACAACAAAAAAAAACTGGCAAATAAAAATGAATAGTGTAGATTTGATGGATTATGTGGTGACAAATACCTTGGTTTTGAGACAATAAAACGATCCTTGGCTTTTGTTTCTTATTACCCTGAAGACCGATGAACAACTTGATAGCTTTGACTTGGAATCTAGAAAACAAAACATGTCGTGAGCCGTTTGAATTCGCCAGAACGGCTTGCAAAATTTTGCCCCGACTGCGAACAATGACGAGATAAAGATGTCATTGAATGTGTCTAGAACGAGGAGTACGTAAACACATCTTTGAAACGAATTCCTTTGTTTTGTCCTTTACCCCTTTTGTGATTCACTGTCATTGACCTATGAATATGAGAGAAATATTAATAATACAGCTCGTATTCTACTCGTTAGAGCATATTTTGTAAGCTGATCAAAATGGAATAATGTCATCCGAATTCGCAGACATGTTTCGATTCAAATTTAACCATAGCAGAGCTCATTTGGCAGTCTCAATCTAGAACTCTTCCCACTTTCATTTATAGTAGACCGCCTGATCGGAAATGATGTTCAAAGAAGACGCTCTATTGACACGTGTTCTTGTAACGCTGCCATCATTGTCTTCCTTTCAAAAGTCAATCATATTTATTCAATATTTTTTCCTCTAAGTGTAGTGTACTTGTCCAATTCTTTGAAAATCATGTTTATAATCAAAACACTCCTGTAATCTATTTGATGTTGAGCGTAGCCAAAGAGATTACTCTCGATCTTGAAGGTGTAAGTTGTGAGTTTTATTTTTTCCAAGGAGAAAGTGCCACCACAATTAATTTGCCACAAATTACTTTCTCATTGTTTGCATTATGGTCACTTCCTAGTAACTTTCAATTGAAGTTTGATCCATGCATCATCTTAATATGTTTTGAAACTTTAACCTTCACATAACATTTTGGATGAATGGATCAATCAATTTTTGATGTTGCATTCAGAAACGCATTTGTTCACAAACATTTGTCTGTTTTTAGGTGACGAAAGTTTCCTTGTTTTTGATATCCAAATCCTCTACATTCTTCGTTGCAAGCTTCAAAAATTGCCTTAAAGTGTTGAATTAAACATTGAGAATGGTTTATTGCATAAGAAATATTTCACGTGTCACCGAATGCAGTACGGAAAATCTCACAAAAAGTACCTTATTCAAGACAAATGTATCTCTGTCCATCTGTTGAAAGATATTGAAATGATAGGCCAACATCTGGAGAATCATGGTGGTCCACTCAAAAAATCTGTCGAGCAATATTGGCCGCGCTTTGCGATTCGATACATCACACAAGCCATTTCTTGTTTATCTACGTCTTGCGAAGATTCTAATCTTTGGGTTTTTTTTCATTTCAGGACAATGTCTGAACTTTAATAGCATGTTTATTTTGGTTCTGATGCTTCGCCATTCGATCACCAAACTCCGAGAGTTCGGTTTGAATTGGCTTCTTCCGCTTGACCGCCACATCTACTTCCATAAAGTGATCGGTCGACTGATCTTCCTCTACAGCTTCATCCACACTGTGGCCCACATAGGAAATCTCCGTAAGTATTCTTCTGCATTCCTAGAAAATACACATGCCAACAAATTGTTTGAGACCGTGAATCAGCATCAAACTCTAAGGTGTCTTGAAGGTACATATAAGAGGGCTAACAGAGAAATGTCACTCCAGTATAGTCAGTGGAGATTTGTTTTGAACACACTTCATTGATCCGATAGCAAGGGTGTCAAGTGACTTGATTCATCATACATTGCTCTTGTTCGACCAAAGCAGTTGAATGAGCAGTTTGGGTTGTGAATCAAGTAACTTAGCGTGTTCAACGTCAAATCCCATCACACACACAGTGCAGGCTTGGTGACTCACGAATATTTTCGGAGTGTCATTTCTCTGTTAGCTCTCTAGTACATAAGAAAACTGGCAAAGAATGCACTCGGTCAGTTTTGTAATACTCGAGGAAATATTCGTTCAAATCACTTTTCCAAGAACATCATGCAGGGTTGCATTTCCTGGATGAAGAAAAATGGCATAGAAACTCTTTTAGCCCTTCGAATAGACTTGTCATTATGTCCAATAGACGGGATTTTTCGTCCCAAGTGATTGCTGTCACGAAAAAGATCTCCGTTTTGACTTTGAACGTCCGTGTGTGTTGTGCATGACTTCCCATGATTTGAAAGTTGTGGAGCATTCTTGAGATCATTAATCAGTGTAATAATAGCAAATTAGCATGAGACGAATAAAAAGAGTTACCCTGGTAGCGTGGTAAGGCCCAAGTGAAACTAAATATGCGTGCCAAAATTCCAAGAGATACCAATCAAGCAAGATTAAAATGCCATCACACGGTAGTTTTTGGGAACCCTAGCTACCTATCTGGGATGCTATAAAATTACAGATGATCATTCCTGTTCTTACGTGCACTGCATTCCAAGGAGCTCAAATCGAATCCAGTAGACTCATACGATGATCTCATTTTACAAACTAATTGAAAGTGAGTGCAAAATGGCAAAACATCTTTTGAGGTACCTTCTTTCCTTTCATTTTTTGAACTGCATTGCAATTGATTTACGACCCTGAAACGTCCGAAGGAAAATAACTTTGCGCGGTTTGTTTGAATGTAATTAGAGAACTGAAAGGTTAAAATATCAATCAGATCTGGAAGGCAGCTAAGAACAAAAACCAGGAATAAAATCAGGCAGGAGGATTGGTTGTTCAGTCATTCGTTCAAATGACTGGTTTGGAAAATAGCCAAGATTTGAACTGATTTGAAGAGTGCGAAGAGTCATGCGCCAAATGGTCCACCACAACGAACTCAAATCTGAAATCTGCTTCGTATCACTCTTTCATGCAAAACGAAATCGCACACATTCGCATTTCTTCAACACAAAGACAACTGTGAGTGCAAAAACACCCGACTCCCTCCTAAAATGCCTCTTGTCAGGGTTGCCATTTTCAAGATGCAGTTAGAAAACAAAACAAATGGACGTGGATCAATTTGTCTCAATGAAACTCAAAGATGTCGACCCTGGCATCAAAGAATATACAATAAAACATATTAATTTTGATGAGGAAGGTATAGTCGAACAAATGGCAGATTTTTTGGCTAAAACCTGCGGCTTGCTAGAATGGTTCAGCTCTCGACATGTGGGATTATTCGTCGGATTTTGCCAATGCCTACTTCTGCAATCACAGAGCAAAGTTTTTATTGGCTTCCATCAACGTCTTGGTCATCAACTCCTCGTTGTTGAAGTGGTCGCGATATCAGAGTCAGACAATTGTTATTTCGGCTTCCAATTGTTTGCAACTCCAAGGACCGAGATCGCCTCAAGATCAAGAGAATGACGAAGATTGTTCAAGACACATCTTAAGTCAGATGAGTGGGACTTAATCCAGCGTGATGGGGAAATCGGATTAAACCCACCTCGGAACATCTTACTTGGGGGCTGGCCGAATTCAAGGAAATCCAACCTACCCATCAGGAAAATGACCAAGCACTGCCAAGAATTAGTGTTTCGTTGCATTTGATACCAAATGAGAAGTGATCAACACGTGGTGGCGATCTTTTGGGAGGTGGTTTTGGTTGGGAGTTTCCACCTCTATTTTTTGTCAAGAGATGATTAGTCGACAAAAACCTGATCACGACCTCTTAGCACTTCATATTCGTCGCTGTCGGGGATACACTTTGCAAGCCGACAAGGCCCTTTCTTCAGATTACGATTGTCAGAGGTGATATGCAAAAACATTCACATCATAGTTCTATTCATGGCTACTCTCAACATCCCTGTATGGAGTTGTCAAAAATCATGTCAAAATCTCGGCCAATTTGACTGTTTTGTCATTCAACTTGTCTCGCTCACGTTCAAAATGAAAAAAATCATCTCGTGTCCTCGGCATAAACACACAAACGCCAAACTAATTTGTGATCATCTCCGGTTCTTTTTTCACTGGAAATCAATTTAATCCTCCCTTGAATATCTTTATGGCGTGTTTGGGGCCATATGGTAAGAGGGTGGTCTTGGGGGTTTTAGGAGCAAAACCATCAAACGTGATTTATACACAGGGAGGGTTGCGCTCGCAATAAATCTTGCCAGTGGATTACAGAGGCCAACCACTCGGGGGATGGTTTTGATCTTTCACCCACAGCAATCACTGGTTAACCAATATTGATGGCTTGATGGAGAAGACATCCTGAGCTTACCATTCAATCATTCACGCGTGAAACCAATCGATTTTTTATCACTTCATGTTTGGATTTTAACTCGGAACGATTGCGCGCCTTAAGGTAGATGAATGAACAAAACATATCTTCTTTTTACGAATAATTTTGACCAATTTACGTTAGTAGTAATCAGAAAAAGTATTGAGCGTTTTTAGTGCTAAAACCAATTAATAAAATATGGCAAAGAACTTCGGATAAACAAGAAAAACTTTTGTCCACAATTTCGGGCTACCATTTTTCCTTAAGCAAGTTGGAACCGAAGATTAAAGCTACCTTTGGCTGAAGCCTGATTAAAAAGAAAGTCGCACATTTAAGTAGCTCGAGTGCCGGGCTATTCATAGAAACGGAACTAAAAACTAGAGCTACAAATCATGTTCGTAACTCTGTGAATGTTGATCGCAAAAAAGTTCCGAGCTAAAAAAGACGCAGCATGTAACAATGTTTAAGAAACGTGCGTTTTTAATCTCTTTGTATCGCCCTGGTTTCGATTTTAGCAAAATTTTGGGAGGGAGAAAACTGTCGACAAACGTTGTTTTCAAAACTGACCCATTACGGAAAAATGTCGTCACCTTAATATTGAACCAGGAGGAAATAGATTTCTTCGGACTTCAAGCCAAAGTGCTTGGCAAATCAGTCATATGAATTAATTGTGAGGTTCAAAAGTAACTTTAAGCACGAGTAATAGATGATTTAGTTAGCTGTTCCGTTTGTTTTGAAACACCCGGTATACTAAAATCAAGTCACATTAACGGGTCCCTGTAAAACTTACAGATGTGTTGTTTTTAAAACATAACAGTTGTGCTAAAGATATACTCTCGGTCCGTTAAACTGACTTGATTATGGTATTCTTGATCAATTTGAATTTGTATTGTCAACATGGTGTTTAAAATGGAAAAAAATAGTTCTCACCGCTTTTCTTAATAAGATAAATAAATATATATAAAATATTTTTATTATGTAGGAATAGATTTGAATGACTTAACATCCAATCTATTTTCCAACAACTCTCTCTTCTTGGAAATGATATATGGTATACTTTTCAACAAATTGGAAAGCGTGGCCCTCTCAACGTTTATCTGTAGTTTTTAAGTTGTCTTTCCTTTGTTTAAAGTGTTGATAAACGGTCTAGATTCTATCATCTTTTGGATCATTGCAGAGAATAATATTTTAGTTATTTTTGTTCGGAGGTGTTCCCAAACCACTCACCTTTCTCCAGGATAAATTATCATTTGGTTCTCACCATTCACCGGATTTTGAGTGGTGGAGAAAACACCAGACATCAAATTGTCACTTGCTCTTCCAGCAATAATTTCTCACTTAATTGGCATTAAAATTACACCATAATTAATCCAAAAATATTCTAGAAACTTGTCAGGGCACACTGGATGTTTGATCGTGTCAAATGGTCCACGCATTGTCGTTATATTTAGGTTCAGAGTATAACTACGAATCTTGCAACAAGAGGGAGAAGGAGTTCATTTTCCGCCTACGCTTGCAAGAATTTCAAAAACGAATAACTTTTAACTCTGTCATTGGATTGAGCTGAAAATTGGTAGGCAAATTTCTTGTTACATAAAACATAGCCCCTGAAAAATATAACACAGTCTCTTGAATGGGAGCACAGATGATAAATTTTGAAGCCACCATCTCAGTCTACGTAAGACCTGCCTGGATCTATTATGCATTAGGTTATAGGCCGCATGTCAACACCCTCATTCACTCGAGTATCCCAAAATCAAGTCAATTTACGGTCCTCGAGTATACTCTCAGCACATCAGCGGCGTTTCAAAGGTTTCTGATGCACAGAGGATATTGTTTTTTTTTTTTTTTTCTTTCCTTTTATCACGAGATTTAAGACGCCAGCTTAACAAACGCTAATAATAATAATACAATTGACTTCATTTTGGTATACTCTTGCTTTTGCTTTACTCTCGGATGTTAAGTGTGCTAATTCTAATAGCTACAGTATACTAAGGTATAGACGAAATAAGCATGCTCGAGTATGCTCGAGTACACAAGCAACGTATGCAACAAGACTGTAGTATACTCGAGCTATTTGAATTTATGCAGGTAACATCCGACCTATATAGGGGACGCTACGTTGCATCAGTTTAACCCTTTTTGCAACATGTATTGATTCTACT
Organism: Tigriopus japonicus; assembly: GCA_010645155.1. Taxonomy (NCBI): domain Eukaryota; kingdom Metazoa; phylum Arthropoda; class Copepoda; order Harpacticoida; family Harpacticidae; genus Tigriopus; species Tigriopus japonicus. The sequence continues at coordinate 8,841,614 of CM021321.1, forward strand.
CTTTGCTAAATATTGTGAGACACACAATGATCCCAATTTTTCTTTTCTAGTTGTCAATTCTGTACCAGATCCTGTGGGTCTTTTGGAGGCCAATAACATCCCTCTCTCTGCCTTCAAAGCTCCGGTTCCAGCCAATTCGTCGTACTCATTTTCGGACTGGCTCTTCACTGCCCAACCCCGTTTATTTGGAACCATTGGAGGCGTGGCCAATCCAACAGGCGTTGCCTTGGTGGCCATTTTTCTTGTGATGTTCTTTTGCTCCATGAAATGGGTCCGGAAAGGTGGATACTTTGAGGTAAGAACTCAGATCAATATCGTGTAGTGGGTTTGTTTCTCGCAATTTTGAAGTAAATATCACTTCCTCGGATTCAGTTATTGTAGTGCTGAGCCTGAGAGGGAGGATGTCACGAATTTGCTCTAAATTCCGATTGTTAACCTCGCCATCTCATTGCAAGATCTTGGTTGTATTCCGAGCGCACGTCAAGTTGCCAAAAAAAGGAACGGCACATTTTAAAAAAATGCCAAGATTGCATGCATTCTGTTTCCATTATTGTTTACCTTTTTAAGCATCCCATTGAAAGGACCTCTTTTTATGAACAAAAACGACAAAACGGACACATTTGAATTAAAAGAAATAGGAACGCGAGATTCCCCATCGTGATTTTATTGTCTCAATCTCGTGGTATACCTTCTTCAATTGAAGATCGGGGAAGTCAGATGATGATATAATTGCCATCTCAATTAAGTAAGGTACCTCACATCCAGATGCGCAACGAGTTCAGCCAATTTTCAATGCAAATAAAAAAAGTCTTTGGATGATCATGGCGACCTCGAGGCATATTTGATAGCAAGTGGCTCATGATTGAGATAAATGCCGAATTCTTTAGTAAGTCATAGAGACGCACACGTTAAGCCGCCAGCATTTTGTGCATTCTCGTTGAACGTTTTTGGAATCAAAGACATGATTTGTAGGGATGGAGACGAGCCAGACAAAAGTGGATAATGGCCAATGGAACATGAACTAGCCGTTTGACATATTTCATGCCTGGTTGCTCAGCATCAAGTCACCAAGAAAATTAAAAACCGATTACCGATATCTCAAATTGCGCCAAAAGCACCAGTCGAGCTAACAGATGATCCGCTGCCCTGAATCTATATGTCAGTGGTACAAGAAATTCAGGGTCACGAGATTTCCTTTGTGCCGCAAATGATAAATCGAAGCAAGTTAATCACTCACTGGAGTTCCGATGACATACTAACAATTAGAATCAGTCGTTACCACACAGACCCCGTGAACATGGACAGCATAATAAATGAAGCTTCTTGAAGTGTAAAAAAACACCGTCGTCGGAATCAAAATAGGACATCAAAGGAAGCGCTGAGACTGGGACAAAAAATCACTTGTGGTTTGTTTTGCTCGGCAGCGCTAAAGATGACATATTTGGTCAGTTTTTGTCTGCAGTTTTTGCCGAACTGGGAAAAAAGTGTCACCTTTTAGCGTTGTCATGACAAGGTACATACACTTCAAGCACGACACGCCCTCTATGATTGACTGTCAAATAACATGTTAGGGTTGGATCACTTTTATTGGGACTTTTATCAAGAGATCAGGTCATGAAGGGTTGGGTGTTGTTGCAGTTGTATTTAGTGAATCCAAGGGATCGCTCAATCTTTTGAACAATGACACGGTCACAAGCCAGGAATATGCGTAAATCGGAACTGCAATAAAAGAGATGCAAAACTTGGGGGTCTTTTATTTCTTCTCCCATCAAGATTGACCTTCAGCAGTTGCATTGCAATTGATATGTTTCTTTTGACTCAATGACATGTGAGAGGCTCATCTTGACTAAAAATAGGGGTAGACCTTTTACTTAGCCTAAAGACCGACAAAAGGAATAGTTTAGGGGTACTTCAAAACCAGAATCAGATAGGTTTAGAAAAATATGATAACCACTTGACGTTAATGCAATGCAATCAAAGAGTAGTAGTGTCATTTGAATCCGCTTTACTAGCATGGTTGTGGGAAAATTGCAAAGCGTAGAAAAGTGAAGCCATTAATTTTGAATTCGTGTTTCAAGGAACGGACTTGAATAGTTGCATAGTTTGAAAATATGGGATTCAAGTAAGTAGTTAGTTGCGATGTACCGGGTGATTCATAAGAAACGAAACAGGACACCAAGTCCGTAACTCGGAAATGGTTGACTCACAAAAAATATATGATAATCAAAAAGATGCGAGAAATAAAAATTCTACAGAATGTAAGGTTTTATTCCCTCTCTGTCGCCATATTTTCGATTGCAGCCAAATTTCGTAAAGGAGAAAAAAGTCGGAGTCGCAAACGCCGTTTTCAGAAATGATCCTTCACGGGAAAAATCGTCGTCGTTTAAACATTGAACTTGGGTTAAAATGCTTTTTTCTGACTTATCAAGCCAAGTGTTTGGCCAATCAGATCCAATGAAAGTGAGGTTCATATATGGTTTCAATCACGAGTTATAGAGGATATACAGTAATTACGGTTCCGTTTTGTTTGAAACACCCGGTAATTTGTCCGATACCTTAGACTGATAAATGGACTGAGATCTTGATTTTGATTATTCTAAATCTGCCAAAGTAATTTTAACTTTTTTATGACCCGAGAACAATTGCATTAAATTTGTTCAAAGAGCTTCAAGATATTTTTGGTGAATTTTGTCAGATAGATCCTCCTTGAAAACTCATTTAATTTATTACTAATTGCATCTTCTTTGTAAGATATGACAAAGAAGCACAACATCATTAGAGAATTGATTACCATTATCAAAGAGACAAATGGACATACTTTGCCAACGGCCCTTGGATAAATTTAGGTGACTAAAACCAAATTGATTGGATAAAAGCCCATTAAAACGCCCTGTTCGTTTAATACTGTATTGTACCAAAGGTCTTATGCTACCAACATAAAATCCTCGAGCAACCGCAATGAACAATTGGACTTCAATACTCACAGCTCAAAATGGGAAATATCCAGACCAAAAGGCCGTTTCCTCCCAAGGCCTCAATAATACCCAATATCAGGATAGCCAAAGCTCCAAATAAATACAGTCCAATCCAAGGAAGTAGGAGATATTTCTTCTTAAATTGGGCTCCAGCAAACACGAGACCATTGGGTAAGATGAGAATGGCGAATATGATGATTCCAGCTAGATTCTGGATAATGCATTGCTGAGCCAAACCCAGAACGGCCAAAGCACCGCAAATGCATCCAATGCCTTTCACTCCATTCAAAATGTTGATACACCCGCAACAACTCTGAACAAAGTACAGCTTCATGGTGTCACTAATAAAATGTGAACAATAGGAATTTTTGTTTGATCACAATTCTGTGGTCGCTAGATAAGTTGTTCGTGATATCGTTTGCATTGATGGGCTTTTTGAAGCATTTGAGAGGTGGTAAAAAAGGGCAATTTCTCCATTGAATTGGCCCGAGAAATTCATTGAGAACAATCAAGATGGGCAAAAGAGTTTCCACCCTCAAGGCGAAACAGATTACGGAATTCCCCAAATCGACTGCAGTCATATGATCATTATCCGCATAAAAACTCAATTTAGAAAAAAAACTGACTGTCCTACGCAATATAGATTCTGAAACAATTAACGCGCTTCAACTCCTCCTCACTTTTGCGGATTGACACATTTATCCAAGGACTTTCAATTATCTAATTCCCACCTTTAACTTAAAAGATCCTCGCATAAAGAGGTCTGTTCGAAGCAAGTTTGGACACTTGAGATCATCTTCTTTGGAGGGATTTTCAAGGAAAAATCGTGACAGTGTTTCGGGCACGGAAAAACACTTAAGTCGCGCTCAAGATGCATTCACAATCACAATTCGTCGATTTTGGATAGGCCTTGTTTCTGCACTTCTGCCGAGGCCCATTCATAAAGACACGTTATTTCCAGGTGCAATGTAGCAGTCTCATGGTCAGGATGGGTTTGGAAGACGCTAGGGTTCATTAAGTATTATCCTTGGTAGGTGAAGAGGCTTCCATTCAGCTCAGGTGTTTTATCAATGCCTGGTTTTGTTTATGTCCCTACCATTGTTTGAGAGGCCCACGCTCTCATAGATCATTGTCCATTAGGCGCCAAGATGAGATGAAAGTTTCCTCTGTTTCTAGGTATTCTACTGGACACATTTATTGTACGTGTTTTATTGGTTGTTACTGATCCTCCACGCGCCAAACTTCTGGAAATGGTTCATCGTGCCTTGTATCCTGTACGTGATTGAAAAGGTCTACAGGGTGGGCAACAGTTTGAGCAACAAGGGTAAACCGCTGAACAGACCTATTTTCATCGACTCTAGTCAGGGATGTAATGGTGCCAGACTTCTTTTCAGGGAAATCCTGGGTGACCACGGGCGTGGTTTTACCCTCACGTGTGGTGTCGTTGGTAATCAAGCGACCACCGCATTTCGCGTTCAAACCGGGCGATTATATCTTCATCAATATCCCGCATATCGCCACATTTGAGTGGCATCCCTTTACCATTTCGAGTGCCCCTGAGCAAACGGACACAATTTCATTGCACATTCGAGTGGTTGGACATTGGACATCGAAATTATACGAGTATTTCGAGGCCGAGCAGAAAAGGCTGGAGTGCGCGATGCATGGTGGAAAATGTGAGGTATGTCAATCGTCATGTCTTTATCGAGGCTTACGAGATTGGGAGGCCGATCGACAGCTTAAAAAAGAGCTTGTCAATGCAAATTTGAGTCGAGATTCGAATCAAGACTCAATTGCACTTGGAATTTATGATGGTGTTTCAATGATGGTGAAGGGTCTTTTTGAAACTTAATCAATCAACGGGATAGAGAAAAAAGCAGGGAAGTCTTGCTACCTTCCGGGAGAAACTAGTGGATCTTAAATTAATTGAAATCATGATGAAACCCAATTTATTTCAAATTTCCTATAATATTTTACAACTACCCTTGGTTTGAGTGAATTTTTAGCCGAAAGGTCAGCTTCAGTATTAAGAGTGTAATTATTTGTGCCAAAATTAGCAATCAATTTGCCACAAGCTAGTATGAAGAAGTTGTTATTGTTTTGGGTTAAAATATAGCTTTTAGCTTGAACGTAGCCAAAAGTACGTCAAGTTTGGCCAAAAACATGACAATTGTCCAAGAATTTGACATTTAAATTGATTATGAAATGTGTTTAGGCTGTGTCTCAGTCTAAATCTGCACTAAAATATCAAAATTGATAAAGAAATTCTTTGTAAAGTGCTTGAACAGTTAGGAAAACTAAAACAGCAATTCACCTAATTTCAGTGATGACGGCTGAAAAAACTCAAAAAAATGCCGTATTTGCAAAGAACGGAAAGGTGACCTAAAACACCAATAGCTCCAATTTTTGCATTTTGCAACTTTTTCCGAGCCCTACTAACTACAAATCAGGAGCACTGTACTAGATTTTGAGACCGGAATCACTTTTATTCCGAAGTAATTTTCTATTTTCTTAACTCTCTAAAACCAAGCCATTTGTCCTGTAACTAAATCAACTATTTTTTTAAATTCCTTTCAGGAACCGATCACAAAGTTTGAACGATTTCAACAGACTGTAAGTGCGGCTAAAGAGCGAGCTCGGAAAACTTCGGTCATTTTAACCGGTGGCGGTCAACGTCGGGAAAGTCGTCGCGAAAGTCGCCGTGAAGATGCTTTGAGTGGAATCTCAAATCCGTCCTTTTCTGGAACGTCAAGCAATCTGAGTGTTCCATCTCCCAACTCCATCATTCATGAGGTTGAGATTGAGGAGAACAACAATATGACCGAGGTTGAGAAGAACATCAGAGCCCGCATGCAAAGGCGGGATGGAATCATGAGGTATGGATTTTAGTTTTGATATGATTGATTGGTCTTAAAATCATGGTCTTTTTTTCTGGATCTAACAGAGCTCGAGAGGCTGAATTAGAGAAGCTTGAAGAGGAAGATGATGAGGAAGGTGTGGAGGAAGGAACAAAATCCTCATCAGCTGCGGTAGCCGGGAACAAAGCTGGTGGATCCCAAAACGTCGCGAGGCATTTCCGATATATGAGACGGAAACCCACAATCATATCATACAAACCTCCTGAAGGTGAGTTTTCTAGACAAATAGAAATATCTCCGATTTTTAAAAATGTTATGATGTTGTAATCAATCATATTGAAATTAACCCATTGATGCAATTGATGGTAGAGTCATTGTAGGATTGGGACAAAATTAAGGAACAAAAGACTTATCGAGAGTGTTAGTAACTATTATCGGGCCTACTGATCGCAAGTTGACATACATTTTAATATTTAAGTGACAAAAAGCAACGCAAGAATGAGACAGGTATCACTCGCTTTTTTCTGTGAAGCATGTTGTGTGAAGCTTCTTCTTCAAAATTATTATTTTATTTGAAGTCTATTGGAATTCGTCATTTCGCACATTTAAAATAAACAGGAAAAAGTGTGATTTTTCTGATTTCATTGCTAAGCATCTTTCTACTTTTCTCGTGCAAGGTTTCAATTATACGGTATATTTAGGGATAAGTTTTTTAATAAATTCATTCTTATCATACCAAATTATGGTTGAACTGAAAAATGTCGTAAATAAGCTTTTAAGACTCAGGACGATTGTCTACTGAAACATTGCAAAGACCACACATAGTTTAAATAATTCTTGCAAATAAATCCCAAGCTTTTTTAGAAGCATTCAGGTTTATTTCAAGATATTGGCAACCGTAAAAGCGTTCACCCTTGTATAAAAAAAATGATTTTGTCTGTAGGTGCACTGACGAATATTTGGATCAGTTTGAAGTGTACAGGGTTGCCACGAATTACTGTCCCATACCAAGAAACATTCGTGACATATAACGTTCGTGATTAAATTGTACCAATACCAATTGAAGAAAACAGTTTAGGTATACACGGGCAAGGTAAACTTGAAATTGGTTGACTCCTTATACAACTATGATTTCGTTTTTAAGAACGATTCCTTCACCCAAGATACGCATGCTCTATTCTGAAGATACATCCTTACTTTGAGCGCCCATTAGAAGGGCTAATATTGCCGTAATTCATTAGACGACCAAAACAAACTGTTAGGTATACACCTGTACCTTTTAAGGTATTTGGACTTCAAGTTAACTTCATCGTCTTCTTTTGTCACGATTTGCCATTAAAATTTTGAGGACTCTAATTCAAAACAACCCTGTAGTTCATTCTGATCAAAGGAGGTATTACTCATTGTTGAAAATGGGCTGGGCCTCAAAAAAGATGTAGCTTTGGGCAGCACTAGAAGTAAATCCAACTTAATTGTAGCTTGATAATGGCGTGGTCTGACGTTAGATAATTAACAGTACCTTCAAAAATACATAATTTTTGTTTACCAGCAAAACAACTATTAACTTGGTATCTCCGATCTCTCATTTGTCACAGCTATCGATGAAGAACCAGGATTGGAAGAGATTGTGACTTCCGAGGGTCAAGATTGCCTGCACTCAGATTCCTACATCTTAGACCGTGTGGTGGAGAAAATTGAAGGCGACTCCACTGGAGACGGACCAAAATTGCACGTGGTCAAGAAAGTTCGCGGTTACTCAAGTGATAACTTGATCAAACTCACAAAACCTTTAGTTGTAAGTGGTGGCGTGAAATCAATCTTGATGGATCTGAACTGGTTCTTGATGCGGTTTCAATTTTCAGGTCTATATCGACGGTCCTTTTGGAGCCCCTACTTCACAAATTTTCCGAGCTCAACATGCAGTTCTCATCGGAACCGGAATCGGAGTTACTCCATTTGCTTCCATACTACAGTCTATTATGCACAGGTATGTCAGTTTGAATTAAAGCAAATATTCATGCTGATGATGTTACGTAATTAGAACTGGTCAATGTAATATATTTTGAACAATTTCTTGAATAATTTCCGGGTGTCTGTGTAAATTACAGAACACCACTTGCAGCCTAGTCACTACAAAGAAAATTCAACGGAACATTAATTGCTCTGAAATAACCTCTCACTTTGATACAATGACTTGAAATTAAGCTGTATTTCTGTAATTCGTCCAGAGAAATTAAGATGTTCTTGTCTCGGTTCATGAGAAAGCACCAAGTGCCCTTTTTGTTCAAGGAGGTTTAACAAAATAGAAGATTAGAACGAAACGAAAAGTTTTGCGCCAATTCGTTGAGTTTGTACTCAATAAACATCGTGTTTTGCGTGACAATGCAAATTGATCACTTTTTCTGACATAAATTGAACAATATTAAGTTTCTCGTTTGTTTAAAAAGTTAAACTACAGTTAAATCTTGGCTCTAATCTTGGCCACAAAAATAAAAAAACGAGTATATGCTTTGCTTTAAGCGAGAGAGTTACTCCAAGCTTAGCAAATTTTAAGCTTGTTGGAAATCTCCCACTCTATACGAAGTACACTTTTTCAAACTTAATCATATATTCTCTTGCTTGCAGATATTGGCAAGCTCGCAATACGTGCCCTAAATGCCACTATAAGTGGACCAATGACTTAACACCCTCCGTGCTAAATCTTCGAAAAGTGGATTTCTTCTGGATCAATCGCGATCAACGATCCTTCGAGTGGTTTGTCAACCTCCTCTCCCAATTGGAAATCGAGCAAGCTGAGCAGGGTGGCGCTATGGAGCGATTTCTGGATATGCACATGTACATCACTTCAGCTTTGCAAAAGACCGACATGAAGGCCGTGGGCCTTCAATTGGCTCTTGACCTACTTCACAAAAAGGTACGTTGAAAGTTTATTGAAAATTATGACAATCAATGTCAAGACAACGAATTGAGTACCTACTAAATATGTTTTCATTTAATTTTCATTTTTCATCACAGTACAAACTACGGCGGTAACTTTTAAATACTTGAACCCGCAAAAGTGTTGGGAGCTTTCAAAATATTAATTATATTTGGCATATTTTTAAAAGGTTTAGTTCGTTTTTAAACCTAATTTTACTCGGCCGTCATAACTAATATTCCAGGGAACGAAAAAGGGCGGAGTCGCCAACGATCTATTTTCGAAATTGATCTTTCAAGAGAGCAAAGTTTTTATCTCGAGTTATCGGTGGTATATTGAAGTGTTCCGTTTCTTTTGGAACATCCTGTAGAGTTGTGACAGAATCAATCTTTTGAAAATGCCAAAACGTGTATTTGAAGAGTCATCTAACCTTATATATGGAAATCCCCCATCATTTTGTTGGCGAGAAGTCTGCTTGTACACAAAGTGAACCTTACTTCATCAAGGATAGCTAAATTTATACCGTCATAAGCAAGTCGGATGTTAACTTCACTTTCTTTAGTTATTTTCACTCTAGCTCAAGTACACCCCGAGTATGGTAAGAATAGCCGTCCTGAAGTGTTTCTAAGTACTTAGCTGCCTTTAAAATGCAGCTTTTGTTCAGAGACTTTTTTGACAGAATTTTAGCTCGAGCTATGAAGGATTTTGACCCAAAGTTAAAATAGACGCCTATAGATGGCGCGGCAGGTGAGGGCAAGTAAGGAAAAGAATGTGAGCTTTGTGCATAGTAAGTGCCCCCTCTTTTCCACCATCTGTTGGCGATTTTTTTAAGCTTGGGTAAAAATCCTTCATTTGAAGTAGTTCAATTATTATTCGACCTAATGCTTTTAACAAAGTGGAAAATGGCTTTCTTACTCTAGTATTTGAGAATGACTTCTTATTTCCCTTGATGAAGACCACAAGTGGAGCTCAATATCATTTATGATTATCGTGTCTTTTCAGTCTAAACGCGACTTGATCACGGGTTTGAAGACCCGCACGAACGCTGGCCGTCCCAATTGGGACAAGGTGTTCAAGACGATCTCCGAGGAGAAGAAAGGCAAAGTGACCGTGTTCTTCTGTGGCAGTCCACAATTGGGAAAAATTCTCAAGTTGAAGTGCGACGAGTACGGATTCCATTATCGAAAGGAGAACTTCTAAACGATTTGACCGCCTTTCGAGTGATATGAATGTACAAGATTATCGAATTTTATTTATCTATTTATGTTATGTTCACCATGTTCTCTAACATGTGGCCTAATAGTCTAATCACACATACACACCCACCCTTGCCCGCAGATATCAATTTGCCAAAAATAAATTATGAGAGAACTATCATCACCAAGCACAATCAAAGACTTTCGCATCTTTATTTCCTCCTCTTGGAAAGTGATGTTGATTTATTCTTAAAAATTATGAGTCAGAAGCATTTATACCGTATAGTGTAGAATAATATCCAATGTTTTGAGGTGTATTTTCATGTAGATTTTTTTTGGGGGGTGTTCTCCAGAAATTGTGATGGGGTAAACGTGGCTCGACTAAAATTTGACACGAATCAAATTTTACCAACCCTTTCGTCCAAATTCATTTTCAGTAGAACAAATAAGATTACGATTGTTGAGAATGGTGGGATTTCATTGTCCATTGATCACATGTCTTCTTCGGTACAATTTGATGAACGCGATTCAAACCTTAACCCTGGTTGACATGTGGAACAAGAACCTTAAGGGATCATGGAAATGGAAGTCGGACAATGGATCGATCAACTAAGATCGCTTTTGGCCCTGAGATTCGAGGAATTCGTCGAATGCGGATTGGATCTCGGGATCCATTTCAGGCTCGGTGTCTTCCTCAGTATCGTCTTCGAAGGGTTCGCCCATTTGTTCGGCCATGAATCTTAGTTCCTCCTTGGTTAGTGCACTCTCATCCCCGAAGCTTGAGCCCTGCACAAATAATGATAAAGAAATATCGTTATTACTTGTCTTTTTTTTCTTAATTTGGTAACACTGGAATCTACAATTTTCTAGAATTATCCTTCTTTGTTGGAAAATTGGTAAAGTTAAGTGCGAGGACCAACTTAAAAGGTACGAGAGCTAAAAATGTAGCTCTAAAAAGCTAAATTTGTTACTGGGGCACTCGTCAGATATCTAGTAGTCAAGATATCTATGGCTAATTCAAATGAAGCATGATTTTAAAGCTTTCTGTCTTGGCTTTCTCTCAGTCGATTGAACGATTTTTAGTTTGCTTAGCTTATTTACAAAAATAAAATATAAAAACTAAGAAGCAAAAACGATTATATGACGACCAAGCAAGGGCATATGAGAATCAAAACATTAATTTCAATAGAAAGGACGCCCCAAACTCAAAATGTATATGTATATTTTTTGTTTTGAAGACAAAGATCATCCTTCATTTGAGTGAAAAACAGAATTGTTCTTGAATGTGTGGACAGATAATTGCCACAATCGTGACTGAGGAGAAATAAACAATATTTCTCGACCTCCAAAACCATAACACCAGTTTCTCCGTTTTCAAGATATGCGTCTGCAAAGGCCAAAGAAGCTACATACAGGGAAATCAGTTTCTCTTTAACGATACCTAGTTGTATTTCGAAAGATTGAGCAAGTCCAAATCTTCTGCATAACGCCTCAAACAAAAGTCGAGATGAAGTCATTTTTCAAGAGTTAATTTTGCAAGCACGCATTTTTTAATTGAATAGCCGCAAGAATGCTTGAAACGTGTCTCAAGCAACAAATTGCCGTACTTAATGCTAATGAGAATTGCCAAATTTGCTCCTTTGCTCTTTGAACATAATCTTTTCTGAAGCTTTAGAGGAAAAAGTAACACGTCATTGCTTTACTTGGATTTAATCCCAAAATATTATCAAAACTGAATACTTGTTTTGAGAATTTCTTAAAACCGATTTTTTTTGTCAAAAAAGCCATCCAAAAGCGGAAGTTAACTTTGAACGCCAAACACTTATAACATGCGTAGTTAATTGCTTTTGTATAATACGAGAATAATAAGAGACACCTTAAAAACGACTCGATTTCAAGGAATGAAGGGAAAAAATGCAATTTAAACGAAAACCTTTTTTCAATGGAAACAAAAAATACGACGAAGGGGAAAATGTGAAAGTTTTCATTTCAAAACGGAAAAGAATTTTGACCACCATGACCGTGTATTATTGTGAGAAAACTGAGAACCATGTTTCCACCCTCCTTAGTTGTTAATGTATCTCATCCTTTTTCCTTCTATTTTCGCAATTATTCATTTCGCTATCATGAATAGGGCTGCAGATTTCATGAAAATTCTTTTTTTTTTTTTTCACTTTTTGCGATTTTGTATGCATTGTTTTCATGCTTTTGGTTGATTTGCACTTTTTGCGTTTTTGCCGTAATTTGGTGAATTTTTTCTGGCATTATTTCTGTTATTTACATTTTTAGCCTTGTTGTTGATAATACTGTTGATTTATTCAAATAATAATCAAAGTTTATGACTTTTGATATGCTTTCGCTAATTCTTTCCTTCCACAACAGAGCTTTCTTAAAAAAGGATCTGCATATGATTCAAATTTAACTTAGTCCAAATGTTTTTCAACTGTGTGCTCTTTTTGCATTTTCTTGCTACATTTGTTGGCGTTTTCATTTGCATTATTTGTGGAGCCCAAATTATGACACATACTCTATAATGCACATTAGGGAGTGCTTAAAATGTCTAACCAAAAGCATCGGGACACATTCTACCCTCGGGACACATTCTACCCTCAACCCAAAGAAAAATAATATTCATCGGGAAAAGAAAGTTAAGGATCGACCTTTCAGGACAACCAATCTGCACTTCATCAATCTCCTAATAAAACTTTTTCATATCCCATCTTGCAACTATGACAACTAGATCAGCCTTACTGACTAATGCAGGGGTCAGCACCCGTTTTTGTGTTAGGGCCCACAAAATTTGGCTTGGTGAAGAGGGGCCCATCATACAGATGATGGCAGGTTCATAGGCCCACAAATTAACGATTGAAGACCTCTGGGCCCACAAGTACTATGTACTATAGTACTATGGATGTCTCTTGGGTCCATTTTGTAGGACTTTCCTCATTGGTCGTGGGCCCACCAACGATCACCCTCAGGCCCATATGTGGGCCGCGGCCCACCGGTTGCCAACCCCTGATCTAATAGTCCTTCTTTTTCCCTACCTTTTACTCCTTCGCAACCAATGAAATAATAATAAAAAATATGTTCAGCCTATGAGCTTTAGCTTCTATAAAGCTTCTTCTCTTTCGCGTTCAGTACATCAATAAGAAATTTAAAAAAAAACAGGTCAAACTTTTGTGTCAGAGTGCAAATTTGGGAGCTGCATCAGTACAATGACCTACCAGTCAGCTGTTTGTTAAAAGACCCTTCAATCATCCCGGGGAAAAGAAACATTTGAGCTTACCGAGTGTGTGGAAGGATCATGCTGGAATTGGTTGTAGTCCGATCTGTAGGCGTTGTCATGATGGTAGGTCTCCTCTTTGGCGCCATTCGAGTCTTGGCCCCAATTGTCTTTTCTCAGTTGGACCAAGATACTCATCATCTCTATGATGTAGATGGACATGCCGGGGGGAGGTTCTGATGAGCCCACTTCCTCAACGATGGCCATGAGCTCGTCTAATTTGGGCGTCTTCGAACCCGTTCCCTCGTTGGCATTGCTATTGGCTTCCTCCTCTTCTAAACGCGCGCCGCACATCTACAGAGAAATTCGATCATAGTTTCAAAAACCGTCACTAGATGGAGGCAAAACAAGGATAAAGTCTCTTGATATTAGGACAATTTTCATCTTAAATGTTTGGTCAAAATTGCGAATTAGATTTAAGCTCCAATTTCTCTTCACAGTTCGAGTCAATTGGTGTTCATCTATAAGATTAAGCTGAAAACTCGAAAAGTCATGCTAAGATATCATAAATTAAAACTAGAGATTTCGCCAAAACACCTTGATCTAACACCAGAATCTTTGTCAAGCATCGAGAAACACTGCTTCTTTTGCTTGAGTCTCTACGAGAGCTTTGCTGCTATCTTGACAAAACAAAACGAAGCTTTACTTTTTTGAAGCAATCCCAAATGACTTTGAAAAAGGCCTTACCTTGAGAGTTTGCGAGACACACTTGAGATTATCCTTGTCCTTGCGATTTTCCGGGTTTAGGAGAGTGGTTAGTAGTTCAATTACAGCAAATCCCAACAAGAGGATCCTTTGCTTGTGTTCACCCACGTAGATTCCAAAATGCAGAAAGAGGTCCCCCATGAATAAGATGAACTGGCGCCTTCGTTCCGGCTTCAGATTCGTGTGCTGTTCTTTCAGGCTCTGACATCTATTGGAAAATGTTATCATATGAATTGAAAGATTGGTTTCAAGGAGACGTAACCATTAGAGAAGCAAAATTTCAATACAACATCGTTTGATTATAACCATTTTCCGACCATGAAGAGCCATTCAATTGTGTCGACGACCTTTTTCAAAGTTGAGGACTCTCATAAGATATAACAGTTTGTGATGATTAGGGCCCGGAAATATTTTTTTTTAATATAAAATATTTTTAAAATATTTCTCCACTTTTCCTCGATATTTTAAATATTTTGGCTGTTTTAAGGAAAAAGTAAATATTTTCTCAAATATTCTTGTCAAAAAAAATATTTCGCGCAAAATTGAGGAAAAGAAATGAATGACTCAGTCAAGGATGTCAATGACTCAGTAGAGCCTTTCCAAAATGAACCGAAAATACAAATATCTCTACAAAATGACAGTTGTACTAAGATTAGACATTCACAATCAAACATTCACAAAAAGTCAAACACGAAAAAACTGCGCTATCTATTGAGGCAAATTGAAAATTGTATTGTTTAATTCAATACCATGTCAATTTTGCCCCCAAAGACGGCCAAATGCATCAATTTCAGCAGAAACAAATTTGGAAAATCGGCGTACAAAGGCAAAAATACCTAAAAATGGCCTTGTCAAAAAAATATTTCTTGAATATCCGGCTTTTTTCCAAATATGTTGGGCTTTTGAAGAAACTGAACATTGGATATTTTGTCACTTTTTTGCAAATATTTTTCCGGGCCCTAGTGATGATTATTCAACGGATCTGAATCTTAAATAATTGAAAAAATGGTGTTCAAAAAATCCATTTTGTCCATTCTTCAATATTCTTTGATGTGCCGGTGCTTAGCTTTGTTCTATTAAAGTTTTTTCTCAAAAGCAAAGACTTTCAACGCCAGGTTATCATAAGGAAGATATTTTGTAATGGTGTGCATTTAAAGTTAATTCATATTCCCCAATCAATTAGTGGTTTTAAGGGATTTAATATAATTATTTGACAGACAGTTGTCAAACATTTATTCATATAAGTTACTGTACCTTAAAAAAAACTTGGCCGAGAACTTGATAAACACTGACGAAAATTGATGAAATATTGATGAAAAATTCATTGAGCAAAGATGCTGAACTAACTCTTACTTGGAAAGGACGGCTTTTCTGACGGGTTGAGTTCCAGATTGGTCAACCACGCCCACAGAGAGGGCGTCCAGCAATCGAGCACCGGTGTATCGGAAATTGTGCTCCACGAGGCAGGTCTCCACCATCAAATCGACGCAACTCTATAAACATTATAAACTGAATCTAACCACCCAAAATCGTGATTTTAAAACCCATGTTTCCATTCCTACCTCAAGGGTCTGAATTTCGTGGGCGACGGCGGACAAGACATTGATCAAATGTTCCGCAATCTGGTCGATTTTGGCCGGTGAATAAACCAACACGCCCACACCACCACGGACCTCCTCCAAAGGATCGAGATACATATGTTGTTGCTGTTGAACAGCGGCCCAGTGCGACGTATTCCGGGCCATATTGCGGGGCACAAACTCCGCAGCGGAGGCACTGAGACTCTTGGGCCTGAAAAACAACCCTCAAAATTTGGTCAAACAGGCCTCTTGGTAACCCAGAGCAAGAAGTACTAAATTTCCTGGAGTGGCAGACTCGCAATAGAACTAATGATTTCCAGTGGAAATAAACCAATTACATTCTTCTGCAGTTGAGAACTTAGTTGTGCTAGTGAAACTGCATATTTAAAGTTTCTGCCCAATCAAACGTTGGACTCATAGGTTATGCTCTCTCAAAGCTCAGTATAAACCCTACTGAGTGATTGAGTCAGCCCTCTTTAAGTAGTTGTACCACAAAAGGGCCAGCTCACTCATTCTATGCTCTCTTCAGTACAAAAAAAAATAATAACATTCAACTTATAATTACGGCATTCGATTGAGCTAAATATTGAGGTACATAGCTTACAGAACGATCCTACTGGAAATCATAATTGCCATTTTTAGCCTGCCACTCCAAGAAATTCAGTGCTTATTTTCCAAAGGAAATCGTCTTCCATACCTGAACTCATTTGCCGTGACATTAAGTCGGGCTTGAGCTGGGGTATGGTTTCGTTGGCCGTATTGGTAGCCGTATCCGGGGGCGGGTCCACCAGGGGGTGGTCCACTCTGATATTGACCTCTATGATGGTCGGGTACGGCTCCGTAGTTCTGATCGTATTCGTTATTACCCGAGGACCATTCATCGGCATTGGGATGCGGGACTGCGGGCACACCCGAACCTAGGGTTTCAGGAGATAAATGGATCAATTATTTGATTTGAGTCCCTTGTTAAATTGGTATTTCCTAATTGCTAAATCTTGAGTGGTCTATCAATAATCAAAGGTATTGCAATTTGCTCATTGTACAGAGAGAACGAATAAGCTGATGCTCGTGTGTTGGGCCGCAAATTTGTTCAACCGAGTCTGAAAAGGCCCATTAGAGGTTCAACCAAGACCATTATATGGCCGTTTTCCTAAGAACTCGGAGTGCCAACCCATTTTAAGCTATTCTAACCTACCTAAATATCGTGAACGGCACTATGAGTTCCTAGGAACCCTTCATAAAACCATCCTAATTCAAATCCCACCATTAACTCTGCCTAGGTTCTAGTAAACACAATCAAAAAACGGGTGGTCTAAGCAAGAAACTATCCCTTTACACTTATTTTCCCACTCACCATTGTTATAATTAAAGGGATCCATCTGTCCCATGGTCCTGGTCAAGTCATTTAAGCCTATCGGCGCCTGATGGGGTCTTCGCAGTTCCCGCCCATTTCCCCCATCCCCCACGTTTCCCCCGTGATTAGGCGGAGGTCCACTGGTGATTCCACGGCCATAACCGCCGCCGTTATTCATGGCTTCGGTGCTGAAAAACAGATAGATTTATTCATCCACGTGCAAAACACGCTGCAGTTCAATATTGACATTACCTCTCAAGTAATTTGAAGCGAGAAGAGGCGTACTTTCAATGAGGAAGGATGGATTGTGGAACAAGAACGACGTTGTGGGGATGATGACCTCGGAGTTGATACCTACGTACGTACGTACGTGGATGCTGATGGATGGATGGATAGATAGATGGTTGGTTGGTTCAGTTGGTGGAGCCGATTGCCAGTTTAGGGACTAGTAGATGGGAGTAGGGTCTAGGCTAGGAAAATGTGCAAAGATTTATTTGCATTTTTGGTGTTGAACTTCATTTTCAAATAATACGTTGAGAGAAATTGAAATTTGTGTGGCTTTTGTGAAAATTTTAGTCTTTTGTGTTTTAATTAACGCATCAATCTTCATGCCTGAAATAATGTGTTTAGAGATGAAATTTGAATGATGTTGATTATCACAAAAAGAGCTGATTGTCAATCAATGGTGTTGTTCAGCGGGCAAAAATAACTGTTTTTCAAATTACTTGAGCAAAATTGTAATTTCAACATTTTGCTTTGGTACTAATGACACTTTTTTAATCCTACTGTTTTATGTTTTTGGCTACTTATTCAAGGTGCTTTTACATGTCTTGCCATGACCAAGATTCACACAAAAAAGTTACTCATCAATATCTAATTTACTTGCATCAAATTTATCTGAAGTGACTAAAGAATTTGCAGCTAGCCAAGCACTCTTACCGCAAACTCAAAGAATGAAGGGCCAATAATCAAAGAGGAATTTGATGGCTTGCAATTATTTCCAGATATATATATAGTTTGATGGCTTGCTTACTCTTTGGCAATCAAAAGAAGTCAAGTGAGGCAAACAACTTAACTAAGGTTGTCACATATTTTCAAACCAATTCGATCGAAAATATTTCAGACAATAGGTAAGTTCCATTTCGAAATTCCGCTATAAAAGCCACAATTTTGCTTCTTCTGAGGCTGACTTTGTCATTCTCTTGAATTATTTCACCATTTTCATTCAGGAATGCATTTTCCTTGCCTAAAATTACAAACAGGCTTTTAATTCAAAAGTGGGCAGAAGCAATCGTCAAATTGTTGATGGAAGTATTTGATTTAGATCTGCCGTCACAAACTTAGAGGGAGCCTTTGGGCAGTTATCCTGTCCTATCTTTTCCTGCATTTGAAGCTCATTTTATTTGCATTTTCGTACAACTCTATTCATGCGGCCGCTACATGGATGAAACTTGGACTTGGCTGCATGCATGGAGGAGAGCGATTTGAGCTGCTCGGCCCGATTGGGCTGGACTGGATCAGCCACACTTGTTTTTCTCTTCTCTGTACATTTTTCGGGCTGTTCTGGGCTTTGGTCGATTTGTTAGGCATGTTTAGAGCAGGGTGAAAGCTTGGGCAGGTTTTGTTTTTCCTTAGTACGTAGTCTTGAGATATAGGTTGCGTTTGAACAAACGATAAAGTAACGGTATTTAAATTGACTTGGTTTAATTGATTTTTGTATTTTGAAACCCGTTTTTGCAAAATAGGAGACAAATACTGGGTTCTAAAAATCCCCTAAAAATCTTCAAAAAAAAAACAATCTTCAATTTTTGGGCCAGAATTTTGGTTTATCACAAATTGTTTCATGAAGTTCGTCGTCAAACAATTTGCCGATGCTGTTACCTCAGAAATCTTCTTAGGACGAATATTTTATTTATAAAATGGAGTTTATCATCCCTCCAAACACCCAGAATTGTCCCATCAACGTAAAAGAGACACTTTAGATTCTTTTTTAAAGGTTAAAAACTCTTTATTATGCCAAAGCGATAAGTTAATATTTCATAAAAGAGGACTTGTGAAAGCCACATGAGAATTTGGTTCAAGGCACAGACAGTGGTAGAACACATCACTACGGCAGTTTTATCACAGCAAGCGTTCAAATTCATCGAACATTCAGCCTCATTCGGCCAAAACCTGCGAATCGATGTGGAAGATCCGGACAGCTAATGATATCGTTGATATCCAGTGGGTGAAGCCTTGCTATTCATCCAATACTGATGAAGCGATACCAAGAACGTGATCACGTACAACGAAGCCGCCACGCCGCAATTATGGGCTAAAAGGTCATAGTTCCTCTCCAAATGAGCCAAATATTCCTCTTGAGTCTGGAATCAAAAAAGTTATTCAGCACTATCTTAGCTTTTTTTTAAATGATTAATTACCTCTATATCCGGTCCAGGCTCTGGAATATCTTCTATAAAGGCCACACTACGGCTGTGCAAGGCCACGGACATGAAAACCAGTTGTAGCATGCCCCAGATGCTCAAGCAAAGGCCGAAAATGGACATTTTGGGCCCGCAGAATCGCATGGAGACCTTGGGAGAGCGGATAAAATCCACTCGAGGATGTATGGAAGGCATGGGGCACTGGAAAATTCACAAAAATTGGACAAAGAGAATATTTGGGAACTTGGGATCAGCTGTGGCAAACAGCCAAACACTTGAAACTTCTTAAATCGCATCATAAAAACATTGCATACTTGACCCTTGTTCTAACAGCTGACGTTGATTGAGCTTTTTATCGCAAGGTTGTCGTAATTTTTCTCTGATCAGGAACATACACTTACGCGAAAACAACGTCGGATTCGTTTGAAAATGTTGAATTTTCCCCAATTCAATGGTCGAGCACGTATCCTTCGGATTTCACCAATCATACATGGGCTTGAAAAGTCTTCTTAAATCGACTCTTTTGTCTCCATCCAGCAACAAGTCAAAAAGGCCAGGTAGAAATGCCGAAGTATGTTGGAAGTAAGGCGATGCTGACGCGAACAGGGGAATGACGTGTGTTGTGCACTTGAGCATGTCATTTACGTATTATGTAGTAAGCTCGACCTCGAACAGAGCAGCGCTCCAAGCGGGCAGTTTTGGTATTACGGATGGAGAAACTATTTTTCCTTAAAATATACTTAGTCCGAGATGGGAGCGGCAAAAATCTAAATTGCGAAGCTTCAATCGCAAATGTGGGAAATTTGTAAAAATTGAAGAAAGAATGCCACGGAGCAAAGTTTGTAAAAAATAGAGCACTATAATCACAAAGACTTTTCACGTGAGATTTACAAAAGAAGCTCAAGGGAGAGAAGCGTTGTTAGGCTTTTTTTCAAGCTTTACGTATTTGCCACTGTTGCCACAATTAAACCCAGTAAGTTCCAGTGAATAAGTGATTTAATTTGAAAACAGTTCGGCAGTTAAACTTTATTATAAGTAGTGCTAAAGGCCTTACTTTTTCTGGTCAAAAGCTTCCATTGGCCACATTATTTCTCCAGCGTTTCTTAGTTTGTTAGGCTTTTTTGAAATGTAATCTGTTGCCTCTAGTATCAAGCTCACGCTTCTCTCCCATGAGCTTAATTAAGATTGAATGGTCAGTCTGGTCAAAATTTCTTAAACTAGGGGTCAGAGCCCCCAAAGGGGACCCTGAGATCCTCCAAGGGGGCCTTGAAGTTTTTTTGAAAATTGCCAAAAAGGGTGAACTTATCAAAATAACATGTTCATAAATTATTTCGAATTTTGACACCATTCAGTCCTTCATAATTATGCTCCCAAAAAGTTTTTTAGTTTTTAAATGCAAGAAACATATAGTGGAAATGTCGTGTGCTCCAAGAGGAAGTTTGTAGGATTTTGATACCCTAATCGTTTAAATTAGTTGGTGGAAGGAATGGTCAGGACTCAAAATATTTACTTGAGGACTTGGAGAAGGTCTACTCTTGGGTTGGTCAGAGTAACATGGCATTTAACGGGATGAAATTCCGCACAATGACGTATGGGGCGTCAAAATTAGATGTTCCTCTCAAAGAAAATGAAGGTTGTGATATTGAGTAGGTATCGTCCAATGAGAATTGGGAGTTGTCGTCCAAGATGATGGAAATTTTGATGAGCATATCCAGTTGAAAGTGGGGAAGACATTTCAAACGTGTGGCTGGATCTATCGCACTTTCAAGTGCACAGATAGTATTACGATGCTAAGTCTGTACAAGTCGATTGTTCAACCGCATCTTGAATATGCTTCCCCCATTTGGGCTCCAATGAGTTCAGCAGGTTTGCAAAAGGTCGAGCAGGTCCAAAGATGTTTTACTAGGAACATCACAGGAATGAGAGAGCTCTCGTATTGGGAGAGGCTCAAGAAGTTAGGGCTGTTCAGTACTCAGAGAAGGTATGAAAGGTATCTGATACTGTATGTCTTCAAGAGCATTCATGGGCTCTGTCCTAACCAAGGATTTGAGATCAGTTGTAGCGATCGTAGAGGTCTTACGTGCGCTCTGAGAGCACCTCCAAATCCTAAGGAATCGAGACTAGTTCGAGCAATGAAGTCCTCCTCTCTTCTTTATCAGGCTCCTTCATTGTTCAATTTGTTGCCTATTTGCCTTAGTCGGGAATATGTTGGAGCTGATCCTCTAACAGCATTTAATACAGGATTGGACAAATTTTCAAACACTATTCCTGACCAACCCACTATACAAGGGTTGTATAGATCTGCCAACAGTAACTCATTGGTAGTTCAAATTTCATATAAACATTAATTTTTGAAACTATATTAACGATTAACTTTCTTTACAGGGAATCCCATTTCTTGTAGCGGTATTGAAAAATCCGCCCCCCCCCCAAATAAAAAAAATAATCCAAGAAGGTACAGTGGTTCTTGCCTAATCTTGGCACTGTCGGCCCCCAATTTTCTATGAAAAGTTGCTTTTAGGAACTCAAATTCTTAGTTTAAAGGGGCCCCGGGGGTCTCAAGAAGCGCTAAGGGGGCCCTGGCTAAAAAAAGTTCAAGAACCCCTGGTCTACATAGACTTGAAGAGGAAAGAGAAGAAAAGGATAAAAGTGCAACGTTGATGGGAAAAATTGAAAGTCATGCATATTCACTCACAGAACATGCACAACTTTCATGCGCTTTAATTACGTTATTAGAACAATACAATTTTGCTCTTTTTCTTCAGCTTTACTCGCTTTTCTTGAATCCTTTGGAGACTTAGATTCTAAAAGTCGCTAATCAAAGATGCACGTAATATGTTTCTCAAGCGTTAGTACCAGATATTTTGGCTGTACTGAGGAACGTAATCAAACAATGGACATTTTTGTAATGATTGACCCGAAAATAAATTTTAAGATTTCAAACAGTAGTTGCAAGAGGATAGAACACATTTTTCTTCTTTCAAAATTTTCAGATCACCACAAAATGGGCAATTTTGAGCCCAACACAACCAAGACCAAATGTATCTTAAATATTTTCTATAATGATGAGACCAAATATTTCAGACTTAAAAACATCACGGTGCCGTGAAATGGAACCATGTCGAGAACTATTTTAGTTGTGCACAACCTCACAAGGCATGTCAAAGCAATTTATCTGTCTTTTATTGAAGAAACAACTTTTTTTTCATACGCATAGGGCCTCTGACATAATAGAGAATTTGTCAAGAACTATAATTATATCTCAACAATATCATCGATAGAGAGAAAGAAAAGCAAGGGTTGAGCAACACAAAGGAAGGGCTATTTGCAGGGCAATAGGAGACCTTGAAGACCATAATAGGTGTGTAAAGGTATATTCCCACATTAGATGTCGTTAAAGGTAATGGAGATCCATTAGCTTGAGCTCCTCTGATTCGAAGAAAATGCCTCATTGAATAATTTGACAAGAATCGTTATCAGTCATTTGTATCTCATGGTTGGCCAAAAGGCGGATTTGTTTAGCAATTGATGTATTGTCTCTTAGATTTCATGGGAACTTAGTAATGAGTCAAAAAAGACAAAGGTTTACAGAGGTGGAATTACCCTTAAAATGGTTGAAATCCAGTGCTTTCAAACAAATAGTGTAGGCTAAAGCAATTATGAAAAGCCATGTAAGAACATGGTTGCAATTTTTTGGAAAATTTTCAATGCAAGCTCGTTAGACTTCTTTGGAAAGATCTTGCAACAAGAGGTTTAAGCCATTCACTCTGTGCCTTCTCTTGCCTGTAATTTAAAGACGCATAACTTTTGACTCTGCTCTTCGATTAAGCTGAAAATTTAAAAAAAAATCCCTCTGTGAGGTTCAAAACCCTGTTGAAAGAAAGATAAACGTAATCTGTTGATTCCCTAATTTTCTTGAAAGCCATCAGAGTCCTTCTTTGACGAGATTCTTGACCAAAGGAGGTTGTGTAAGGTGCAAGAAATACTAAAGAAGATGGGGAATGAAGGAATATGTCTAAATATTTCACATCTTCAATGCACATTGCATATACATTATATTTGTAGACTAGACTTATGGATTGTAGACTAAATCAAGGACACCTCTAACGTTCTCCACGACTACACGTAGAATACAAAAAAGATGAAAATCGTTGTGCTTTGGTCGAAAGTTTGAATCTCGCGCGGCCAGTGAAACACGCTGTATGAAATAGTGTACAGGATGCATCACTGAAAATCGGACATGAATAATTGATAATTTGAGGGAACTGAGCCGTCGAATCAAAAATCACTTGTTACAAATGATGTTGATTGCAACAATATTTAACAGATCTATTACTAAGTTATTCGACACAAAGGCCCTTGCTTTTAACCACCGTCTTGAATCTCCTCTTTGCACATGAGCAAATGATCCGCACCTGCTTTGCTGGTATTTTAGTCCATGCAGCTTTAAAGGCTGCAGCCAAGGAAGCCATTTTTTTAAACCTTTCCTCCCCACCTTCTTCTCCAGAATGGCCTAACAAGTAAAGTTCTTGGATTAAGATCTGAAGAAACCTTGAAGCAATGGTCCTCACAGACAAGCCTCAGATAACCAATCCTTTTTATGAGCATCTTTCTTGGTTGCCTTTTTTCTTGCTGAAACAGCGGAAGTCTCCAAATCCCCTCAAAATAATAACAAGTGATTGGCCTATGAGCTGGATTTGAGGGTCTTCACGCTAGAATTGAAATTGGCGTTGCTGGCCATAATCAAACCTCCGTCCGATTTTGAGTGGCGCACCCTGTATTTAAAAAAGGTCTCTTTCCAACAAAGCTAACGTTGGACTACACCGCCAAAATAATTCATAAACTGTGGTGAATTTTTGAAAGTGATCTCAAAGAGACGCAAGCAATCCTCATTATAAAAAAATAGAAAGAAAGAAAAACTCTCATCTTTAGCACTCTATGCCCCAATAGAATATTTTTTCAAACTGGCTTGCCTCCAAATCAAACACAACTTTCCTCAAATAAGTGGATTAATGGACCAAACAAATGCAAATACACTAAGCACACACTCTGCCCTAAGTAATCCTTATTTACAATCCCCAGCATCCTTTTAGTTCTTTCCTCGATCAAATGAACATCTGACAAGTTGCCAAACAGTATGGAACTCAACGACCATTTTCCGGTTTCAAAATTCTTCTCCCCGTTTCAAAGGGTCCCAACCCAAAATTGCGCGTTCAATAAGTTAGAGTGCGCCAGCTAGATCGAGATAAAGCTATAGCTCGGGGAAGTCAAACAGCCCCAGGGCCTCACATGGAACCACATTTTCCTTTGATGGAACAATCCAATTAAAATACCTCTGGGACGTCATATCTCCATATACTTATAAAACACTCACACACGCGTGCTCATAGCTACATGTAAAGGAACGTCGGAGAGACGCAGAAAAACACGCCCTTCGATTCCACCTGGATTCCAGGGAGGCTTGTCAATACGTACTGCAACCCATTTCGTAGCTATCTTCAGTACCATAAACCGCCCGTCGGTCGACCACGAGTAGTACTATTAGCACAGACGCCACACTCGATGAATTTGTTGGGAGTAGTGGATTATTGGACCCCTGAGTCGAGCCTGAGGTTCGAACAGACATCGAGTTTGTGAGTGTGCTTTTTTCGGCCCGCTCCTTCACGAGTTTAGGCCCCGTCATCGGTGTTTCGGCCCTTTCAGGCCCAATCAAAATTCCTCTCGAGTTCCCCTTCTTTTTCGTCGAGCCCAAGGGACGTAGTGGATGTGTCCCACTGAGACACAGTCAATTCGGAGACATCAACCTTCTTCAATTAAGGGTCACACGCGTAAGATTTCGGTGGATAAACACATCTGTACCGAGTGAAGTGAGTCACCATGATTATGCGAGAGAGGACGGAGTTGCTCTTAATCCTGATCTCGGTTTGTTGGACGAGTGTTTGTGCCTTCGAATTAACGATATTGCACACCAATGACCTGCATTCCCGATTTGATGAGATCACTGGGCGTGGCTCGGCCTGTCGAGATAAGGATCGTGAGCAAGGACAGTGCTTCGGAGGCGTGGCCAGGATCAAATATGCCGTCGATCAAATTAGAGATGAGACTCGTGGGAACATGGTGTTCCTCAACGGGGGAGACTTTTTCCAGGTGAATATAAGCTGGGATTTGGGGAAACCTTTCAAGACTTGTTAAGATGAGATTACGGACAAAGAGCTCCGAATGGCTGAAACTGATTATTGACATCTTAGATTGGAAGTGTTATAACTGATAACGTGCAGTTTGGCCCTTCGCGACCTTGACGAGAATGAGTTGTTGTTAAAAGGAAACGAGTTTGGAGTGGCAATTTTTGGGTCATATTCTTTGGACTGGACGATCATTTCTTTCTTCGCCTTTGACGCTTGGTAAAAATCGTGAGCGAGCACCTTCTTGTTCTTTGACAAACTGCGTCTGGGATGAAGATGAAGTAGAGACGGACCTCTTAAAAGCACTTGCACATTGAACAATGGACCACTTTGTTCCAACGCGACTTGTCGGCACGTTCATCATTGGATGGCTCAAAATTTAATGGTATCAATCGTCCTTAATAGAGACAAAAGCGATTCCTTTTTAGGGCAAGGGCAAGATAGTTTAGCCCTACAAAGAAGGAATGTTCATTGTCCGATCTCATTCCAACGATGGTACTTAGTCACGATAAAGCGTTTCTCACGATAGACTCTATCAAGCCAAGGCCAATTTACGATGCATCAATGTCAATTAATATTCGGATTTTTTCATCCGTTTTTCAAAGAGTTATTTACTAATTGAAATTCGACCATTAAGACCCTAGTTCTTGCGCTTCTGAATAAGACTGTTAGCAATGTTAAAAAGTACGGACAAACTACAGTTAAATATTTACCACGCTAACGATTATTAGTCACGATGATTGATTGATAGCGTCCCTTTTCAAAGATATTTGTTTCTTCTCTATATTTCAAAACATTCCAATGGGGGGCCTTAGATTGAATCTTGGACCAATTTCACAGCCTTTGTTGCGACAATTTATGGTGAAAGTCCGCTAATGTCATTCTGACGCCTTCAAGTTCCATCAATAAATTTGTCAGGGAGAAAAATTTCGTCTTCAGATGTTTTTCTGTGATTCATCAGACGAAGAATGATCATTGGAAGAGCTTGACGCAGGTCAAAAAGGCCAAAATCTCGAGACTTCTCTCTAATGGGAAATGGGCGGGAGTCTTCAAAGCGCTCAAAAAGCATTTGTCCTTGAAGTGATCCATTTCCTACACAATAATAGCCTTTTCCCGATCCACTTAAGCCGCATTCAAAGACTTGTTTACACAGGGGAATGTGCTCTGATTCGGTACAAAGAATAACTTACCATGAACAGTAGCAAAGGTGCAGCTACACAACACGTTTTATATCGAAGTTCGAGACAAACTTCGAAGTCACAGATGCAATTTTCCTTGGTGTCTAAGGAGGTCTCTGCAAGAGGTTGCTAGGTTGTAAATCTGTGATGTCGAAGTTCGTCTTAAAGTTGAATATAAAACGTGCCGTGTACCTTGAACGAACGGCCTTCATTGAATGTTCCAAAACGTCCTGTACATTCACGCCAAAGGTAGGATGGTGAGGATCACTTTCACTTGTTTTGTGTTGGCCACAAAATCAAACAAAGATACATAAACACTCGTCACGTAACACTCTCGATACCGAACACTGCTGTGTCCACAGATTCATTATTCTGGCTGACATTTGTTGCTTATATCAAGGGTAAGACACTCCCTTGGGGAAGAAATCTTCGAGATTTTGAGGTGAAGAAGTGCTTTGTAGTTCGCACTACTTTGAAGACGCATCTTCGGAGCTTCTTACCCTGCAGGTGAATGCCGAAGAAAGCTAAGCTTGCATCTCCGATGTCTGACGAGAACATCATTTTTTCTCGACTCAGATTGACGGATGGAAAATAAAAAGCTTCAAACGCGGAATGAAAGAGATCTTCAGATTTATTCTCTCAACAAGACATTTCTCTCCAAAGGAAAACGTTCGATCTGATCTTATCGGGACAGTTTGGATTTTTCTCTTCATGCCCTGTGGCTACCGACATTTTAATTCACAGAAATTGAGCTGTTTTTCTCAAGATTTCAAATTTTCTCATCCAAAGCTATATTTTTCACTGTTTTCATCCGAACTCGTTTTTTAAACGAATCTGTCAAAATTTGCACTATTTTTATTTTTCATATGAAACGATTACTTTGCAAACTGTGGCTTCCAATTGAACGGTAGGAGATACCAATCAGCTTGATGGAAATTTCCATTTCACTAGAGTATGGATGAATGTCAAAGGAATTGATGAAACTTCAAACCAAAATTTTTTAAAGGATCAAATACGATTAAGCGTTTAAATAATAGCCATTTGAATTGCAAAACGAAAGAAAGGAGGCCATTTTCAGTGTAAGGTATTACAAAGAACTGCTTCTACATATGTTCTATACTACTATGTCAAAACTTTCTTAATGCATATCCTCAAAACAATTGAAGTTTCCAAGCTCCTTCTTTTGTGAATTTTAATTCCACTGGTAAGTTATATCCTACAAATTTCTAGTGATTCTTATCCGTGACTTTTATCCATGATTTGTGCTCCAAAAGCCTTGAATTCAGGCTTGATCTGGAATACTGCTCAAAAATTGTCAAGCTACGAGAGGCAACACATTAAACCAAGAAGAAGAAGCTCGAAAACGAAATACACTTCATTGTTCGAGTTGCTTAAGATCCTTAAAGACTTAGATGAGGTGTCAAAACGCTCCATAAGCTTCACCTATCACTAGATTAATCGGGCTTAAATTCTTACGAATAATTGTTCAACGTAACACATCTGTAAATGGCAAACCTTTGGCGTATTTATTCCAGCAAAGTTGCAAGTCAGTTTTCATTTTGAGCTCCCAAAATCTGCCAAAGCCGCAAAGTAAAATGTCGGGCACGCGTTGCCAAGACCTTGGGTTTCCTGTTCATTTCCTGACAAGAATCTCGAGGTGAACTAAAAACGGTTTGTTACCTTTTGACCATTCCAACGCATGGATTGGAATTCAAGCCAAGCTGATTTAAAATCACCTCGATTTCGGTAGGGAAAAATCACTTCATTGCTTTGACAAGACGTAAGAGTAATTGATTGAATATCCTGCGGATTGGGGGAGGATAAAAAATGTTTATACAAGACCTCTTTAATCATTCCGAACGCCAAAATATCAATATACAAACTCTCCCCCATCGACATGGATTGGGGCAAATGTGAATAACTTTTTGAGGAAAGATGGGTGAAGTAAGCGCCAAATTCTTTCAAAGAACAATTGGTGACAAGTGCATTTCTTTCTGTGCTTGAAATTGAGACACAACTCTAGTCACTCGGAAAACACAAGGTGCCCTTGTTCCCATTGAAGAGGTTGCCCTGGACTACTTGTATTTACGAGAATCGTTTGTTCCCAAATCAGAGTTGATCCAGGAATTTGAGACGACAAACGGACACGTCCGTGCGCAATTACAAGTCGCACAAGGAAATGCTCCGGCTTGTTGAATTCGCAACTTGGCCCCAAGATTTTGCAATTCCACCCTTCATTAACAATGAGTTTGACATGATGACATACCGACATTTCCAAACCTCAAAGAAATTCCAAAGCAAAATGATCAGTTCCAATACACACTGTGACGAAGTGTAAAACGGAAATAATTTTAAATGTAGATATCTCGCTTGGTATACAAGATATTAAGACTTGGTTAATTTCAACAGAAAGTTCCGAATCTTAGTTTTCCAACAACTTGTTAAAGCTGAACATTGTGGATTGCGAAATTAATTTGTCTACTTGGTGACTTGGATACACGAGTTAGCGTAATATAATGCAATTGCAAAAATAACCTTGATCCTGAATGCCTTGAAATTAGACTTCTACCTTTTCTTCAAATCTTCCTCAACAATCAAATGTCAAGCGTAGAAATGTAAAACTAACTAGGTGTTCCTCTACTCACTTGATCAGGATTCTTTTTAATACTATCTGTGGTAATCATTCAAGATAGACCAGCAAGGTGATGAACATTTGTCAAATTGGTCTTCATGGCAAAAACGATCGGAGAGTCCGGTAATGTGACTTATATTCGTAAAAAGGCCTACTTGGTAGGCATTGGAAAGCAATGATAACCATTAGCATCCGAGCTAGTGAATTGATATGATCCTCCGATGTATGCATTCTCATATGAGGCCTCTATCTGATCGAACAAAATTCGAGATATGTTTAAAAGCAAGGAGGTAATTCAAAGTTGACGATACTTTTGGCATTCTGGGGAATGACTTAAGTACTTTCTTGAGGGACATTTCAGGAAAGGGAAATTTTTGTAAAAGACCATGATTTTCACATTTATCATCAATGTACTGGGATGGACATTATGGGCCCTGAACGGACCTTGAGGCGTTTATGGAAAATGACGAATATTTTCACATTTAATATCTCTAAAAAGTTAGGAATCAATGTGTTAAGCAAAGGGTATTTTGGGGATAATGGGATTTCTTCTTGTTTGGTTGACTTTTTAGAAGGGTTTTAGAGGTTAGGTGGAGCTCATTAATTTTAGGGTTTCTTGTTAGGACTGCCAAATGGTCTAAAAATTAGCAGAACCTGCAATCTAGGGTCAACAACCAAATTTGGGTCAAGGCCCACAAAATTTGGGTATGTGTTATCAGGGGCCCACAAAACATACGTTGGTAGGTTCAGGGGCCCAGAAATTAGCGATCAAAAAGCGTTAGGCCCACGAGTACAGTACTATGGATGCTTGCAGGCAGGGTTGGTTTAATCTAGAGGGCTAACAGAGAAATGTCACTCCAGTAAAGTGAGTGGAGATTTGTTATAAACACACTTAATTGATCCAACAGCAAGGGTGTCAAGTGACTTGATTGGTCAACCAAAGCAGTTGAATGAGCAATTTTGCCACTGACTCCCTAAAAACGAACAAGTAACTTTTTTTCATATCATTTCTCATTTTTTAAAGATTTCATTTTTTCTAAACCAGGGCATTTGATATGAAAAAATTGATTTGTGTCCTAATAGGTTGAATGATCGAAAACAAATGTTTTGGTAAATTTACTGTATTGTATTGTATAAAGTTATTTCTTAGACACAAGTCAGTGTTTGGACAGAATGTAAGGTAAAAAAATACGATAATTAATTTACAGGAAGGGGGTGCTAGTAAATGTCGCAATAAAGTCTTTCAAGGCGGCGTTTGAACTGTGTCAGCGAATCTGCTTTCCTGATGTCAGTCGGGATGTTGTTCCAAGTTTGGATAACTCTGTTAGTGATATCCTTGACAGACATTTATTTCATTTTGACATTAATTTTAAATTCTTGAAACCTTACAAGTTGCACATGTTTTAGAAAATCCCGTCATGTGATCATGTAAAAAACCTCTTTTTTTACGAGATCACACCAGATTTTTTTTTTAAAATAATTATTGAAAATCCCACTTATCCCATTTTCAGAGGTAGAAAATCCCGTTCCGGGATCTTGGTGATAATCCCTTGACCAATCTTGCTCGCGAGCCCACTAATTTGAACTTTTACCATGGCTCCTGGGCCCACCAACGATTACCCATCGGCCCACATGTTGCCGGCCCCTGCTTTTGACAAATATATACTGTAGATTAGAGCACTGTAGATATATATATATATTTCAAGAGTGGCGGAAATTTGATTGAGCACTGTAAATAGTGACAACACTTGATATTTCCCTTGATCGACCCAGCTACGTAGCTAAGGTTTGTGGATCAGGAGGTAATAAGAGAAATGTGATTGGCTTTTGAAGTCTGAAAAGGCTATTCCCACCCCTTTAATTTCAGCAGGAATCAAACCCCGATCACGGTTTATCTCGTCAAAATTCAATTTGAAACAAGGTATTCGTGACTTGCCCTAGCTTTATTCCTCGTGATTGCTTGTTCCGTTTCCCAAGCATCACCCTGTAAAAAGAAAGCTTCCTTTTGTTTTCGGCATCAACCATTTCTTAAAATGACTAAGTTCAGTTATTATGATGTCAAAAATATTCTAGCCCGCCTTTTGGGATGACTCAGAGTCTTTCTGAATGGTCATGCTTTTTTTATTTGTTGGCTCATATGCAAATCATACATCAGCATGAGATGGGAATATGAGTATGGAGGAATGATAATTCATTAAGGACACCACTGATTTTTTCTTACTTAAAGGAAGCTTAATATTTGTTTTGGAGGATTTTCTGTACATTTGCGCTCAAGGCTCAAACTCATGTTCATAAAGTGCAAACGTCATTTTTCATTGTAGATCTAGCAAGATTAGGATTTGACATCAAAGATCCCCAGGACTCTTTCTATTTCATGAATTTTTTTCCTTTTTAAAAAACAAACATAGAAGTCATAGGACTTTTGAGAACCCAACAATGGTCACGAATATTAAAAAAGTCACTTAAAAAACGTGTTTTCATTGATGTGATATAGCAATTTACTGACTTGGTTTTAACTCCGTCTTTTCTAATCTTGTACTGTCAAAGTTCGATATATGAATATTATCCGTCAAAAGCCGTATTAGCCTTATTTCAAGGGTTTTTGTGGCGTCAAAAGTATTTGTATATGCAAATTTGATTGTATTTCTCTTTGACATTTAAGGGAACAGTTTGGTACTCCATGTTCAAATGGCGAATTGTGTTCAATCTCACCGCCAATCTTGGTTACACTGCCTCATCCCTCGGGAATCATGAGTTTGACGACGGAGTACCTGACCTCGTCAATTTCGCCGCTATAATCGCTCCATATTATCCGTTATTGGCTTGCAATCTGGATCTATCTGAGGAACCATTACTAAAGAACAAGATACAGGGCAGCATTGTGGTCACTGTGGACGGGCAACAAATCGGGATCATTGGCTTCGTAACCCCGGACACCAAAGATTTGGCCAGTGTGGGCAAGGTCAAATTCTTGAACGAGGTCGACAGCATTCAAAAAGAGATCCAGGAACTCAAAGAGCGTTATCCTGGATTAGGTATTTTCATCGCAGTTGGTCATTCAGGATATAGTGAAGATATGAAAATCGCACAAGAGGTGAGCTCCAGTCATTAGATTTTTTCAATGGTGACAGAATGACGAGGAGGAATAATAATATCGAAAGAGCATTAAAAAACCCATCTTTCGGACAAAACAGAATCACAATCAAATATGACGAAGGTCAGAATTGATTTTTAGACTTTTGATTGAAAAGCCAAAATTATAAGTGCCTAAGATTAAAAAACTTGTAACGTAACTTATCCCCGTAGGTTCTTTTTCAAAATCAACAATAATGTAAAAATTTATTGATTGTCCAAAACAATTTTGAAAATCCCAATTTGGTCCCTTTTTGGGAGGAAGTATGGAACCCTCACCCTCTAAGGGAGAAAGAAGTCTTCTAATGCTCTAGTTACATCAATAAGACCATTAGTCGTATTTTAGTTCCGGTACTATCATTGTGGTGGTTTGACTTCTGTCTACGCACAATTTTTTGTTAGGGTTGTTTTACCTTTTCTTCACAAAAGAACATCACGAACCTAATTCGTATAGCCTTTTTAATAGAGCCGTGGTCATCGAATTCGACAACCTTCCATTAAATTCGGTGTCATTCAAAAGCCCCCTCCCCAGGCAGTTTTCTTCATTATCTCTTTTCCATTAATTAAAGGAAGAAAGAGAAAGAAAGAGACTTTCTGCCATTATCCCCCCGATAATTGGCCACTTACGGCAACAGGAATGCTGTAACTGAATACTTTTCAGGTCGAGGATTTGGATGTTGTTGTCGGGGGTCACACCAACACATTTCTGTGGACGATTAACGATACCCACAATCACATTCCCAATGATCATCCCATGGGACCTTACCCTACCGTGGTCACCAGAGCCTCTGGACAACAGTGCCTAGTTGTTCAAACTTCCGGATATGGCAAATACCTTGGCCGCCTTAATGTCGATTTTGATCAAAATGGCAACATTCAGAGTTTCGAAGGCTGGCCAATTCTCCTGGATCAATCTAAATCAGAGGACCCTGATCTTAAGAGACGAGTGGAAGCTTACCGAGCCAGAGTTGCCGATAAAATGAATACTCTGGTAGGAGAAAGCTTGGTTTTGATCGACGGTGGTCGTCCCAAATGTCGTCTAGAGGAATGCTCATTCGGCGATTTCGTCACGGATGCCATGGCCACAGAAATGGGAGTTGATATTGCCTTGATTAATAGCGGTGGAATCAAAGGATCTTTTGAGAAAGGTGCAATTATTACATGATAAATTCCCTCCCTTCCTAAAAGCACCAAAAACGTTTCTCCGTTTTAGGTCCAATTACAATGGGGGATGTATTCACAGCCATGCCGTGGTCCAACACCATTGACGTGATCGAAATCCCTGGGGATGTTCTGAAGCAAGTTCTGGAGTATTCGGTATCCGAATATGATTCAGACCACCCGGATCCCAGTGGTCGATTCCTTCAATATTCGGGACTTATAGTGGTCTACGATGTCTCTCAACCGGTTGGAGAAAGACTAGTTGAGGCTTACACAGGTTCGCCAGATGAGCCCGAGTTTTGGCAACGCGTCACCGATGACAAAACATACACAATGGCAGTCCTAAGTTTCATGGCAAGAGGAGGAGATGGTTACCAGATGATCCCAGATCATTTATTGGCCCATAAAAACACCGGGTATTTGGATAACGATCTCATTGTGAGATACCTGACCAAGTACAGTCCTTTGGAAGAGCCGCAAATGGGACGGATACGATTTGGGTCGGCATCCAGCTTTCACTCATCCGCAGCCAAACCTGCGCTTTCATCCAAACACGCTTGGATCATTTTGACATTGGATACCATGTTGGCCTTTAGCTTCAGCTTGATCTGAAGATGCAAACGAAAACCGGGGTCCAGCTTAAATGTAACTATAAAAGAAACACCTCTTACTTAAACTCGTTTATCTCTTGATTATAAAGCTCTATTTCAATGGTTCACTTTTGTTCTAAAAATACAAATGATACAAATACACAGGAATATTATTTGTTATATCCTACTCCACAATCCATGAAGTCCGCCAAGGCCATTTGAACTCTTCGAGGTAAGCATTTGCCAAAGCGAAAGACTGGTCCCAAAATCTTGGGCACAAACACTTCCTCGTAATTTCGTCGGAATCCATCAATGACTTGTTCGGCACATTCTGACGGTTCATGAATTGGAATAAGCTTCGGAAACCGGGTTACTGGGTCTACGGCCAATCCCGTATTTATGGTAAATGGATGAACTGTGGTTAGTTTCACTTTACTGTTCCTCATATCTTGTCGCATTTCCAAATATAGCCCATCCATGAGGCCTTTAATCGCAAACTTGCTGGAGCAATAAGGCACAAGGTAAGGCGTTCCAGTGATCCCAGCCACGGAACACATCGAAACCACGTGTCCATGGTCCCGTTTAATCATTCCGGGCATGAACTCCATCATGGTCCAATATTGTGAAAACACGTTAACATCAAAGAGCCTCTGAATCTCATCGGGTTCAAATTTGAGCATGGGTTTAGCGGGCATGATGCCGGCGTTGTTAATCAAAACCGTGATTTCGCCGACCTTTGACCTGAAATGAAGGATGAATGGATTGCTGTGAATTATTTATTGGAAATAACTTGAGACAAGGACCAAGCGGGTTATGGAAATTTTTGGGGTTATGAAAGCACAATCATGTCAAGATGACAAAGACATGCTAATGTGCTAGGTACAGAGAGAGTGTCGATAAAGGTGGGATAACACAATGACAGCTTGTCCATAAATGAACACTTTCGAGAACACGGAAATCCTAGAAGAAAATAGTATTCATCTTGGTGGAAAATCAAGTCCTAGAAAGGACCACATAAACATGAGAAACCTGATTCCCTAAAACTGTTTTCCTTTCCTTTGTCGGCCTTCACAGAGCGAAACCGACAGCGTTTTAACAAATGATGATTGAAACTCCCCATTGCATATTTTTAAATAATGTTTATGGCGAGATTTCACTATCATCTCATTGGATATTATTCTATACAATACAAGTATTTTAAGATCTACAGTTATGGGCCCATTCTGGGTTCTTTGGAGGCAATTTTACAAACCTTCATTGCAAAAATATAAACTCATATGTTAGACAGAAACAACAGACACAAATGTGCTAAGTTACGGATGGCGTAAGTTTTCAAAGTAATGCAATTGATTAAAAGGGAATTAAATCATTTCTTGCAAAGAACTACTTAAGGTCAAAATTTCCGTTAGCAAAAGAAGCGTATCTCTCTCTTCAATCTTCAATATTATCAAGGATTGATAGGATTTTACGGACACCTCAAAACAACTAAAAACCTCTGGATTTTACATGACATGTTTTATCCTTACATGATTAGATTTGCTCTTTCTGTGATGTTAATCATATGCATCCCACTCTATGTCAACTTGTTAACCCAAAATTTTGCATTCAAAAAAATAGGTAAATATAGTGATGGACCGCAAGCGTCCAGTTGAAATTTAATTTACTTCTGCCCCTTTCATATCCAGAAGATAAATAAATAAATGACAGTCCAAATTTATAAAATGAAACTATATCATCATCAAATACCTGGTTTCCATGGCGACTTTGACCACTTCTTCCCGTTTCGACACGTCACATTTAAAGCTCCACGCCCAAACGGTTTGTGTTTTCTCCTGTTCAGCCCTTTCCGAACTCTCATCAATGATCATTTGGGCGGTTTCTTTGGCTGTTTGAGCATTAATATCCCAACATACCACTGTAGCACCTAATCGAGCACATTGTAAAGCTAATTCCCGACCAATGCCATGTCCAGCCCCGGTAATCAGAATCACTTCGCCCGAAAGAGATTTGGGTTTGGGTGGAGAAAACAACTGGACAAAGAACTCCACGAAGCCCAAAAACACTTCCACTATGAGCTGATACCATGAGATCATGGTGAGAACTGAGGACTCAAAACTTCAATGGCGACTGAACAAAGAGATGAAGATCGCGGATACAAAAGTTCTCGAACCAGACATCAATCTTTAAAATGGCAGCAGACCAAGACGAGTTTGAAAAATTGCAGGCAGACTATTGTCAATTTTGCCCAGTGATAATAGGTTTTCTGTTTTTATGTCCGGTTATGCAGAGGTGTCAAACATAGAAATAATTTGGATTCATGTCTGAAATAGGATCATTTTCTAAATTATTTTTCCGATTCCGAGAAATATGGGTTGCGAGAGTCTGACTTAGCATAACTGATTTTCACCTGCTTGCTCTTCCTGGAAAGAAATTATCAGTGTCAGTTCTGCTGAAAGTGCCATTTATTAGCCAGTTCTTAAAGAAAATAGAGATGTTCGCTTAATCATGCCATGAGCTTTCTTTCATTCGAATTATACTTTTCTTTTTGAATTCTAAAACCAAAATCCAGGTTTAAGATTCTAAGGTGGGATTTAATTGGCCAAAAAAAATATATGGGAGCTAATTGTCTGTCGATCTAGGAGACGTCATCAACCTCAAGAGGCATTTATCATATTTCTTGGAGTGAAGAGGTAGAGAAATTCCTAACAACTGCTCTTCACTTTGCTAGGTTTGAATGCCTCTCGTACATCCCTAGTGATTTGAAATTGCAAGCAGATAACAGCAAGTTGTTGATTATTGTATCAAAAAATATTCTTGAATTTTTGGGACATCAAGCTTTTTGCCTCTTTTTTGAACTTGTTACGAGTTTAAAATGTCAACTTCAGTTTCAAAATTAGTCACCCTCTACATTTGACAAAGGGAAAAGGAGAAGACAAGCGGCGCCGTTGTAGGGCTGCCAGACGGCGGTTTGGGGCGCCAGATTTTGATGTATCTGGCGGTTCGAGGCCTCGTTTGGCGGCGAGATATTTTTTTTTGGTGGGACAGTAAAATCTGGTGGTATTCTGGTGGTTTACGCCATAATTTGGCAGAAAGAATTTTTTTTTGGTGGGCAAGAATATTTTGGCATGTTTCTGGCGGTTTTTACATGAAAATCATGAAATTTGGCGTATTTTGATTGGAGTTTTAGGATTAGTTGAAACACAATTTGTCACGCTGATTCTAGCAGGACTCAGCGCTATCTGGTTCACTCCTCAAGAGAGTTCAAAGTTATAAAAAATAGTGTGACCAGTTTTTGACTTAAGTGGCAATTTCTTTCAATAGAGTCTCACGATTTAAAACGTGGAGTGTACACAGGATTAAGAGACCCTGTCCATGTAGTAACTTCTTTCACTTTTTATGCAAGTTCTATCAGTGTTTGGTATTTCTTTTTCATTTCATTCTAGAGCCATGTATTCTAACTTCAAAAGTTGTGTTCTTGTAATGCACGAAAATTGCATTGGTTTGTCACAATGGTGTCCAAAAGTCCACATGTCTGAAAGCTTCCCCAACTCCTTTTTGAATGTCTGAAATTGGTCGCTCTGATTTCGTTGATCTTTTCCTCTTATCTTGTCTTCTCCTTTTCCCCTTTTTCTCCTTCCTCATATGAAGAGGGTGACTAATTTTGAAACTGAAGTTGGCATTTCAAACTTGAAATGACTTTAAAATGAGGCAAAAATCTCAATGTCCTTAAAATCTAAGACTGTTTTTTTGAAGCAATAATTAACGACTTACTGTTAACTGCTACCAATTTCAAATCACTGGGGATGTACGAGAGGCATTCAAACTTAGCAAAGTGAAGAGCGTATTTTCGGAATTTCTTTACCTCTACACTCCAAGAAATGCTATAAATGCCACTGGAGGTCGCTTTTTTCCACTCTCAATACCATCTCTTTTCATTGGTGCCTGCTGTTTCAGCTGAAGAACAAAAGTAGCTTCCATATAAGAGAAGAGAGTGTTGGATTGTCAAAACTACCCTATAATTAATCTCAGCTCAGTTATAAATGACATGTGAAATTTTGATAAGTTGTGTGACTCAGATATATATAATGCATTTTTCAAAGGAATAAATGAAGTTGAAGTTAACATTTGCTTAGGTTAGGTTAGGTTAGGTTAAGTTAGTTTAAGTCATGAAATATTGCTTTAGGGTAAATAACCTCACGCAACCTTGGAATAAATCGTGGTACATTTACAAGCGAAACTATAAGTAAGTATGGAGATTTTAAGTGAACAAAAGATGCATTTGAAGCAAAAAAAATGTGCTGAAGTTGCAAATAAAATGTGTTGGCATGGTGAATAACAAATAACATGTTCTAGGATGGAAAGTAAAATTTGCTGAAGTGACAAATCCAAATCGCAAGGAAAAATAAAAAAACAGCAAATAATTGAAAACAAATTTTATTTGCGTGTCTCTGACAAAGCGTTTTGATTGACTTTTTCAGTCCATTTAGAAAATTTTTTTCTTATTTTCTTCATGAAAAATTGTTTTTCAATAAAGCATGACACAAATGGACAGAACAGTAGCATTGGAAATGGAAGAAATGGCAAAGAAAACAAAACTTTTCTAAAACATTAAAAAGTGAAAAAATTACAAATACCTTTGCTACTTACAAAAGTACTCTTTTTGGGCTTGTGAAATCTTACTTGACTGAAAGTTGCACACTCATGATCACTTGTTTTGAATATGGTGGTGGCCTACTTAATTTTCTGTTTTTTATTTGGTCGTACTGATAGCTTTTCAGTCAAATTTGTTATCATTTAGTTCAAAATTAGTTAATTCAAATTGAGAGCAAACGTGTTAAAAAGGGTGTTGTTTTCAACTTTATTAACCCATAGGATGAATCCAACCCAATCATTAAGTTCAACTAAGCTAAGTTTATTGATCAAAGGTTGATTCATCATATTTCTGGTCTAGAATAAATGCATAATAAAGAAACTTGAATCAGGCGTTTTTCTGGCGTTTTTGATTGGTTCATCTGGCGTTTTTTGTCTTCCATTACCTGGCAGCCCTGCGCCGTTGACCAAATCAGAGTGATCCATTTCAGTCCTTCAAAAAGGAGATTGGAAAGCTGTCAGACTTATGGATTTTTGAACACCATTGTGGCAAACCAAGGCAATTTTGGTGCATTACAAGAACACAGTTCTTGAAGTTAAAATAAATGGCTACAAAATGAAATGAAAAAGAAACACCTAATACTTATAAAACTTGCATAAAAAGCAAAAGAAGTTACAACATAGACGGAGCCTCAGAGTACTAGAGCGTGTACTCCACGTTTTCAACTGCAAGACTCCATATAAATGTAAACTTTCCTCTGGCTTGACCATATATTGAGATGGCTAAGTGCTGGCTCGTTTACTTTATGTTTTGAGAGCTTGCATTCACGCCTCTTTGAGGGCATTTTGGTTAAAAAAACCGTTTTTTTGGTAAGGAATTGTAAGATGGGTTGTTTTTCCGTATTTTTGGGTAAGTTTATTCCCGACCGGGGAGTGTCGCTGTCAGTTGTGTGATGAACATCTTCATCCCTATCATCATTCTTACAACATGTGTAAGCACCCTGACGAGACTTGAGTCACAGAAATAAAGCAATAAAAACAATTAGTTTAATTTAGGTTTTGGTTAGGTTAGGTTAGGTATGGTTAGTTTAGATTTGGTTCCCTTAATTCGAAGTTTATTCAGTTAATCCATGCTCTCTCCTTTTGTCAATATCTTTGACAGTATGACGTCATCTCCTAGATCAGCAGACAATTAGACTCCATAATAAAAATAGGTCAGCCGGGTCAGCTGACTTTTTTCCGCGTCCTTGTGGAAAATCCAAACAAACATTTGTTTGTGTAGTTTGTGTTTTGTTGGTGTGAAAGAATTTAATCTCTATTTTGGGTCGATTTATGTATGCAATTAGAAGATAAATTCAATTGATCCACTCATAAGTTCACCATGAGTAATGTCAAATTTAAGAAACTGGCGATATTCTACTATTTGAATCGTGCGGAGCTGTTGAAAAGTTGTCAAAATTATGATCCGTTGTCTGGTAATATCAAGAAAAGCCTCGTTCTCGATAAAGTGTGGAAAGAACGACGGTGTGAGCATTGTCAGAGAGCCTTCAGAAAACCGTAAGTATTAATAGAAAGATGGGGAAATTTGTGATTTGTAAGGTCAAATACAATCAAAGCGAGATAGAGGAGCATTAGTAGAAATAATCCTCTCCGTACCTCTCTAGCTCGCTCTTTCGCCACCCAACATATTCGTTAGCATACAATCTTTTCAATGATCACTACTGCCCCCATTTTCAAAAAGCATAAGTATTATAAAGTATAAGCTTAAACCTATTAAAACAACACAATACAATACTCTTCTATGTTGTTTTGACTTTAAGTTTGACCTTTAAGTTTTTATAATTTTAATCCTAGGGCTACAATTTTTCTCCAACAATTTCATTGCTCATTTTTTCAACTCGACAATACCCTAGGAGATTGCTAAAAATCAAAACGATTCAGACTCACTTCTATAAAGGTAAAATCCTCTTTACTGTTTCCTTAACCTTCCACAAGCGACAAAGAACCCTGAATGAAAGTTAAGATACAAAACATTACCTGACTTGCCTTACGAAGCATTCCGTACTTCCACAACCGACTTCTGCATTTGTGAACTATGCAAACAACCTCTTCTACCTAACCATAACATATATTTACTATGACCATAAAGATGAAAACTTACATCGCATTAATAAAATTTAGATATTAGAATTTCGGCGGTAGGATGCTGCAGTATTCTTATGTAGAAAGTGATTCTTTCATCAAAAAATGATATGTTCTGAATGATAATTTGGTCAGCACAAAAAAATCTTTTCTAAAGATGTTTTCAAAAATGAAATATTTTGTATGCAGCTTTGACTGATATATATTCATGTGCTCTAACCCTACTTTTGTAAAGGGGCTGTTTTTGACCGAAGTGGACGATCAAACAAGATTAAAAAGCAGATTGACTTTTTTTTAAATTCTTTCCATTTCCACATGGTACAAATAATCATTTCATTTTTACCTTTTTTATTATTTTGTGTAAGCTCAAAGGTTGGAGACTGAATTTTTCAAAGATTTAAGAGCCATAAAACCATCTTCCTTAAATCAACCCCACTGAGATGTGATGGGATTTTAAAACAAGGCTGCCATTACAAAGTCGTGTGGCAAATCCTTCTTAAAATTGTGAATCTTGTTAATCTGCCTACACTTTATAAGTAAAAAATATTAATCATCATTCTATGAACCATGTGTCACGAAAAAAATGTAAAATACCAAGCCAAAGATATCGAAAAATATTACTATCTCCTATTTAGACCTAATTCAACCCAAAATTATGCATGTTGTAAAATTCTTTCATAAATTATTTATGTTTTATTATTTCAGAACGGGACTCAAGCGTCATATGAGAAGATATCACGAAGATGAAATCAGGAAGAAGTTCAAAAGAGTCACATACTCTCATCGGCAATATCGTCGGGATGTAAGTAGGAATCCGTTCAAAATTTTGTTTGATGTCAGTGACTGATTGATATTCTTATCTTTATTCGTTGGTATGTACAAATATTCATAATGAATCCCAACTTGGACTTGATAGGTCTAAAACTTAATTATATGTCTTGCATCAATTTCTAAAAAGTCTTACACGAGAAAAAGAGGCAGTTTTTGATGCAAATAAATTGTTATAAATTTTCTAATGTTCATCTTTATTATATCAATCCTTGCATAAATGTAGCAAGGGAATTTACAAAAAAAAAAAAAAACCTGCCCCATTCCTCAATATTTTTCCTTTTTTTCCCAAAAAAATTGAAATAAGTTATTTCCCTCAATATCTGTGGTATCAATTGGTTAATTCGTCATCATTTATGAAACGAAAAATCGAAACCTTGACGCCAATATGAATAATACATGGTTTTGAACTTTTTGATGAGCTGTTCTCTTAGCACTACTTAAAAAGGAAATAAATTTAATTCATTACAGTTTAAGGGTTCAATACAATTGTAGACTTTTGACAGTAGAAGATTAGATCCATCGTTCATTTAAAATTGACCAACCAAGTCTACTTCAAATTAACAATCAGAATCTTTCCACTATCAGGTAAGAGACGATTCGGATGAGGACGACGAAGATTTTGACCTAGATGATCTCAACTGCAACGAGGACGAACCCCGAACCAAAAGGCCTGTAAGGTCTTGTCGACGAAAAATACAAAGC
This sequence comes from Tigriopus japonicus, assembly GCA_010645155.1. NCBI lineage: Eukaryota > Metazoa > Arthropoda > Copepoda > Harpacticoida > Harpacticidae > Tigriopus > Tigriopus japonicus. Next base: position 8,884,045 of record CM021321.1, read on the forward strand.
TTTTGCCGCTCATCTTGGCGTCGGATCATGAGATTACCGGATTTTCAGCCCAAACTCGTGCTAACAAACATATACAAAACCAAAAATAGCACTTTTGACCTTCCGGAATTACCAGAAGGTCGAGAAACTCCCTTTGCTTCAGACGAAGAAATTGTATTGTCCGATGCAGAATCGGAAAAAAAGGTTGAACCGTCTGGATCCCGTCCGAAAGCTCGACAAAAGTGGGTTTCAGGGGATCGAAATTCTTCGGGAAAAGCGTTTGATCATGGGTCCGATACAGAAATTGATGGAGTGGCGTCCTCTGAGAACGAAGAAGTCGATATAGAGGGCACGCCTCAAGTAAAGGAGATTTTTTCTGAGGATGAAATCATTGCCTTAGATGTGGATTCGGAATGTGAGACGCCACCTAAAGATTATGAAGAAATGTCTGTCGATGATATCTTGGACACGCTCCACAAATATCCCGCAAAAATCGAATGCAAAGAAAAAGAAGAGCAACCTCTCACACCGATTTCTGTTAAAAGATCACAACCTCGTAATCTCGATTTAAATTGGAAAAAACCGGTTCCAGTTCAGGTTGAGGTCGATATGACAGTATCCGATGTTGAGGATGACGAAGATGAAGAAGAGAATTTGAATGTGGAGGGAGCTTACTCAAACGATATAAAACCATTCAAAGTGCAAGAAAGCGTTTTTTACGATGAACCCGAAGATGCTCAAACTGTCATTGATCTTACTTGAATCTCACTTGCCACTTGTGTTCGCACAAACTATTTTGATAAGTTGCTCAAGAGTTTGTGGAAATGTCAGTTCACCTCAGTTTAAACAATCACTGCCCTGTCAAGACTGAATTAATATTATGTGCAACTTTTCCATTCATGACACTGAGATAAATGTTGATACTTGTGAAAAATCATGAACATGAGGCTTTTTTTACTATAGTGTGCGTCAAGGATTTGATGGCTTGGTCCAAAGATTCCAATAGATACTCTAATATATACTCTAATATGATCATCTTCGTTAACCAAAGATAGATGGCTAAGAGTGAAAATTTCTGACAAACAATGCAACCGTATATTCACTTTTTGCTATCTTCATATTTATGTATTTGTCATATTTTCGTTGTACTTGTCATATTTAATCCCAAAAACAAAAAATCAACCAATTTTTCATGAAAAGAAAACGAAACAAAAAACCTGAACATGACAAAGAGTAAATCGAAAAAAATCAGCCAAGAAAAATTGACATGGTTTACTTTTCTAAACATTTTGGGGGCTTGAAAAGCTCAGCAATCTGAATTCGTAGATTGTTAGAAGTGTAATTCTTTGTTTACCTAAAATATCTCATGGTTTTGAAGCCTGCTCAACAACTTCCTCATCTTCCTATCCATTATTATTTCAAGAGCCCTGCATTCTACAAAGGAATATTTCACCAATAAATCTTGACTCCGAAAATGAAGTGTCGAGATCATCCAAACAGGGAATTGAGAGCAGCTATTGTTCGAAAATTGACGAGAAAAACTCACCGTTAGCTCGATTCACGGAAACAATTTGGTGAATGCTAACGCTTCCACCAAAGAAGAAGACACTCTCAAACACATAAGAGCGCACACGTGCCATACAATCTCTATATTACACCATAAACAAACTGAGAAGTACGTGTGTCTTGCCACACAACTACCATCCATCTATCTTTGTACAACGAGTACATTGGCATTTTCTGTCTTTTGATGTCCTTATCACCATCATCATTCAAAAAACGGACAACCAATCTGAGGTGCTATTTTGTTTTGTGAATCTCGTTAAAGCACTTGCTTACCCTAATGACTTTGTGGTTAAAGTTACTGACAATTTATTTTTAACCAGAGCAAATCCGGAATCTCTCAGGATCAAATAACCTATGAAAACGACAATCATGTTTGTTCTAAGATTTACACCTGCCTCATACCAATTATGGTTGTAGCTGAAATTATAAGAACAAGAACATTCTTTGTCTAAAAGGAGTTAGACATAGAGAAAACAAGAAACATGCTTTACTTTTTGTACTCAAAAGAAACTCATAAACTTGAAGAGCTTCAAGTAGAATTTGTCGCATGAAAGAAGTGACGTAAAAATCACCCGATCACTTCCGAGATCATTTAATCATAATCAATTACAAAGTACATGAATTCAAACTCAGTAAAATAAGGTGATTGCTAAAAAATAAAAAGGTCAGAATTAACAAATTTTTCAACAACCCTATTTTCTAGTTCCTGATATTAACTTTGACAGTTTCTTTCAAAAGCACAGCAATCACTTTCGTTGTAGATTTCCGTAAAGATATTTGTCAAAAAACATCACCATTTTTAATGACCTTATCTGTGAAGAATTTCAATTAAAAATGGATCTCTTTTCTATTCAAATTCACAAAAAAAATCATCCTCTAAAACTACGTCCACATATAATGTTGTTTTAAGCCAAAACATTTCAATCCTGGAAGATGTTCCTCGATCAGAAGTCCAAATTTCCCACCAACACCGACAATACCAAATTCATGTGAATCAAACTCACACATGAACAGTTCAACACCTCCTTCTTCCCTGATCCACATTCCAGTTCCCTCCAAAAACCATAGCCCACCATCGACAAGATCCTACAGAACGTGCTTGGAAGCGCAAATGTCGTGATTGAAAGTCGGAAACCATCGCACTCCTCGATCAGGACATCCAGGTTTGTCATACGAGAATGGTTCCGAAAATCGCTAGTCAAAATAGTTTCGTGGTTGAGTGTGGATGGAGACGAAGCTGGACAAAATGTTTGCCATGAAGAAGCGTCGTGAGTACTTCCCCAATGGACTGGACTACAACCTCAATGACCCTGTGCTATTGAGTCAAATCTCGATGACCAGTGGAAAGCACACGATTGTCAGGGCAAAGAAGAGACGACCTTCCATTCAGAATCTGGAAGAAGTAAGGAGAACCTTTCTTAAAACTATTTTTGAACCTTGAGCAAGATTGGAGATTTGATGCGCTTGAATGGAAACTGAAGATATTGACCTTAGAGGTCTTGAGTGACGTGTTGTAGCTTTGTGGAAATGGTGGATTTTAAGGCATTAAGTGCATTCGTGAAAGGGGAAGGGCATTAGATATTGATTGATACATAAAACAGTTTTTTTTTCACCGGTTCCGTCACACGTCGTTTGTGACTCTGAAGGTCTAGCTGTCTTGGCGCCAATTTAGTCAAGAAAATCTAAATGAAAATGGAAAAATTGTGATCAGAGCCACCATAGTTAAAAGAGTAGTTGCAGATGAGATTAATTGGCCCCATTTGGAACCAAGTGTCTCCACATTGTTGGAGAAGACAAATAAAGAATTCTCCAATGCGCAAAAAAACTTGTCTTCTAATTTTGTGTTTGATAAACTTTTGGCACTAAGGGGAGAAACTAGGACCAAAATCTCATGCGCGGACATTGCGGGTGGATTAAGTTTGAACCACTTAAATTTTATAAAGTAGTTAAAGGTATCCTACGACAACGCCATAACAAAGCTAAAAACTATTCAAATAGCTTACATAAACATAATGGTTCTCGTTTTCTAGTCTCCAAGAACTAATTTCATCAAGTTTATCACCGATTCATAAATAACCGCTTCATCATTTCTAATGCTGTGAGGCCAGTTGTTGAGGTAGTTTGGAAGTATAGTAGAAGCATATCTAAAAGCATAGAAAAAGCATTAAAGTAGCACATGAGATGGAGTAGAAATAACCATGCTCGATCAAGTTTCGCAACGTAAGCTGCGATTAAAAAACGTGGCTTATGTAGCGAAACTTGACCGAGCATGGTTATTTCGTCTCCGTCTCATATGCTTCTGCTATGTTTTTAGATATGCTTCTACTATGTTCCTAAACTACCTCAACAACCGACCTATGGCCATATTGGTACGTCTACTTTTTGGACACGTTTGTTAATGTGTGTGCTCTAGATTTTGATTTTTGAGCCAACGAAACAATTTCCGAACAAAAAGATTCCTTCAAAATCACTTTCCAAGCCTAAAATGCAACTTTTTCAAGCATTAAGTTGTCACCTCAAGACCTTGAATTCAAAATGTAAGATCAAGTAAGTTTTTGATTACAGGTAGTCGTTGTGGGATTGCAATTAAATGTTGGTCTCACATGTTATCTTGTAAGAAGTTCTACCACTAGTTTTGGTTACAAGATCAATTAATTTTGATTTAATGCCTTTGTTGGTCATTTAATTTTGGTAAGAATTTGAATCAATTGGGAAAAAGTGTCGGAAGCGAAAAATTCACAAGAAAAGAAGGGGAGTTAATAAGGTGGATAGTCAAAATAAACACATGTGCCACTTTAATGAAAAGAACCTACATCCTATACATGGATAATAAATTTTGTTCAATTGTGGTAAGGATGGTCAACCAAGGTCAATGAACTTGGTATGAGGAACCCAATCAATGATTGATAAATACTTCTGTCGGCGTTAGCTGTGCATTCAATCCAAAGACCATTGGTTGTAAAAACATTGCAGAAACTTCCGAAAATGAATGAAAGTTGGGAAAAGAGTCGTGATATGGTTGGCAAATCCCTCTTACAAAAGCCAAAGCTCATATGGAGTCACAACTTTGCAAGTCTCGGTTCTCGAAGCCATTGAATCTAGGACAATTTGTATTCAAAGTACATTGGATGTGGGACAATAATCATTGAAATTTAAATGCAATATCCTTTACTACTTTATTTTTTGGAATTGTGCCACGATTTTTAAGTGAGGTTTGAAAATTCAAGCTTAGGGAATGTGAAACTCACACAATTTATGATTTTGAATATGTTTCCATATGAGTTCTGTGGTATGGTTGCATTTTATCCTTGAACCGTTTGATCAAAAAAGCCATAAATTATTTCGCCACATCCAATGACATGACACAAAAATTCCATGGCGCATATACAAATTAAGGTAAACTCAACGGCCCTGCATGTCAAAAAGCTTAACTCGATTACTTTATTCATTACTCTCTTTATTGTTTTATACTGAGGACGTCGAGCAATCTCTCTGAATAAAGCGTTACACGTACCATGTGCCGCAATCGAAGCGTAACCAATTAGATGTTGCAAAATAATCGATGGTCGAGCGATGCTTTGGTAGGTAGGTACTTATGGATATATTGTTTCATGCCACCCTCAAGTGAAATTTCGAACGAAACCAATTATAACCAGTCCGAGACCGCAGATTGGAAGTCACTCGATTCAGTTGCGTGGTTTTGCACGTTAAAAGCAAATCGTCATTGTTGGCATTTGACAAAGTTGGCTCGAAGGACCTCCAAGTAGTAAGTTACTTGGCCATTTTCACCCCCCATTAGATGCAGGAAATGGAATCAATGAATGACTTCAATCGATGTCCTTCAACACCTATTTAAGGCCTATGCAGTGCAATGTCCAATCATTGAAACGACTACTACTTAAACATATGTTGGCACGAAATTCCAACATCCAGACAGACAATTGGCACTGCATCAGTTTCATGCATTCTGATTTCCATTAGAATTTAGAATAAGAGATTGCGAATCAAAGTGATACATCTCACTTGCAGGCCTTAATAGGCAAGTAGTCTCAGCAAGCACTGTGGTAATTATGTAATGTAAAACCACCTGCTGAACTCTCCAGTCGTTTTAATTCATTTAACCAGTTCTAATCAAGCTCTCAACACTTTTCATTACCTTTTTACGAGGATGTATGACACGGTTCAGAAGATTAGTCATTAACAGAGCGGCCGAAAATATTTAAATAATATTTAAGAAAAAAACGTCAAAATATTTAAGATAATATTTAAATTACAACCAAATATTTTAAAAAAATATTTAAATTTGGAAGGAATTTGGAGCAATAAATTGGTATTTTTGAAAATTTTGATTTAAAAATCCAAATATATGATGAAAAATTGGCAATGTCGGAATACAAGCAAACAAATCTTTAGTGCTAAAAAATCACAGGGGGCAATGAAAATGGTTATTCTTGACAGTCCTTATTTATACCCTACATAAAACTAATATTTTACTGCCTAAGGTTTGGTTGAGTATTTAAACCAAATTTTTGATAATTTTTTTCATGTTGGTGTTGCGGTTTTCTATTTTAGATTAAAATCTGTTAATGTAATTTTTGAGGCCAAGCTGCAAATGATTATTTCCCACTTATATTTTTCATTTTAGTTCGCCTATTCCCCCAAAAAGAGTCGAATTTTTTTTTGAAAATTTGAAAATTTTTGACAATGTAGTTTTTGGAAAGGTCAGATTTTTGTCAAAATATCAAAATGTATCCTGAAATCGTGGAGATTGTTGAAATATTTCGATTAAAAACGGGAAATTTCCTTTAATTTTAGAAGAAAAAGCCCTAATATTTAAAACTTGCTCAAAAACCCAAAATATTTAAATTAAATATTTTTTATTTAATTAAATATTTTCGGCCGCTCTAGTCATTACTTTTTAGATTAAACGGCCGCCTGTGAAATATTTGGAGTGAAAATGTTCACAAGCGATTGGAACTATTTGAAACCCCGATTGACTTAAAACGAACCCTTGAATTCTCAGCACAATAGCTTCTAAGATCATGTGATTCATGTTATGGTAGGTTTGAAAAATTCATGAATATTTCTTTGGGAAACCCTAAAATTTCTCCAAAATTACTTCTGACGATTTTTCCCGTAAATCTTAAGTGTGGTTAGTAATTTGCAACCATTAAGATTGGCGTTAGATCTGAAGCTGAGATAATCGATGATGTTTGAAAACCGAATAATATCATTCCAGGTTACAATTCATAGCGGAGAGTTGAACAAAGACGAAAGAGCTTTCATTCTTGAAGAAGTTCGTGCCGGAATCATGAAATTGGGTGGAATCGAGCATTTCGGAGAACTAGCTGGCTGGATCAAAGACATGTTGGATCGTCGTTTCGGTCCAGAATGGCAATGCATTGTGGGAAAGAAAGACACCTTTGGCTCATGCCTCTCACCCATGGCGGGATATTATTTAAACTTCAGTATCGGAGACGTTGGTATGATCTTGTTCAAATCGTAACTAATTTCATCGCAAATCATATTGTTTTTTTATATACATTTTGTTGTTGAATACAAATAAAACTTATATCAACGCGTCAATTCGATGTATTTAGTTTGTTGTCTAAATGGCAACCCTGCTCTTAGGTACCAACCAAACTGGTTGACAAAATTCAACAAAATTCAGAGATAAAAGGCAGCGCAAGAGATCGACCACTAATGGTTTTAAAGTGAGTCAAAAATACTTCATCATCCTGGAAACTATTTTACCACATGGAGCATTCTTGACGAAATTAGAGCTAGATTTGTTGTGGAGGCTGGAAAGCTCATGGCATTTGTAGTTCTCTTTAATTTTTAATCCCTAGCGTTGTCAGTTTGGATAGAGATCGATTTACAATGGAATCTTCGGTAATGTCGGTCATAATTCACCACAAACTTATCACATATCTTGCACAAGGGTCTATCTTTGAGGTGGATTGAGTTCTGATGGCGTTCCAGACTTCGTATCCGTGTAAATACCAACCCACAATCTGCGCAAGTGAATTTGCCACGGCCTCCTTTATGGATCTCTTCAGTGTGAACCCGTAGGTTCCTTTCTGACAAGAATTCCCGCCCACAAATATCACAAGTTGGAGTGGGTGGTTTGATTTTGGGCTTTTTGAATGGTAAATTTGGACGAGATGTTTCCCCATAGCTATTTGTCACGGCTGGGACAATAGGCTGGGTCACCATTGAAGGTATCATGATAATAGGGGAGGGCGATGGAAATATGGCGGGCATAGAAGGGGCTGGGTAGAAAATGGGCGACCCATTGGTCTGGATCATGGGTATGGGAACTTGTGGAGGAAGCTCTGGAGTTGAAGCGATGACCCGCATGCATCTTTGCAGAATGTCTTCCTCTTGCACTTGCATCCCGTGATTGTTTGGGATACTCGCCATGGCCATAACAATTAGATTTTTCAAGCTATCTCATGATGTGGATTCCTATTGATCTGGGCGAGGAACAAAGTTTGGAAGGAGGTCAATGTTTTGGATCAATATGACAGGGCAAGTTCCAGGCGGAACCCAGAAAAATGCTTGCCACTGAACCTTACAAAATAACATCGAATCAAATTAGCAACTTTATTATTAAACATTTTATTAGGACAAATCAAGTAACAAGAATTACCGCGAATCTCAAGATTCGGTCACACCGTTCAAGGAGGGAATTGTTGTATTTTGGGCTTTGTACTTGGCAAATTCCCGGTTGAAGTAAGAGAAATCAACATAAGGCTTGATGCGGCCGTTTTCATCCACCGGCAAATGATGTACTTTCACGGCAACGTCAGAACTTTCGGTCGTGGTCGAGGATCGTGTAGGTCTATGTCTTGGAGGATTGGAAATGATCGTCTCATTGTGCGCCGTCATTAGTAGATCTTGTGAAGGCGTGACAATGGACATGATCAAGTCCTGACTGACTTTTTTCTTGCGTCCAGAAGACAATTTGGCGTTAAAGTTTCTCACTAGCAGAGACATGTCTTCCCTCGAAGTGCAAGTGGAAAGTGAATCGGTCCTAGTTTCGCATTGTTCGCGGTGCATGCGAACAATCTTATCCACCACACTTTGTGCCACCCCGGTGAGAGTAGTATTTTCATTGAATTGATCTGCCGTGATTCGGCATAACTCGCTCAGAATGTCCCCAGTTTCCGTGGACACCACTTGACTCAAACAATCCGTAATGGATCTCGAGAAAATCAACAAGAACTGATAGGATGAGTCCAAGGGAATGCCACCTTGCACTTCGGGTTCAGCCAAAACCGGTTCATCTCGGGCACAGCTCAATTCCGGGATATCTTTATACCCACCTTTAACCCTGTGACAACCCAAACAGCGTGTGTATCCCGGTTGGACCAATCTCAGATTTTCAGACTCATTCAAACCCATCTGAGCTAATCGAAGAACCTCATCTTCATTGGCCAAAGTGTGGTCACAAGACAGTTTCAGTGCCCGAACTAGACCGTTGGGCATCAATTGACAAATGACTGCCGGAGAATCGCCGACATTGGCAACGAACAATTTCTGATTGACGGTAACAACTACAGTAGCCGATGTTCCCACCGATAAAGTGCTTTCCAAACGACGGAGTTTGGGATCGTCAGAGGATCGAATGGAGGCGTCAAATTTCATGACCATGTGTGAGGTGATGGCCTCGGTGATGGACTCAATGTAGTCGCGCTCAGCGTTCAAGAAAGCCTGTCTTAAAGTGTCCTTGATGGCCTCATCAGTGCTGTTGGCAGAAAGTTGCCCCAAGAGCAAATCAACGGGCATTCGTTTCATGGCAAAATCCGCACAACCAGGACCGCCAAACCCGTCAAAGAGACCATAGGTGCTTAGTTGAAGATCCTCTTGGCTGAAATGAAAATATCGGTCTTGCATGGGATGCATTTCGAGGCGTTTGCCGTCTTTGCGGTAGATTTCATTGTTTGCACTTCCGATGCCCGCATTCTTGCATAGAGGAATGTCATCGGTCCAATTGGCGAGGTTTTCCATTGTAGAGTATAGAAGAATGATAATGCGACACTTCACATTTCAGCTTAATTATTAGTTTTGTTTTTGGTGTTGACAGTAGTACAATAATAGACCACGTCAGCTGTCAGCAATTGGCATAAAGTAAGTAAAGACAAATTTAGATAGAAATGATGTGTTTTATCGCTAGTTCCATTCTTATTTTTAGAGGGACAAAAATTTAGCTTCAAAAAGTGATCCTTAAAAATTAGGGTGCAAAGCTTGTTTTGGAATGTAGCAATTTGAGGGCAAACAAATATCCAGCCGTAGAAGCACGAACATGGGAAATTAAATTTCAAAGAAACCCTAAACCATTTTCATCTTTTTTTTAATTTAGGTACTTTCTCCTGGGTTCTCGCCTTTCTTCATTTATACATTTTCAATCAAGTTCATTGGATCTGTTTATACCTTTATAACTCAAATATGCAACTGTAAAATATAACTAGAAAAAATTAAAGGGCAAAAAAAATCTTTTGATTGAAATATGATTGACAGAAAGTTGAAGATATGCAATGTAACCAATATTTCAATGTTTTAGAGACACTTGACAAAGTACATTTCTTACGTAAGATTTAATGAAGGGAAATGATAGCATTGCGTTAATAATGAAAATGCCATTTCTGTAAATGCCCTCATGTCATGTCGTGGTAGACTTGCCGAAACCGAAGCATAAAAGCATCGCCTATTATTGTTCATAATGTTAATATTATATTCCTATTTAAGCACATCCATTACAAACATAATTAAACATCAAAGCAACCTCTTGTTCCATAGAGAGACAATAAAAACTTCAAAAAATCAAAGACTCTTTGACTAGTTTGCATTTCTTTTCTAAGTTAAAAATACACGTTTGCATACAATAAAGGGAAAGCCCTCTATCGATTCTTACTCTATGCCATCAGCTTTGCCTACGATTAGCTAGCGATTGCTTTTGTGACTGCTACTGAGAGATGAAAAACAGGGAGATTATGAAAGGGTTTAAGCCAACTACAAACTACATTGAAAAACGATTTTCATACTATCATCAGCTGAAGGGTTGATTAAAGGAGAATCATGACACAAAAAGATATGTTTTTGTACAACAGTCATAAATAGGGGGTGTTCATACGTTGGAATTCAAAATTAAGCAAGATTTTTTTGAGCTGATTTTGGTCACTGTTGAAAAACGTCAAATGCTCCCAATTCCTTGCCAAAACTCTGGCCCGATCACGTCGACCAGGGCTACCAAACACAATTTCAAATTTCAGATCCACTAAATAGGCCTTTATGTGTTTTTAGATATTGTTGAATGTTGATGAGACGGCAAAAAATTAAAATTCAAAAATGCTTTTTCTTTCTTACATACTATTTTATAATTATCTCTGTGAGTTTGTGAAATACTATGTTGAGCATCATGAAATCATGGATTTTCAAAATATCGTCCCTGTTTGTCTGCTGCTTTTTGCGTTTGCTCATTCCCCAGCTTCACTGTTCATCAGCGTCCCCTTTGGCGATGCCTTAGTGTCTCCAATCGTGACAAAAAAACCTTTTGCTCGCGACAAAATTAGCCTCTATTGAACAGGGTTGATTCAATGCAATTTTGACTCATCTCTCTTGCCTGTAGACCAACATAATTGATCAAAGTGAAGCTGGAAACAGTGATGGTCATTTCAAAATGAGGTATTTCTTAAGTGCCTCCTCATATCAATACAAGTAAAATACTGACAAAAAGCCCAAATAATCATGAGCTTTTAGTTACCAGAGGTTGAACAAAAGCCAGCCCAAAATCGCAACATTAAGTGCAGAAAACGGTTGAAATCGCCAAAAATCTCATAAATCGCCTTAGAAAACTTTTTGTCTCCTTTATTTATCAATTGTAAAGAGTAAATATTAAGATAAATTTTAGATATTGGTGCTGTGAACCAAAACTACGCTGAACTTCATTGAGAATTTCAAAGATTCCAAAAGTAAATTTTTTGGGCCGAAAAGAGTGTTTTCAACGTTTTGATCAAACTTTGCACGTCTTTATTTAGCTTAACATCTTTAAGCCAAACCTTTTTTCCCGATAAAAAATAGTTCACATTATTCAAAGCAAAATTTCATCAACCAATAAAAAACACCATCACCATCTTAACCATCCTCATTCATTTCATCACTATCTGCCAAATCAACCCTAACACTCCCTGCTTGTGCGCTTTTTTGCCCTCATTCTCCTCAGTCCGACACTGAGCTCTCTTCAGTCCCTCTTTTCGCCCCTCTGGAAGCTTATTCTCGTCAGTCGACTCCGCTTTTTCACTTCACATTCAAATCCAGCTGTCGATTCAGCTGTCTGTTTACCCCCTAAGATTTGGAATCACCGAGAGCAAGCTGACCAACAACCCCACCGACCTCCCCAAGACGTCAATCCGAACTCCAAACCCGCCCATAACGCTCTGGAACCTCCCTATTCCCATCGCATCAGCCCTCGCCTGCCTTTGAACGGGCCGTTTGGGCTGCCTGGGCTGGCTGGCAGCCTCCTTCTCTCTCTCTTTCTACGTTCTCTTCTTCTCTTGTTCTCAATCTGATTCCTAGTCTGTAAGCAATGAGCCAGAAGAAGATGACGGGCACGGATTCGCCACGGGTTTTGGTCAGATCCGGACCCAAGGGCGTGACCGTGGTCAAGATTGAGAATGGACACAATAACACCACTGCGGCTACGGTTTTGGAGGCCGTGAGTCGCGTGAGTGCGGCCACAAGTTCGCCCGTGATCACTACGGCCACCACAACTGCTGTTAAATCCAAACCCGTACCCGTATCTACGGTTGTGGTGTCCACATCGCCAGAACCCGCATCTCCGATAGAAGAGGAGTGTGTCACGTCCATGATTTCCCTGGAAGACGATTCCAATGAAGGGAGTGAGAGGGCGAATGCGGCTGACAGCCCGCAGCCGCAGCAACAGATCTATATTATTCAGACCACGGACGGCAATGTGCCGCTAGACTCGGCGGAAGTGGTCGTGTCGGACGAAATGGCCGTATATGAGACCGTATCGGCTCTGGAACAGCTTTCCCGCGGCCAAGTCATCACCACCACCGAGAACGGCGAGGTCATACAAGTGTATGAAGAGGTGGTGTTGCCCGATGGCGGTGAGAATAGCGTGGATCAGTTTGTCGATGTGGCTGAAGTCGAGGTGGGTGATGGTCAATCCGCTTCACCTATCACCATTGGCGAGACCATTTCGTTATCCGCATCGGGTGTGATGCGCCGACGAACCGGGCCAGGTCCGAAAAGTCGAACGGGTGGCGGAGGTGCCGCTTCGAATAGTTCGGATCGGGAGAACTCGCCGCAAAATGAGTTCCATATTTGTCGGTTGTGCAATCAGTTCATCCCTTTGTCGGCTATTGCGGCGCACAACCTCGAGAATCACGGCACCATGAGCGACCTGACATGCACGGACTGCGGCAAGATCTTTAAGAGTAAACGTAGTCTGTTCGGCCACAAGAAGGAGAAACACTCTGGCGTGACGGAAATGCATGCTTGTCCGGAATGCGGGAAAACATTCGGACGGAAATCCAACCTCAAGGCTCACCGAGAGTCCCTCCATTACGGTAAGAAGTTTCCGTGTCAGTACTGTGAGCGCGTGTTCACCAATCGGAGCTCCATGAATCAGCACGTGAAGAAGACCCACATTGCCGTGGCCTCGGTCACGATCGACGAGAAAGGCGCCTTCCACATCTAATCGAAGGATGCTGCTGCAGCAGTACTATTATCATCATTATGAATACGATTAACTATAAACACAACTACCACCGCCTATTCCGTTATCGACGACAACTAAGTGATTCGAGTTGTTCGAGTGCACACTCCATTGTATTTCCTTCACACCACTTTCATGACTTTGAGGGATTGTGTCAGATCGAGAAAGTCCGCGTTGCCCAGGGTCTCGTTGACTCGTCGAAGGGCGTTGATGGAGGTGTGGCTAGAGGAGATCGGGACTGAACCGGAAGTTGATGTTGAACAGTACAAAATCTCGTTGACCTCCTCTGGTATTGGACAGGACACCACGTGCGTGAATTGCGACTTAAGAGTGGCAATCACTTCTTGTCGCAGAATCGGGTCCCGACAAACCAAATTCAAAACGAACACGCCTGTAACAAACACGATACATTTATCGATGCTCCCTATCTATTTACCCCCTGTTTAATATGTGTACTACTCCCGTGGTGAGACTGGATCAAGTCTAGTTAGTACCTTGTTGATCTTGAGTCAAGCAATGTTTTTGGATCCGACGGATCGTTTCTGGCTCCACAAAAGGTTTGGGTGGACAACTCATGCCAATGCTCGAGTCTTTGCTATCCACGTCCAACATGATCACGTCATACGTTTCTGTAATCATGAATATCACCATCATCATTATTATTACAACAACACCAACAATAACGGCCGATTTCTTCCTCCTTTTTGTCTTTTGGTAGTATTTTATGTATTCTCGTCTTGTTGAAAAAAAAGAAGAATCTAGGACGAGTTTCAGTTCTGGGATCCACTTTGAAAGTTGCTTGACTACCCTCGAGGATGAAAGGGGTGACAAAAGTCATATTTTTTGCTAGAATATTCATCTCCCTCTGTTCTAAGAGACCCCTGCCATGTTTTGACAAAAAGCGTATACTATAAAATCATGGATTTGGCGAATGAGCGAATAAAGTGAGAGATTATGTAAATTTATGTACCTTGTGTAGAATTGAGAAACTTGATGCCGTCTGCGATGATCACTTTGGCTCGTTTATCCTCCTTAAAATCAAACTGCTCAAATGCCACGCGAGAAATGGCAGGATCGATCTCTATCACATCCAAAGTAACCTGCAAAAAACAAAACATTTTCACAAAAATACTAGAAAGGTTTTATAAGCCATTAAGTCCCCCTTTAACTTACTTTTTTACTATAAAAACAGGTAAGACAACCAAAAAGGATACGACAATTAGTAGCACATCAATGGAATGTTGAGCAACCAAAATAAAAAAGGTGCAACTTACTTTAAGAAAATTGTTTCTGATAAACGTGGCCAAGGCTCCCCCGCCAAGACCTACAAGAAGCACTCTGATTTCACGTTGTAAAAAGTCATGGCCAAGTGCTCCAACCATGATGGAATGATGAGCACATGCCAGATACGAGTGGTCTACCACTTTTCTCACTTTCTTGTTCTTTGATTTCACTGCAAGCCCATAAAGACATTATTACAAGTTTACTGATGCTTTTCGAAACAAAAAATCCAACCTGAAATGATCTTTGCCTCAGATTGCGTAAGATTTGAATTATTCATAAAGATGAGTCTCCTGAAGGTCTCTCCGTTGACCTCGACATCTTCCACGACAAACTCTCCGGAAAACTCGCTTTTTCCTCGACATCTCTCGTTTCTCGAGCCCACATCACCATCTCCGCCCAAAGATAGAAAAGGTACTTGAGTATTGGAAGGCAAATCCGGAGGTGCTAAATCCATGACGATTCCGGATAATTCGTCTTGCACGGCTTTTAAATTGGTGAAGGTATGCGTTCGTTGAAGGTGGACCACAATTAACTTTTCTACTCCAGCTGATTGAGCCAATTGTAAACGGCCTTTGGAGGTACTGAACAACCACTCTGGTTCCCTAGAGTTTAAAAAGACTTTGATTTATATAAATATTACTAAATAGAGTTTAGATATGTATGGATTTACCTTCCCTGAGGAACAATGAACACAGCAAATTTTAATTGACTGGCTTGATCGCGATCCACAATGAACAAGGAGTATTTGGGAACATCCGAATCCGGTGATTGCAAATCTAGAGAGACATCTTCGTGTCGAGCGTCCCCTTGAAAAAGGCGTTTTTTGGCCGCCCCCGCCCTAACAGCCGCAAATTGTTGAACTCCTCGTACAGAACGAATCAAATCGTGAACCGTTTTCAATCTGGTTGTCTGTCCCTCTGAAGATAAAGCCATTTCCAACACCTAAAAATTAGCAAATTATCATGAAACAAAACCAAAATATGTTTGAATGCCATCCAAAATTACTTGTGGCATGTTGGGCATTTTGCGGAATTTGGTTGCCACAATGACGAATACTGGGAATAATCTGTCTTGAGGGGATTTATTAGCATCGGCTTCTTGACATCGCAAAATCCGCAAAGGCCAACCTCGCTCACTGAACCATTGGGTGATAAAATCCAAGATGTGAGGTTGAAGGAGAGAAATGCAAATATATCGACCACCCAATCGCAACACCCTCTCAATTTCCTATAAAATCAAAGAGCTTTATTGTAAGATATTAAAGTTTTAACCTACATTATCATACCGAGAACATCTTATTGATGGTTTGTTGGACTTCAGCATCATTATTGGTCATCATGGCGTCCAAGGTCCCTTTGTCCAGAACACAACTGAAGCGATTCTCTTCATAGGTCATGTCGGTCACGTCCATTTTGACAAAAGTCAGTCCGGGTCGATCTTGCCCGTGGATTTGGTTCATTTGTCGAATAGCCACATCGGATAAATCGATGCTGACCATGGATTGGTAGCCCACATTGTACAGATCCGCACTTAAAGTCGAGTTCCCACAACCCACCACCAAGATATCGTCCTTGATCTTGATATACTTGTGCAAAATCCCACATAACTCGGTATATTCCCCATACCATTCAAACGCACGCCCTCCCCGTTTCTGGAAGAACCCATCCCAATATTCGTTTTGTCGAAACTGCTCATGATCTTTGGGCAAGAGATTCATTCTGATGCCTCAAGTCAAACCCACGTTTTTTGAGGATTCCTCCAGCTGATCCCAAAAAAGTTTAGGAGCTGTTGCATCGCTGCCAAAGGTGACTCCTCTGGATCAATGTTCAAGCCATGCATCTCGAGGCTCTTTGCCCGAGGATTGGGTGGCTCTCGGGCCTTCTTTTGGGGCCAATCCACCTCATCCAAGACCTATGAGGTGGTCAAGCCTCAACAAGTTTCCACTCAAATCTCGCCGGACTCTTTCCCCAAAGATATCGTTTGTCCCAGTTATGCTAGAACAGGTATTCCTCCTCCCGCCCCAAATGAGCCTGAGATCCACTCTCAGGAATCGATTCAAGGGATTAGAAGGGCGTGTCAATTAGCTCGACGGGTTTTGAATGAGGTGGGTTCACGTGTTAAACCCGGATTGACCACGGATGACCTGGATCTGATGGTATTTGAACTGTGTATGACCCATCGGGTGTATCCATCGCCACTGAACTACAAAGGATTCCCTAAATGTGTTTGTACCAGTGTCAATAACGTCACATGTCATGGAATCCCGGATAATCGGGCTTTAGTCCCAGGGGACGTGATCAATATCGATATCACTGTGTTTACCGGAGGCTTCCATGGCGATTGCTCAGAGACTTTTAAGGTTGGTTCAGTGGATGAACCGGCTCAAAAACTCTTGGATACGACCCATGGAGCTTTAAAGGCTGCCATAGAAAACGTTCAACCCGGTCAACCCATTCATCGGATTGGTTCAGTGATATCGGAATTCGTGAGCCAGACCCCATTTACCGTGGTGCCGGCTTTTATTGGCCATGGGATAGGAAGTTACTTTCATGGACCACCGGATATTTATCATGTGCCCAATCGATATCCCGGAATTTTAACCCCAGGGATGATATTTACTATAGAACCCATTCTGTCCGAAGGAACCCACGAATTGATCCTCTTGGAGGATGAATGGACGGCTGTGAGTGCGGATGATTCCCGATCCGCCCAATTTGAACACACTGTACTAGTCGGAAAAGACCGTTTAGAGATTCTTACTGAATAGAAGAAGCCTATTTATTCACATAATTTACTGGATTGAAGTGTTTCAAAAAATGCCGCAACAGATTCTTTATCTTCCAAGTTGAGATTGATGAAGGTCTCGGCTAAACTTTCGCATAACTTAAAGTTAAAGATTAGAGGGTTTGCTTTGATGGGCGTGCCTTCGGCCACACAAAGGCCAATCTCACGACTTCGTTCGATGACCTTTTCGTCAATTCCAGCATCTCTAGCCACATAACGAGCAAGAGATGACGCAGAAAGACCCGGTTTAAGACGGTACAAATATACCAAACGATCATTCTCATCCATTTTGTAATCAAAAGTGAAGAAATTGAATTTAGACGCGTCTTTGAGGCAACTTTTGACACTCTGAAAGTGAGTCGTAACCACTAGAAACGGATTCTTGGCCACCAGATAATCCAAAGTGGCTACCAAAAGCGCCAGACCATCAATATCCGAGGTTCCTTTGCCAAATTCGTCCACTAAAATGAGAGAATTGGGTGTGGCAGACTTCAAGCATAAAGACATCTGGTTCACATCCACCATGAAGGATGATAATCCAAGGGAAATGGACTCGACGGTTTGAATTCGAGAGTATATTCGATCCATAATCGGGATCACGGCTTGGTCTGCAGGAACATAGCTGCCCATATGAGCTAGATAAGCAATGAGGCCAATTTGTTTGAGGTAGACGCTTTTACCACATGCGTTTGGACCCGTGAGAATCATGGCCTTGACCTTTAAAATTGAAAATTGTGTATTTTTTCCAACAATTTTTACTTAATTGCTTACCTTGGATTCTATAAAAATATGATTGGGAACGAAAGTCGCGGTACAGATATCTTGCAATGGATGACGACCATTCGCCACTTTTAGGTCTGATGTGC
The DNA here is from genome assembly GCA_010645155.1 of Tigriopus japonicus. Classification (NCBI taxonomy): domain Eukaryota; kingdom Metazoa; phylum Arthropoda; class Copepoda; order Harpacticoida; family Harpacticidae; genus Tigriopus; species Tigriopus japonicus. Next base: position 8,902,267 of record CM021321.1, read on the forward strand.
CTTCTGGCATCACTTGAGGGCGTTTCCATCCCAATTCCCCGCCCACAATGGCCAGGGACATTAAACAATCCAAAACTGCAGAATACCTCGTGACTGTCAGAAGATCCTCGGTACGCTTCAAGATGAAATCAATCAATTTGACCATAATGGTCGTCTCCTTCTCAGAAATCTTTGTGGCAGTATCCCCAAAATACTCATCCAGCTCAACACAACGACGGGATTTGTAATGAGGAACTCCATTAGCCAGAAACATAAATTCCAGATCTTGAACCCAGAGGTCGTCCTCATCCAGATCTTCTTGCCATGGCTGAACTGCAAGAAGATATCCGATCTGAGGAGCATATATCATGGTACATTCGGTCATAAAGTCGGGGAGGTCGAGGATTTCTTTCTGAGCGATTTGTAAAAGTAGATCCGGGAGTCCATTGTGGAGTCTTCTCATGTCGTCCAATTCTTCATCGATGCCGGAATTGACCGTAAACTTTTGCCTTTCCTCAGCCATCTCCATGTCCAAGATACGATCGATGAAACTGGCGATTTCGTGCAAAGCTTCTTTAGGAGTTTCTCTGATCTTGCGAAAGATATTAACGGGATTCGGAACTTGACCGCAGATTTCAATCAACATCAAACCACCTTGGAGCGAGTTCTTTAGGCTTTTCCAGGTTTTCACGCTAGCTTGGGTGGAAACCAGGCTTTTGAGCAATTTTGGAACATTTTTGACAAGTGTCAGGCATCCTTGAAGAGCTTTCACAAGCTCACCTTGACCAGGACTTGCCAAGAAAGAGATCACCTCTTGTCGATTCTGAATCAAATTTAAGTTTCGGGTGGGACAGCGACACATGTGACGAAGGTACTTGCTCCCCAGAACAGATTTACAGCGATTTAAAACGCTAAAAAGGCTCAAACCTTCCCGCTTCTTGTTCCAACTCCCAGCTTTGCTTCCTGAAGCCCTTGAATCCGCATTGAAGATTTGCAAGGCTGTAAATGTAGTTTCATCCAGAGACAAAATGTTCTCAATCATTAAGGGTCTAATGGAAAGAATGAATGTGGGTACGGGTTCCTCAGTTTGTTTCCCAGCCCTCTTTTTTGGGACTTCGGGACTTTGATTCAAATCAAGGAACTTCAGCAGAGCTCCAGCAGAACGAATGGCATTCTCACTCTTGAAATCAATTAGATTGTGTAGATGAAGCATCCGATCTTTCTCTGCGGATTCATCTCGCGTGAACTGATGGACTTCAATCGCAGAAACGCGTCGATGACACGAATTGTATTCAAACTCTTTGCCATTGAGATAAATCAGCTCGACATTGACCAAGGCTGCATCCTTTGTAATAAGGGTGGACACTGAAATATTGATCTTGATAAGTTATCATGAAATCACCAACCCCAATTTTAGAAAACTTACAACCCGCTGTGATTGTGGAGGAAGATATATCACCACCAGGGGTAGACAAAACATCTTCCACTGAATCTCCTTTTCCACCAAGATTATTTAAACTAGTCTGATGCTGAGCTTCCAACCCGCAAGTCTCTCGAACTCTGTCCAAAAACTCAGCATTTTGGCGAGAACCCACCAAAATTTTAGTAGGTCGAACCTAAAAATATCAGTTATTCTTCTATAACTAATGAAACCAATCTATTGATGAACTAACTTGAGGATGAACTAACTTGAGTTAACAAAGACTGAGTGAGTTGGAACTCTGGTCCCATCTCCGTAATATCGCTGAGGATGGAGAGAGAGGCTGAATCTGAAGAGTAAGAGGCAGCCCCTAAACGTCCACTTCCTAGATACAAGGCCAAAAGGACTTGATCCTCTTCTAGATCCTCATCTTCAAACTCTAGGTTATGGAAAGATGATCCCAGGGGAGCATTGGGAGAGGATGAGGATGACACATTGTGGGTCAAATTGTCTGGAATGGTTAGGAATGGATTAGAGGCCATCCTTCATTGAATTAAACATGAATGAAATCGACAAATTTAGAGGCTTGTTTATGTTGTCAATTGGTTTCCTCAGTGTGACTGAATATGGCTGGTAATGATTGGCTGGCTCAGTCAGTAACCGAATGCAAAACCTTAAGTAGTATGTCTCAAAATATTGATTTTTGCTATTCATTTCGAACTACAATTACTTTGCTAAAGAAGTAGGTGTGAATTAAATGAAAAAGTATTCTCAACTGAAATGATGAGTTGTTCACATAAACTGAAAAGAGCCAAAAAATTCAAAAATCCATGATCTCTTGTAAAAATGTTTAAAATAAAACTTTTTCTCACATCAATATTTTTCTGAGTTTCAAACCTTTAGAAAAGTAATCATAAGTATCCAAAAATCCATGATCTCTCATAAAAATGTTTAAAAAAAAACTATTTCTCACATCAATCTTTTTCTGAGTTTCAAACCTTATGAAAAGTAATCAAAATGGGACGCTAACAAATTCTTTGCTTTTTTATTTTCTTGATGTTACATGACTGAGAAAGTGAAAGAAGAACAATTGTTTCGGAAACATTATGCCAAACAGATTAATGCTTCGTAAAGGATGTAAAGCTTGTTCTAATCCTCTTCCTATTTTCTCGTTTCTGTGTCAAATGTCACACTAAGACACGGGAATTTCATGCAAAAGACAATTGCAGGTACAGTGAAATCTCGATTTAACGATATTGTCCATCGTTCCAAAAAAATCGTTAAATCGAGTTTATCTCTAAATTAAGTCACTGTCGTAAGAGTCGTAGTAAAGCAGTATCCCCTATAACTATCCTTAAATCTAGATTTAGCATTAAATTGGAGAACGTTAAATCAAGATTTCATTGTACTATCCTATCCAATTGATAAAGTTGAAATAGCAAGTAACAAAAAGGCAATATTTAGGTATGAAGTATAATATCTTGTCTTTAAATGGAACAAATGAAAATAAAAAGCATTTGTAGTTTTGATAGGTTTCTGCAAAAAGTTACTGACGATTCAGGAGAGCAATCATTATTTTTTCAATTGAAACCTAGAGATTTTGGCTGATTTTTTAAAATCTGTCTTGAATCCAACATTTTTGGGGGGTCATTTGAACGACTATTGTCTTTCTTGCGAATGTTTTGTTTATTGTTAGTTCCACTCAAACCTCTCATGTGGGTGTGTATAAAAGTTTTGGAACACACTAATTTTAAGGCAAAGCACAATCAATCATTGTAGAAGCAGAAGAACAATGTTGTAAAGTAAGAATGAAAGAATGATATTTTCCCCCATGGATTTGTGTTGAATCCATCCCTGTCAAGAAGTCGTTCCAACTTTACTTTACGCATTATTTATTTGTTAAGTACTAAATTATTTACAAACAAAACTGAAGGAAATATTTAAAGGTGTGATTTAAAAGCGTGCAAATTGTATTATAATTTGAAATTCCCCTGAAATGTCCTGCGTTTGGAAAAATTTAGCGATGTATGGCTGTTTTAAAATTTTCTTACCGCACTTGCAACAGGAATTCCAATTGAAATTTATTATTTAAGTATTATATTCCTTTTTTTTATATATAGATGCAGATCAAACTTTCATGTGACTCTTTTGTTAGATTTATTTTACATTCATATCAAGATTCAATTGACACCAAAAGTTTTACCTCAAATTCCCACTCCTGCTCATCTTTTCTCATCCTAGCTAAAGAGCCATTTCAGTCACCCTTGGTAACTTCATCTGCCGTGAGACGTAAGTGAAGGCAACTTCAGATCCACAATCTACCAAATTTCACAACCAACAAATGGACCAAAATGGGAACAACAGCCACTCTCAAGACCATATAACGCTCTAGGATCCATTCTCTTCTCCCTCAACTCACTTCTAATCAGACATGTCTTCAACCTCTTCCAATGGAAGTGCGGCTAGTGGCAGTCTTCACTCAGCAGCCTCTGCAGGCTCTTCTTCCACGGGCAAAATCTTGGTTCTTCACGCCCAAGAAGTCACGGCTGAGAATCATTTGACTGATGGTGTATTCCGGGAACTGCTCCGTCAAATGAGGAACGCCCATGAGATGTGTGACGTGACTTTGGTGGTTGAAGGTGGAGAGATTCCCGCTCATAAGTTAGTGTTAGCCAGTTGTTCCGGATATTTCAGAGGCATGTTTAGGGCAGGAGGTTTTGGGGAGAGTCAGAGTTCCAGGATTGCCATAGACCCCAAGGGAGATTTGGGCATTAAGGCTGAAGCAGTGGAACAGTTGATACAATATATCTATTCGGGACAAGTGCAAATTTCGCACTTGAACGTGATTGACTTGATTAGGGCGGCGGATTTGTTTGGCTTGTCGGCGGTCAAGAATCAGACTTTAAAGGTGATTGAAGAGCACATCACATTTGATACGTACTTAGATATACGAGAAGTGGGCAGTGTGTTCAATTGTCCCAGGTTGATTGAGGCTGTGGAGAAATTCATCCGATATCACTTTGCCCAATTTGTCGAAACGCAAGCCTTTGTGGAGCTTGAGAAGGCGGATCTAGTCAAATTCCTATCCCATGGACGGTTACGCACGTCGACCGAAGAAATTGTCCTGGAAGCCATGATACGTTGGTGTCGACACAATGAACGGCTTGAGCTATTCCCGGAGTTGTCCCAACACATTCGCTTTGAGTTGATCTCCACCAAATATCTTCTCCGCGTGCTCAAAGACACCGAGGTCCCCATTGTGAGCTCCACATTATTGGACAAGATGCAGAACTTGAAGGAACTCTCCATGGTGTCTCGACCGCGATATTCATCGGTGGTGTTAGTTGCCATGCCCTATCGGACTCGATCGTTCTTTCTCATCAACTTCTACGGCGACCACATAGAGTTCACCGTCAAGGACTTTCCATCTCTCATCCACGAACATGTGGATGCTCTCATGCATTATTCAATCACTCCCGTGGGGAACACGCATCTCTATTTTGCAGGCGGTTCCGGATACACCCAACAAAACGAACCGTTCCATTCCGAGAATGGCTTCCTCTACGATTTGGTGGAAGACACTTGGGAAGCTTCTAGTCCTCTGCCTGGTCTTTCATTTTCATTTGGCATGGCTTCCCTGGGGCGTCAAATCTACATCGTGGGCGGTGAAGGCCAACAAAGCACCGCAGCCACCGATGAGATCTTCCGGATGGATTTTGACCTTCCTCCTTCCGATCGAGAATGGATCCCGGTGTCCAAGATGACGTACACGCGTTCTTCCGTAGCTTTAATAGCCCTTGAGAACAAGCTTTACGCCTTAGGCGGAATGCTCGACGGCGGCTACACTTCAACAGTGGAAATGTACGATCCGGAAGTGGATGCCTGGATCGAAATCGACCCTATGACACAAGCCCGATGTAATCCCGGATATGCCGTGGCCAATGGCAAACTGTATGTTGTCGGCGGTTTGGGTGATAACCTGTTGGCTCCACCGGGACCAGGGGCTCTCAAAACGGCCGAGGTCTATGATCCGGATTCGGATTCGTGGTCTAGTCTGCCGGATATGTATTTTTCACGCCATTCACCGGCTGTGGCGTTTGTGAATAATAAGTTGTTTGTGTTTGGAGGAGGATCTCCATCGCCATTGTTGCGTCCGGGTCCAGAAAGGACGATTGAGTGCTTCGATTTCGATCGTCATGAGTGGTTCGTGCTTCAAGCCAAGATTCCTGGGCGATCTAATGCCATTTATGTGTCAGCGTTCTTCAGTCAGATCTATAGTTAAGGAGAATACATATCTACGAATGGTTTATTATGACATGAAACTACAATTTGTGTGCAATGGTCGATTGATACAAAAAAATAATAAGAGAGTCAATGATTTCGTCGTCTCGGGTTTGTATCGAGTTGAAAAAGAGTCATTTTTAAAGAAATTGATTGGGCCCAGATGCCAAAACTTGACAAGGTGAATATGGCTGGTAGTAAAAATTCGTCTGCAAGTATCCACTAAAGGAACTTTTTAAAGCTTTTAAACAGGTTGCTTGGTAATCCGTCGATTGCCACGATTGGGTGGAGCAGGTTTGGCGAATTTGGGTCGATTCAAATTTTTGATTGGATGCAATTCCGCCTGTAGAAAATCAGCCGTGAGCTCCTCTCCAGAATCCACTTCGATCTGTAACAAATCGTTTTGTTTAAAGCCAAAAACAGTTCACTTTCCCTTTACTTTCAAAAAACTTGAATTGATTCACAAAACCTTTCAATCGCTTCTCAATGAGGGGAAAAGTTCTTGCAAGGTTTCTGTTATCGAATATTGGTTTGATTGGCTTCCTGAATGGAGTAAAATGTGCATTTCAAATATTCACCTTTTTCGAGATCTCAATGCCCAACTCTTCGATATTTGACACGACTCCATTCTTACAACTAGAATATAACATTCTCTCCTTGATTGAGCAATTATAACCGGGCATGGAATAGATAAACACTGAAAAGATAAAAAACCAAAATCAATATTGGGTAGTCATTCCTAAAAAAAATAGTCAAGTGGACAACGACTCTAACATTCTACTGATTGTAAATATCTAATAAACCCTCAATATGTACTAGACGAATCTCTTTGTGGTACTAAATCTCTTTCGAAAAACGGAATACGTACTCAGAATATAAAAAAACAATCTTCTTAATTAATTTCATTCATTTTCCATGATATTCATTCACGATCACAATATTTAAAAAAACCTTTTAGTCTACAAATTCAAAATATTGTGAAAAACTTTTACACAATAAATGTATGAAAATGTTTAAAAAAATCCAAACGTCAATCCTCTAAAAAATCACTTGAAATTTGACCATGAAAAGGGACGAAACTTGGAACTTTTCTTTGACGGATTTAAAAGCATTTAAGATCTCCCTGATATTTACACCTATTTTCTTGACTGGTGCACAAATGATAGTTCCTTTGACAATTTTTCTTCTTACCAACACTCGCTAAAGAGTCTCCTTCGTGTGTGTGTTTGAACAAGAACAGGTGATATCTGGGCGCGTTTTCGGGCACTTTCTTTGGAAGATCTTCCACAGAACAAGATCCTTTCTCCTCGAGATTAATGATCTCGGCCTTTGTATCCACACTCATTTGAATGTAGTCCAGTCGTCGGGATTTCAATTCCCCCAAGGCCATTTTGACATCATTGGTCATGGGGAAATGGATCCCTCCACCCATTGTGTTATGCTTGGAATCCACGGCTACAGCCACATCATTTTGGGCCTGTTTGACCTCTTCACGCTCAATTTCTTCTCTAGACAAAGGACCTGGAGCCGCAGCGGATATGAGATGCTTCCGATAACCTTCAAGGCTGACATCCTCCTACATAAACAGTCAATAAGATTCGGACATTTTTTGAACAACATGGCGAACTTGTCCTGGATGGTCAGTTTGCTTGATTCACTTTTGACAGGCTAGACAAAACGATATGCCTTCAACAACATGTATCCAAATCTGTGTCTTTTCCCTTTAGAAATGACAGCTTTTTGGGCCTGACCCAATTCTCACTTACAAACAAAGAGGCAAGGGTGAACAGTAAATGTCAATGATACATGGAGGACAAACAAATTCAGTCGGGCTCTAAATTTCTTCGAACTTGAATCAAATCTCGTGGATGAAAGGTACATAGAAACAGGAAAGTTTTTTTGGGGTTGAGGTGTAATTAAATCTTACCCGAACATTGCCATAGAGGTCATCTTTGATCTGTCCTCCACCGAATTCTCGTTTTAAAGATGCTTTGGTGGAGGCGTAAAGCATTTTATTGCGAATACTGGAGGAATCCGGAGACCAACTGATCATGATCCACCGATACGTATCGCCTTCTTTCTCATCCAATCTGCGAACAAAACCCGACAAAGTTGCATGATTAACTTGTATTTACTTGCAGTAATATCATCATCTTTTTGCAAATTGACTTCTACAGGGTACGTATCCTAGAACTAAGGAGCCAACATTTATGAGAATGTAGCTTTTGAACCAAAAAGTCATTTCAAGAAATATTTTTTCGTAATTAATTATCCATGGCCTCTATCACGGGTCACTAGAAGAAATCTAGTGATCCGTGCCTCTATTTACAGAAAATTTCACCAAATGGACCTTTTTAATGGTGAAGGCTTGAATCACTTCCCAACAAATACGAACAAATATGGACAATGAGATTGTCCATAAACATGTTATCACAAACTTCACCCAAATAATCTCCAAACTAGAAATACATTCAGATTTTCATTGTTTTTGCCACCTCTATTCCCATTTATGAATAGTTTAATCAGGAAAGTCCCACTTTTGAACCAATGTTTTAGCAAATTAGGGGTTCGTGAGAGCGTGAAATAAAATGAAGTAATTTCAGAATTATCGCAACTAATTCTTACCACACAACCACTGGTTTTTGTCCGATTTTATGTGGCGCACCCGGTAAACTTCCTTCCTACATTCTTGCTTCCAGAAATTTAGTTAGCTGTTTTAAAAACAGCATGTTCACCATCTTACAATTTCCATCCTAAATGCTTTACCTGAACAAAATGAAACAGGGTGTGCTCTCTTCCAAACCAGGTAGGATCATGTGGTCCCAATCTTTCTCCCAAGAGCCTTGAGCCTCAGCTGAGCTCTCGAGCACCAGTTTTTCGGCCTTGATCACCACTTTCAACATGCGATATTGGCCCGTCCGACATTTTCCAAAGAATCCGGACAACTTGTCGTCGGGTCGGATCCCGGTTTGCGTCGTCATGATACCCAAAAGATCACTTCACTTCAATGAGTCAAAGAAAGATGATTGCTGTCTGTAGAAGTTTGTTGAATGCCAAGAATGTTCCGATGAACTAAGTAGGCCAATGAGCACTGGGCTTGTTTGTTGGAGTATCTTTGCGAAGAAAGTCTCGGGATGCTCTGGTCAATGAGTGGTGTCTGTTTGAGAGGCTGCTCTTCTGAGCCTCATTTTCTTGAGATCAACAACGAGGTTTCAAACAAACGCCCTCAATGAAAGCTGGAGAATCAGGATAGCTGAGCTCGAGATGAAAGTTTGCCTTAGTCAGAAGATCGAGTTAGTGACTTAGGTGAGGAGGTGAGGTTGGCGTTGGGAAACTGATAAGCGGACACCGACTTTCGTGTACAACCGATAGAGATGGGGAGTCATTGCAACTAATTACATTTGTGGCCATGCAATTAATGAAAATTAAGTCTTTAATGACAGAAAACTTTGTAAATCTTGCCACTTCTAGCTTATTATCGATTAAGCAGTGGGATAATATGCTATTTTGGCACATTAAAGTAATTCCTGTCATAGCAAATAAGAAAGCCAAAAATAATCTTTAGTATAACCTGTGTGCCAACAGAGTTATTTGCTAGAATGATAGTTTCAACAGACCTAACGCATGTAACAACTGACAAGTAGAATTCAATTAAAGTGTAAAAAAACATTTCCATCCAAAAACGTTATTTTCTATGGGGAAGGACATTATAATGGGAAGTGGACAATAAAATGGGATAAATATTGTCTAACCAACCATGGCATAATAATTCTTGTTCATTAAAAACTGTGAGTTTTGTTTAAGATCTAATTTTCAGTCATTGTAAATGTCTGGGTGATACATTGCTACTGCAAAGGAGTTAACATTTCTTTGCTAGCACTGTTCTGAACAAAATGCAATTGACATGAACTTAATACAGAGTGGACCAAAAGTTATGTTAAAAGCGAAGTTGTGCAAAAGTGCTACTTAAAATCATTTTAAAGAATTGAAATTTGTATACAGAAAATATGTCACATCAAGGTTGAAAACCTGAGGTGGTTTATCCAATAATTGTATTTCTGTTGGCGATGACATTACTCAAACTGTGATGTAACCCTTGACCAGTGGCATGCACCATTACTAAATGAAATTCATCCCATATCTTCAAGAGGCCTCCATTCAAACGTTTAGACAGTTTTGTTGCTCTTTCTTACTGACAAAATTTGTTCTCAGCATTGCTTAGGACAAGGGTGTGCAAACTTATTTAGCAGTGGGCCAAATTGGCTGGACCGTTGGCACTCGCGGGGCACACCATCCAAAACGGCAAATAATTTCTAGTATAAAATTCACAGGCTATGCCAAAATCATGTTGCGGGCCACAGTCTTTTGAAAATGACAGATCCTCTCACGGGCCACGCGAAATCAGCTTGCAGGCCACATTTGGCAGCACACCCCTGGCTTAGGATGAATCTAACTTGTGTTAAGGAGGAGAAAAATATTGAGCTTGTATATACAGTCGAATAAGAAATCTCAATTTAAGAAATTTTCGCGATATAAGAAACTTTTCCGTGCTGACCAAAATTTTACTACATAAAAATTCTCGATATAAGGAATTCTCCATTTTTCCTCAATCTCAATATAAGATTTTTTTTCGAAAATTTGGCCTATTGTTCTTGCTTAAATTGGTCACAGCACAAAACAAAAACAAAATAAAACGAAGCATTTGTAAAGGGATCATTGAAAACTTCCATATTTTGCGCGTTTACGCAAATTTTGCGCTTTTTAGGGTGGCTTTTGCGCACTTTTTTGGGCTCTCGTGCCTTTTTTGAAAAAAAATAACTTGCCCTTTTTAAGTTTCAGCCAAAAGAACGAAAAAATGCATGCTGAACCCTAAAATCGCTAAAAATTGTCAAACATGCCACTCAACAATACCTATTTTAATGACATTAAGTTTAAAAAAAAAATTTTTTTCGACAATTATAGAAAATAATGAAAGCCCATTTTGCTAACAAATTTGCAATGCTTGAGATTGAAAAAAGTTGTGTGTCTACCAAAGCAAAACCTAGTGGAAAATAAGCAATCCAAGGAAGTGTCATGCAAACACAAGACAGTCTCTCAAATTTAAAGTCAAACTTAGAATAAAAGATTTGCAGTTGAGATATTCCAAAAAATAGCAAAAGAACTTCGTCAATATGAAGGCGTGGAAGGCTCAATTTTTTTAAAAAGTTGTTTGTCCTTGTATATAGGCTAGATACTTTACCAATCATGATGGCAAAATTGTACTTTCTTCTTTCATTTTTTCTGTCAAATTGAGATTGAAACAAGGCCTTAAGCTTTGTAATAGAGATATACATGCATGCACTTGAAATGTAAATTTGTGTGTTCTAATTACTAATTTTTAAAAGCTAAATTTTTGAGTCATAGTCAGATTGTGTTATAATAAAAGTAAGTTTATAAGGTTATATAAAGGTGAGGTAAACTCCTCTAGTAGTTTCTTTGTATTTTTTATCGTTTCTTGAGCCAATTTTCTTGAGTCTCAATATAACAAAAATCTTGATATAAGCAACACTTTGCCGCTGACAGACAAGTTTCTTATATCAAGATTCGATTGTACATTATATAAGTACTGGCCCCTAGTTTGAAGAGTTAGTCCTGCATCATCATGTTGTGGGACCAACAAACAAAACACTTCCCTAAGCATCCAAATATTCCATTTTTTTTGTGAAATTACAAATAAAAGTTGCCTCACTAGGACCAGAGAGTAACCATAAAAAGTAACATATGTGGTCACTGTGCTTAAAATGAAAAAAATATTTTTTTTAAATAATTTAACAGAACTTTTGGGCCACCTTTTATGTAATTATAATTGAAGCCAATCATATTTTCAAATCATATTCTTTGACCAACTAATTTAATTTGTAATTAGTTACATTTTTCAAGTAATTGACCCAACTCTGGCAATGAGTACGTACGTACATGTTTGGATCCAGGTCCGCTTCCAGCTAAAGCGACTGAGGCCAAGAGGAGCGAGGGTAGGAGTATCAGGAACTTCTTGTCACTGACTGAATGGAGCACGCAATGATTGAAGTCTAGCGCAGTCAGTCAGAAGTTGATAGTAGAGAGATGATAAGATTGGTCTGAGAATAAAATCTCTTACTTTCCAGCCTAGGTTTTGTTGTAAAGATTTGAAAAGTTCCGGAAAACGCCACAACGTCCTTTTTTCTCATTCATACCTTTTCACCCTGTAACCATTTTTTATTAGTAAAATGATTGTTTGCATTGACTTCATTTTTCATCTATAATTTAGATTCAGTTCTTGCCCGACTGATTTATGTTAAATCCTTCATCAAATCGAAATTTAATCATAAGACAATAATAAAAGTATCCTAGAAGAAAGGTATGGTTCCTTTATGATTCTCACTTGCCATTGAGTTTCTTACTAGCTTTTTCACCAATTAAAGAAGCAAAGAATTTACTTATTTTTTTCTTTTTTTCACCAATAGAAATTTCGGGTTGATATCACTCAGACATTTTCCCCTGGCTCAAAACTGAAGTTTTCTTGCAAATCCTTGCCAAAAGCAGGCAACCATTTGGGACCAATGAGAGAAAGAGGGAATGAAAGGGGGAGATTAACAAATTAGTGACATTACCTTGCCTTTGAAATATTTTCACTTATTTCAAAGAATCACTAAAATGGTTATAACAAAAATTAAAATGATTTGGCTTGTGTCAGTGCTACGCCTGTTTTGCTTTTTGACACTGAACTTTAATCTAGTCATCTCTTCGAATACTGTCGAAATCAGGTTGGAAGAATGACTCACCATGAATTCAAACTTTGGGAGGAAAATTTGAAGTCTATTGCCAATCTCTATGCATCATTGTAACAAAAAAGATACATCAAATACAAATTCTAGTTTCAACCAACGATAATTGCACTTCCTGTGAATGGCTGAATGAAGTATAAAAAATAGCTGTTTTTGTCAGGCAAGTGATATTGTGCGAAGTTTGCTGCGCTTTTTCCAACAAGGTGACTGAAATTTGTTTAGTCAAGATGGGGGTTTGCCTCAGTTTCTTTTCTAAAGCATTCACTTCACCAAACTCAATCGGTCATATTTCAGTTCTTTTTGTGCTCATTTGTTGTTCGTCCCACAACGCGGTTTTGGGGCCAAATTTCTCATCTCTGTGTTATTTACTTAGCCGTTCTGAAACAAACAAAGTTTGATTGAAGAGCAAACATTACATTATAAATCGGTTTAAACTAACCTCCCAATCACAAAAACATGCTAAAAAATACAAAGATGTCAAGCTATCTATGTTATGTAAAGCGATCAAAATTTCAATACATTTCAAACATTAACAACCAAATCACGGTTCAAAAGGTCCTTCGACATAAATAAGCCATATGGTACCAGATCAACATTCATCATCTAATTTGAGACATTCAAATGATCCAAAAACTATGTTCACCAAAAATTCAGCCGAGAGCAAAGGCATCTCCTATTTGAACAACAATGTACCTGTCCGCAACGAGCTCGAGAAAGCGAAAATGGAGAGTCAGTCAATCCACAATCCACGCGTTCAACCTAAGAATGAAAGAAGGGGTCGGTCGGACGCCTCAAACATGACGAGCATCTGCTCCCGTGGTCCTCCCATTGTCGGGGGAAATACTTTTGGGGGTTGCTATTCATCAGGAAAGTAGTCAGGTAGGGGTGCAAGTTTTACACGTGTAGAGTCTGCGACTGTTGACAAGGATCAAGTGATAAAGAAGGTTTGATTGACTAAAACTAGTAAAGACGGACTAGTATGTCCGTCGAGGATTAAATATTGGAGTTACTCTTGAGGCTCTATTGGTATATTGGCTCTAAAAATTGCGGGTGAAAGTCCCAAAACCGTGAAACCTTGTCTGTTTTGACTTCAAATTCAACTTCAATTTTTTTAGAAATGAAGAAAAAAAATTAAAAAAAGTTTTTCACCCTATATATTTTTTCTTTTTAAGTGTTGAAAAAAGTGTTTAAAAGCTGCAATCAAGCTCTTCATGTTCTTAAATTTTATATTCCTTTAAATTAATTAGTAGTTCAGATCTTGACAAGAGTTCCAACTCCTTAAAGTCAAAAGAGCTTGAACTTAAATTTTTACGGTAAAAGTTCAGGTAAAAATCAAGCCCAAACGTGGTTCATGAATCCGTTACCAATGTAAATCTAGAAGGTACGGATGGATGAACCCACGAATGGCCCAGGAGACATCTGCTTTATCGTTAGACGGCAGCTGTCCTACCGTTGAAATCGGTCAGAGGGCTAGATATTTGCGCCCGTTGCGCCCTTACCCCATCTCCCAGATCGCACTCTCTCAAATTTCTGGCTAGTTGTGCATGGGTGGCAAGTACAACCTTCCTCCAATGCATCCAGGACGCCTTCTAGATGGGAAGCAAGAGCTTCTGCCAAAGCTAGATCTTCACCAGAGAGGAAGTTGTAGCAGTAGTGGAGGTCTTTGTCGTGTAGACCGACTCTTGTTTAACTGAAGGCACAAGCCAAGCATATCAACAAAAGTCTTGCTTCACAGACCCCCGTGTGGATTATTAACTCAGATCCTTCTTTTATCGACCACGGCTAAAGCTCCACAACAAGTCCAAAATGGGCGAAAGACGGGCTAAAAAACCTGGAAAACTAAAAAAAGGTAAATTTATGTTCTTTTATCATAACAAGACTTAAGCGCAAAGCACTAAATGCGCTAGGGACCCTCCTACCCGGCACGACTTTTCCGTCGCTAGCCTTTTATCAAAGCAGAGAACCCCTCAAAAATGCACACAAAGGTGACACGACTGTTGTTCAAAGACCCTTTAAAAACACTCCTGATAACACTGACTTAATTCCTTTCCTCATCAATGGATTTAAAATTTCAGTACTACAAGGAGTCACAACGGCAGTAAGAATTACCATGGGTAACGCCCAGCCAAAGCATTTGACGCAGTCCTTGCCTCCCATCAATTTGGAGGCTCCTCCGCTCAAGTTTCATCGGAAACGGGGGGAAAACATCACTTTAGAGGCAGGAGGTTATAAAGCCCGACGGCATGAGTCGTTCTGTAAAGGCATAGTATTCAGTGATCGCCCAGTGGCCTTGGGTGAATGGGTGTGTCTTCGTTTGACAGACTTAAGTGCCCGTTGGAACGGAGTGGTCAGAGTAGGTTTCACCAACCACAATCCCGCTCTACTTGGAACCCTCCCCAAATATGCTTGCCCAAACCTGACCAGTCAACCGGGCTATTGGGCCAAAGCTTTGTCTGAACGTTACGCCGAATCTGACTCTGTGATTCACTATTTCGTGACCGGTAACGGGGATGTGCATTTCGGTGCGGGTGGAATGACCCGAGGTGTGTTCTTTAGCGGGGTGGACACCCGGCAACCACTTTGGGCCATGATTGATCTGTACGGCAACTGTACTGGACTAGAATTGGTTGATCTTAGGTCTAGTTTGAACAATTATCCCGAGATTTCCCCTCAAAACACGGGCGAAAGTAGGCCTTATACCCCTGTCAGTCAATTGCAACATCGGTTGGTGCAACCGCCTCGAAATCCGCCGCAACCTGCCAATCAAATCTATCGCCCATTGGTGCAACCGAATCTTCCTCAATTTGATCATCCTCCGCCTTATCACTTTCCGCAACAACCTCCGCATCCTCAGCAGCCGCAACCACCAGTTTCAGCGCTTTCCAACCATTTCAACGATCTTTCTTTCAACCATCCGTCAGTTCCATCATCTCAGCCCTACAATGTTCCTAACTATCAGCCTTTGATCTTCCATCGCGAATCGAGCTTCCGCCCACAAAGCTTCCACTTTTGTACTGGGAAAAACGCAATATTAAACGAAAGCTCTCAGGTGGCGTCAAGAAACGATGACGAATTTGCCCAAGGTTACGTTTTCACGGCCGCACCCATCCGTCCTGGGGAGAGGATCGTCCTCCAAGTGCTTAAAACTGAGGATTCCTACATTGGTTCATTGGCCTTTGGCCTCACTAATTGCGACCCCAGCTCAGTCGACACTCGAGAACTCCCAGAAGACTCCGACATGCTCCTAGACCGCTCTGAATACTGGGTAGTGAGTAAAGATGTGGCCAATTCCCCATCTGTTGGCGATGAACTTTCTTTTGGAATCAATGTTGACGGCACCGTCGAGTTTTCCAAGAACGCAAGTCCCCCATCCGTCTTCATGCATGTGGACACCTCTCAGAGACTTTGGGCGTTTTGGGACATTTACGGCCATACGTCAAAAGTGCGAATCTTAGGTTCTACATCAGAACCAGTTCCTCTGCCTGTTCAGCCCAATCAGCCAAACAATGGACCTGCCAACTGGCCAGCTCAAGCAGAGTTGCCTGAACAGCCGCTAACAGAATTATCTGAATGCACGATCTGCCTGGAGAATCGAGTCGATTGCGCGGTTTACCGATGTGGGCATATGTGCATGTGCTACAACTGTGCAATGGTTCAATGGAAAGGCCCCAACGGTGGCTATTGTCCGCTATGTCGTCAACCTATATTAGACGTCATGCGTGTTTATCGTGCATGACGATCTTATTTGGACCAAACTCAACTGTGATTTATTTGTAAACTACCTATCTCCGCATCTGGATAGCCTCTTCTAATAAGTTCTGACAATCTCTGGTCTGATAACCAATTATGGTTGAAATGAATGCCTAAATAAGTGTTAATAGTTTTATTTTTCTCTGCCAAATCTGGGATAAAGTTTCCAAGGCTTGTAGTTTGAAACATTGTCGAAGGGATGTGTATGTTTTTGTGTCTGGTTGAAATGGGTCGTGTGGTGATGGTAGAAGAAGAAAGTTCTGGTAATAATTATGATAATATCGTAATCGCATGTACCTAAAATGCATAGCAAAGGGTGACAAAACACGGACTGAATTAGAGTCAAGAGTTCCAAAAACCCTCTTGACGAAGTTAATCAAGGTGAGAGATAATTTTGCGATTTTCTGTTTCGTTTTCTTTTCATTCACGTCAGCTCTGCGGTTATTATCACATGAGAAAGCGGATGGCTCGCTAAATAAGTACAATTTCAACGATGTCCGAGAGGGAGAAAGGGGCGGTCAAGGGGGCGGGTGTGCGTGTTGTTTTCAGGGCGTGTCCCTTTGGGGGTTAATGTTTCGAAAAATAGGTCATGGAAAGCGTCTTTGAATGAGGCTGACGAAGTAAGGAAACTAGTGCACTTCCAACCTCAAAATCTATGCTCGATTATTGGGCTCACAACGTGTGAAGAAACGAAATAGGGGAGTAGTGGTTATTATTTAAATGTACCAACACATGACCGTTGATGGCCCATGATGAATGTAATCTGATGTTGTTGATAGTCAGTGAATTGAAGCCAAAGTTGTTCTGGATGCACTCGCGTAAGAATTGATCTACTTCAATTGCTGAAGAAGTCGACTCTTGGCTTCCTCGTCATTGAGCATCACTCGGAATCCTTTGGCCTTCTGACGGAGTGTGGCCAGGGACTCGATCTTCTCGTCAATCATATCCTCCAATTGTTGACAGTAGGCTGCAGGAGAAATATCAATCTTCTGAACATATCCCAATATATGTTAATCCTATCCTGTAAGCTTACCATCTTGATCATAGTCTACTTCATTGGTCATGGCGAGTAACGAGGAGTCTTCCTGATACCATTTCTGCATGCTATCAATCACATTTCGGTGTGACTCCACCAGATCGTCCTCGAGGCCCTGCAAATGGGAAATCACCTCCTGGAAGTTGTACCAATCAGCCGACAACTCGCCCTCGTTCATTGACCGCAATTGGGCCAGATCCGAATCTTCGGGACTTAAGATCCCATCGTCCATTTGGATCTCATTGGGTTTGCCATTATTGGCCGGATCTGAAGCGCCCAGCTCCTTCACTCTGTCCGCGTAACGCAAGGTATTTAAGGTGTGCTCACAGGAGCCCATACTGGGCGAGACCATGGCAATCTGTTAAGAAAACGTATAATGTAAACATTGAAAACATGTAAATTCTGGGATTGGAATGATACTGAATGAAATAGATTCGAGGTAGCATAGAGGATCGGACTCTTGCTAAGCAGGGAGGCCACAAGACCATATGAACTCTTGATGTCGCAAACATCATGTACTAAGTTAATCTCAAAAACACATTTTTTGTTATTTTGACACCACCTTGCTTGTGCATTTTTGATAACAGAAAGAGCCCTCTTCTTCGAGTTCTTTCCTCATTTAATGAATTTGTAGCATTGTGCAAGGGTATTTTTTAGCGCAACTAGAGCTTGAAAATCTGTATTTACTCGTAGCTTGTATGTGGTCAAAAAAATAACTCATTGTCATATTCAGGTTTTAACCTTTTTAAGTTATTAACAATCGAAGCAAGCACAAGGTGGCGTTCGTGAGTCGACTTCAAAGAACGAAGCCATAAGAACATATGATTAAGTATATGGTACACGAAACTTTAATCTAAATTTACGCCCTGTAATAACGTTCATGAAATGTTTTACTTACCATGCATGTTTTTGATTTCTCTCCAATGAACGAATCTCGGAGCACTTGAGTGAGTTTGCTCGCCCTGAAAGGGAGATGGCCGCCTTTGCGGCCAAGAGCACGAATACACTCTTTTAATGCCAATAGTGACTTGTTGATTTCAGCTCCCTCCATCCCTAAACGAAAAAGAAAGAGAACAGGGTTCTCGGTTGTTAATCCTTCTAGGAACTGTCGGGTGGTGCTAGTTTTATGCCAGAGCCTTAGGAAGTCTGATAAAGATGATAATTCAGAATGGAAA
>CM021321.1:8920810-8972660 GCA_010645155.1 Tigriopus japonicus
TTGCGGCCAAGAGCACGAATACACTCTTTTAATGCCAATAGTGACTTGTTGATTTCAGCTCCCTCCATCCCTAAACGAGAAAGAAAGAGAACAGGGTTCTCGGTTGTTAATCCTTCTAGGAACTGTCGGGTGGTGCTAGTTTTATGCCAGAGCCTTAGGAAGTCTGATGAAGATGATAATTCAGAATGGAAACTCACGAGTTTGTCGGTTAGCGGAGGACGTATCTGCTCCTCGTTCGTTTCCAGCCAGATCGATGAGTGAGAACTTTCCGTGAAGAGGTCGTTTCATGTTGTCCACTCTGAGTATGATCTGGAAAACGGCATGGGAACGGGACGAATGGGCATTGGCAGAGGTCTGACCCGAGGTTCGAATGCTGTTGCCGTGATTAATCAGCTTCAGAACGTCGTCCACACTGTCCACCTCTTTCTCAGTCAGGCCAACAATTACCACCTGTTGCTTGCCATCTTCTAAAACACGCAATTTTGACTTTCCTGACAACAGGTCAAAGACCTAAAAAAAAATAGAAAAACAAGGTCAGCATGAAAACGTTAAAAATTGGTAGAACCTGCTTTATTGTTAATGAACTTTGTTCATTTAATTCGTTCATTTTTTGTGCTGATAACTTTGTGTAACTTAGTTCAACCTCACTTCAAGTAAACAGCATGGAATCGGCTTTAAGGCTTGAACATTTTGGGCGATTTTTTCTTAGATCAGATCTAAATCTCAGAAAGGTTAGCTATAGGGATTGATTTAAATCTTTACTATTTCTTAGGTTTTCAATACATCAAGTGCAAAATGAACGTACCTTGCCACTGTAGATTTCAAAGTAACTGCACGAGATTCGTAGGTTCAGATCTCGATACTTAGGAGAGTGCAAATATTTGAAAACGTCCTTGGTCGCGAGGGCATAAATTCCGTTCTTCGAGTCTTGAGTTTTCCCATGGAACTCTCCACCCATGGTGTGGGTCTTTCCTGACCCAGTCTGTCCATAAGCAAAGCAGGTGGCCATGCCACCTTCAAAAATATTTTGAACCAAAGGCTTGGCCGCATATCTAGAAAAAAAAAACCATCAGGAACTATCCCCATACCTCAATAACGCAACCTCCTCACTTGTAGACAAGTTCATTGGTCGACGTCTCATCAAAGGCATAGTCAAATCTGAAAAGCTGGTTCTCCAGGTATTTGGTGAGGTCCACCTTAGTTCGGGGCTCGTGAACTATGACCTGATCCTTGTTGGGACACGTGACCACATCGATTTCGCGCCGATTGTTCTCCTTCTTGCTCAAAGGTCGTTTCCGCACGCACACCGAGATCTGATGGTCGTAAATTGGGTCAGTGTCCGTTAAGGGCGTGTATTCCAGCTGTTCCTGGTACTCTTGGATCATGCTAAGGAACTCATAATTGGGATTTCCGGGATCGATGTTCTTGGCTGCCTGACGTTGAGCTTCTTGTCGGGCTCGTCGTTCTTCCCGGTTCTTTTGGAGACGATCAATTTCCTTCACCACATTGGAACGCCTTCGATCCACACCTAAAAGCAAGACAAAGACCACGTGTTTAAAAATCTCAGGACCTTTTTGAGCGATCAAGACGGTACACGAAAAACGTACCCGTAGAGGGTAAGAGTCCAAGGTCTTGAAGGCATTTAAAAAAAATAAGAACAAGAAACATGAGTTAGCCAATGCCGACAATTGGACGTGAAGATAGTTTTGGTTGTGCTGAAACCTCGGAAATACTCACCATTTCCGGCGGCTTTGCCGACAGTGTCCGATTTCTCAGAGTTCGACCTTGGAGGGATGTTTTCAGATCCATTCTGTAAGCTTGGTGGATCGGAGGAAATGGCCAGAGTTTGTCTGGATGTGGCTTTGTTCCTGGTTCGCATCCCGGATCCTCCACCCACTCCCGCACCTCCAGCCGTTTTATTATTCGATTGTTGCGAAGGGGGTTGTTGTGAGCCTCCAACCACGTTTGACGGCCGAGGAACATACTACAATATGGAATATTTGTTTTGAAACTGTCAAAATTCATTTGGCCTTGGATGTTCACTGCAAACACTAGTTCTACGAATTGCACGGTAATCTGTCATTCGACACAAGTCGCCGTTTTGAATAATTATCATTCACATTTCGTGAGAAGCCATTTTAAAATTCTGCCTACCACTCAAGTTGCGGACCGCACTGAGCTTTTGAAGACTCCTTTGCAGTTGTTTTGTAATCTAGAAATGGCCGAAAAGCCAACCAAGCAGGTGTAAGACAACGATCCAGGCACCTCATTGGCATTAATAATTCATAGAAAACCAATGGTTCCCGTGACCAGGAAAACTTAATCGATCCCACGCACAAACATAAGGGACCAACTCGCCATATGCCCAAATTTTGTCCGTCATTTCAAACTCAATAGAGAAAGTGAGTGAATTGAGAATTTGTTACTTGGGTCATTGTCCTTCTTTTGATTAGAGGGTAGATTTCATGTTTGAGTATGTTTTTGATGGATTTCAGAGGAGGAGGAGGTCTAGGACTCTGAATAGATTGTCGAATGGACTTTGGCATGAACAAATCTAATCTAGAGTGGAAGAAGGTATGTGAGGAGGGAGGGAGCACTGATTGCATGAATGCCCTGACAAAGCTGAAAATAGCAGGTAGTACCTACTATGAACCACTACATTGACATTCTCAGCCCAAGCTCACAACTGGCTCTTTAATGTCAGCTCGAAACAATTTTGTTGTACTGACAAAATGCATATTCCACAAGTTTACGGTGATTGACGAATTGTTATGGTAGCGTTTTATGCGATTAGTCTTAAATAATTGAGCAACATGGAAAACTGCAGGGAGGCCCAGAAAAAGAGAACACCATTTTATTTGCTTCCTCTTGGTGAAAATCCAATAGAGTTTAAATTGAAAACTCTTTGAATTAGGTATAATCATATTTGGTTGCCACAAATTTGTGCTTCATTTCAATTGAACCGTTCTATGGCCAATTCAAGGCATTTTTAGGTTACTAAATTGAATTGAATTTGTATCAGTTAAGTTGGTGATTTAGCCCTGCTTTCAAGAGCTCTCTAATGATCTATATAACGAGAAACAACATCTCAGGAAACCATCTTCACTTTGAATTTTTATTTCGACTTTGACTTTATTTCTTCGTCTTGATTGCCACTGATTGACAACCCTGTAAAACTTTTGGTGACCAATAATTTTTCTCCCATTTCAATGATTTTCGATGATACAAAGTGCATAACTTTTTTAAGGGCCTCCCTGTATAACCTCTACCATCGGTCGTTTGAAATCAGCTTTCCCGGGTTTGACCTCCATGCCCACAAAGAAGGACGTAAAAGAGAGATCTTCATCCTCGATATCAATCACATTGACCTCGTCCACCACCGGAAGTTTGGTGTTCGAAGGTCCCGAGATCACATCAACTTCTCGACGACGTCGACGGCGTCTCCGTCTTCGTCGCTCGATCCGATCTTGCGATTCCGAACATTCGTCTCGCTTGGGAGGAATGTATTCAGCACACTCGGGAAGAAACCAAGCCACACCTCTGCCCACGCCTCCAAAAGACATTTTTGACTTTCAAGACTTGTCTATGGTGGTCAAAGCTTCGAAAAATGGCCGCTACATCAGCTTAATATCGACCAAACGAAATCGGCCGATTCTCCTTCATTCCGAAAAAACTTCCCCTCAGGTTCTTTCTATGTTTTCATTAGAGATCGCTTTACATGGAAACAACGACTGCAAAATGCACATTTTTCTTTTGCTTGGAGGCGACCAGTTCCAAGGAACCGATTTAAAGCGGAAGAAAGGCCTTTCTTTCATTCTTGAGAACCAACAAAGGCCCACGGCCTTTGTTAAGTCAGGCCGTTGAACTTTCTGGCAAAAGGCCCTTTCGGAATACACAGTAGGACTCATTCCAGCAGAACAGGAATTGAACTACTCTTGCCTTTGAACACGAAAGATGATCCTCAAGCCAATGAGAAACTTCACACTGCTCTATTTCAAGAGTCTCTTGTACTAAGAGGGCGTGAAATCTCGTGAAACGAATCTTGGTCCTAACAAAATAAAGAACGAGGGTGATGGATGCACTGGATCCTGTTACAACAGCCATTGAAGCAAGTCCTGTTAGAGGAGCAAAATACACGCCTTGAGGCCACCAATTCAGGCCACGAACATTTGAACAAAGTGCTGAAACCATCACAAAACACCCCACACACACACACATCAGCTGGCCCAATTGGAAGCGAGATTCTTTTCCGAAATTGGTCTTGGTTGGAAAAAAAACCATCCAACGATCTCTTCAAGACACCTTTGAATGTAATTGGGATGGAGAAAACTGCGATGTGTTTTTATAACATCCGACCGATCGGATCCAACATAATCAGTCTTGTTTGGTTAGTTGAGCAACTTTTTTAAAGGTAAAACCAAAGGTTTAACAGAACAACACTTCACACAATAACACTTACAGTTCGAGTTTGCCCTAACGAGTTTCTTTCATTCTGAAAAATAAGAGATCTTTGTCGTGAAAATTACCGGACTGATGATATGTTGTTTCCGAACACTCAACATGATCGCTTTGCCCTGAACCATTTGGATTGAACGAATGCACTTAATAATCAACACTCAACACCTTGCTTCTCGCCAAAGCGACATGAGTGAACTAACAAGTATTGGAGTGTGTAAATTCGCAGAGAGGAGGAATGGATCCACCAAGAAAGAAATTCGGCAACGTCTCGAGTTGCAGTACTGTTTTCTACCTCTTCTGACAAGTACGAGTATGGTAGGTAAGCGAAGCAGGGTGCGCGACATACAATTCCCCTCCATCGACACAGTGCTATGTACGTAGCTAGTAATTCGAATGGGACTCAATGAGGATTTTCTTTGCCTGTGGTTAGCTACAGGTGCCATACATTAGCACGCACCATAAGGGTTCATGGAACTTCAGTTCTAGTTCGATTATATTCCAAGTTAGGCTAGAGTCAAATGGTCCGTTTCAAGGAATGTAATGGGCATACATTAGATCAAGGTTGAAGGTGGGACGGGATTTCGGAATGGAACCTTTTTTCCCAGCTAGTAATCACGTGCGTAGGCTTGGTTGAGAGCTTGTCCCTTCAATTACTTGGAGCTATTTTCGATTTTCGACCGATTCCCCAAGGATCATTCCGTCATCGAAAGGAAACAACGCAACTTACCTTTGACAATTTATTGGGGATGTAGCTTGTGCTGTCATTTGGAACGAGAAGGTCCTGATTTAGGCTCAAAATGGCCCCCAGCTCGATCTGGAATGGGAGAGTAGAAGAGAAAGATTAGTTTGGCACCAATTGGGCCTGATCTCACGAGGTTGATAATGACGATTTGCGAGTGGTTGCCAACTGCTAAAAGACCACCTGCATGGAAATAGATTTAGTAGAACTTAAACGAGGAAGAGAGACAGACAGACAGAGATCCGAATCAGCTTGATGAAGGAGTCCTACATACCAACTTCGTACATTCTCATCAATTCGTCATTGAGCGGCCCGATAAGTGTAGATACACCCGTGGTACATTAACTAGTACACACATAGATCAAGGCCTTGTGAGTTGTAAGAGGATATTGAATGCCATTGCTTTTTTGGTCCCGTGCATATTTCTAGATCGGGATCGGCACTTAAGAGCAGATCCCTGGTTATCAGATTACTAACGTCCTTTGTTTCGAGATTAAACCCTCCTCCTTCACCTTCCAGTGCTCTCAATGACACAGATATCTTTGGTCCAAGAAGGTTCCTTTATTTCGGCTTTTGCGTGGAACTAAGCCTTTATATATCCTCGTGAACTGTATCACTCTAAATGATCAAAGTAAGTCAAGGACAACATGAGAACAAATGAAAAAAACCGCAGTGATCCTCGCTTTGCATACCTCTTTCTTGACACAAAAGAACCCCTGTTTTTGCCTTCTCACTCACCTCTTTTCCTTTGGTTTCGCCTTGCTCGAACCACTCGACGGTGACACTTCTGGTCTCTGGATTGATCCCCGAAACCACAGCTGAATGGATGCGACCTGAAAAAATGGACCAAAAAAACATAAGGCTATGAAGTGAACCACAAACATGCTTGAATCATTATCATGCCCAAACATTATTGGAAGGCGAGATTTTTACAATAAATCATCGGTGGCTCCGGAATTTCCTAGTGCTCGTCTCAATTTCCTGTCTTTTCAAGCAGATCTTCCACAAAAATCCCAAGTAAAAGAAAATGCAATTTGCCCTTTTGGAGGACAATCTTAATTGCACTGTCATGCTGACGTTCGTCTTTCAATGGATTCTTCCGTCCTGCACGTGTGTAAATTAGTCGGAATTTCTCTTCCGCTAATTTTTTTTCTTCTCTCGCATTCCTGTTGGAATGCCTACTCCCTCCGATTGATTTCTCTAAATAGAAGTTTCTCTTGCATTAGCGGTTATTTTTGCCTGCTAAATTTCACCACTTCAAAATGTTCGAAGAAAGAAGAAGGAACGGATCTGAACAATCGACAAAACTCAATGGATGAGAGAGAGACTCAAACCAACCGCTTTTGGGGTCATGTGAAAGGTGGAATATGTCAAACAACGGCAACACCTACTTGCACTGGAGTTTCTTCGTTTGGCTGACAAAGGACCCTTCGTATTTTTAGACACATCAGGTTGCAAAGACGAACGTCTCGAGGTTTCTCGAGTCTCAGAGGACTGTCGTTTCCGCACTACCTCAATTGATGACTCGGTCTTTCGCCTCTGCAAATTTGGCATTGGGGCAGACAATCGATGTTGAGCCTTCTTGGATGCCGTAGACTGGCTGTCAGTTGCCCTGCTCGGTCTTTTGTTGAGCAATGCATTTGAGTTGGCATTTGAGCCGATCTCTGCCTTTTTTGAGCTGTTCACCTTCTTGCCCCCTTTGTCCTCATTCAAATCCACCCAAATGAAGTTGGACATCAAGGGAGAATCATCACCTTCTTGCGATGGCGAAGGGGTTTTGGTGTGCGAAGTGGTGGGCGGAGAATCAACAACTTGGAGGTGCGAGGGCGATATCAATCGATCATCGATGTTTGATATGGACACATCCATGGACGGAAAGCCAGAATCTACTTCAGGGGAGGTCTGTACTTGGAGGCGATCAATTTGCTGCTCTTCAACTTGATCATTTGGATAGCCTGGGACCAACGGGAGTTGTCGCCTTCGGCCAACAATTGGAGGCTCTTGATTTACCAAAGGTCCCCTATTAGGCTCATTCCGTTGGGGAAATGGTATTTGCCTTGGATTGAAGGATGGCTCAATTGCATTTGGAAAAGGCCCCTTTGAATTTCTGTGAAGACTAGAACTCATAATGTCAAGACTATCTGGTTGGAAAGATGAAGTATGTATCGGGAGTTTGGACGTGGGAAGAGGAAATATCAGATCACTTGGGGGAGGACCGGGAACTCCAGGGTCACTTAGCATTGCTTGGAGACTCAAAATCTGGATGGCTCTCTGTCTTTGGTCCACATCATTGGGAACAGGGGGTAGGGTTCGGCGTCCGGACACAGATGAAGAAGTTGATCGGGCCCTCCGACGCTCTCCCGACATGATGTCTTCCAAACTATCATAGCAATGATTGTTCGTTTGAATGATTTCTTCATCGGTGTTGGAGCTACTGACCAAGTCATCAGAGCTACATCCAACGGGTGGCAATCGAGTACCACGATGAGTCGGCTGCATATACATATGACGTTGATCACGGTCAGCTCTAAATAGTTGAAAGTGCTCATCATTCAACCCCTCCTCAGCCTCTGGCAGGTCGATGCACGATTCCACTAAGGACTCCCAATCCTTGTAACTGGTCGTTTTTAGCTCTCCATGATACGGGCTTGAATTTGAGTGGCCCTCGGCCTCTAACAAAACTCCGCCAAATCGGCTTCGCGCAGGTAATGTGGAAGATGAATGAGCACCATAGTTTCCCTTGGCAATGGCATCTTCGATTTCTTTACCAACTAAGGTACTTTCTCTCTTTAGTACAGGAGGCGATGGTGTCTTAAATTTTGCACTCCTTTCGAGAGACATACCTGGCTTTTGACTCATCTTTGCACCGCCAAGTGCATCTTCAGGGCTCGTGGCTGAGGCACCACTTGCAACTGAAGATGGTTGGGACGAGGAAGATGGAGCTGAATACTCGGACGAAGAGAACGGTTCATAATCAAACTTCTCTCCTGAATCGGCTCTGAGCTTCTTCCCATGAATTTCAATCTCATCAAAGGCAAGAAATGATTGAGTGCTACTACTAGGGGAAGGTGATGAGGAAGGAGTGGAAGTAGACGATGATGATGACGACGATGAAGGGGAGACCTCACTCGGGGTCCCTAGATCCAGCAACTCTTCTTGATCCAAGTCAGGGTTGCCAAAATTAAACCGTGGCGGAGAAGGCGACGGAAAATTTCGCGGAATCGAATGCGAAGGCAAGGCGCTTTTCGGCTCTCTTTCAGAAGAGTCCGGAATCTTGGTGGAGTCAGATAATGGGAATTCCTCATCATCGGGTCTTTGATTGACGGCAACCGTCTCAGATTGCATGAAATCCGCTATCACATCTTCCCCTCCATTTCCAGAGGATTCAATTTCCTCTTCACCTGAACGCACAATGGGCATATCTTTCGGCTCATCGTTAAGCTGGCTTGACCGTTCCGAGATTTGACTCTTGACTATTTGCAAGCTCTTGGAATCCTCACCTTCGTTGTGCACAACCTCGACTGTTTCGTAATCGCTGTCATCCTCGTCGTCACTACTTTTAGTTGATCCATCACCTTCCGTGACCCCTTGCCCATTATTTCCTTTCGGAGAAAACTCAACTTTATGAATTCCTGTGGATTGTTCATCAACCCCAGTTGTGGTTTCCTGGATTAAAGACTTGACTTCGGGATCAACGACGATTGGTTCCTTTTTATCGGATTGGTCCTCTTTCTTCTTGCTTAAATTGTTCTCGGTCTTCTCCAAAATAGGAAGTGGATTACAAGTCTTGATTTCCAAAGGAGCTGGTGGTTGATTATCATTCTCCACCCACTCAGTCAAATTTTTGTGACAAGGAGAGGGCCCAATTTGGCTATTAACCTCTATCACATCCAAGGTTTCAACAGGCGCCAATTTGCCTTTGGATTTACTTTTGTGATCCCTGATGACTTTAGCGTAGACAGGACTCTGTTGCTCGTCCTCCTCGTGTTCTTCCAACTTTATTACCTTGGCATTTCCCTGATTAAGCTCGGACTTACTTCCCTCATTAGTGGGACCTTCCGAAGCAAGCCCACTTGCTTGATTATCATTCTCAAATTCCAACACCTTCTTGCTTTGCTCAATTTGAGTGGAACTTTTGTGACTAGAGGAGTCGTCTTTGTGCGTTTCTTCTTTTCTAGCATCGTCAAAGGCATTATTCCTGGAGTGTGTGGGTGGTTTGGATGACTCAGATTCAGAGGTTGTCGCCATTGCAGGCGGAGGAGGCAAAGCAAAGTTACGTGATCGTTCGCTTCTATTTGCACCCACGACTTTGCTGGGATGATTTAAGGCTCCTGCATCTTGTACCGTCGGCTGGACTTTGATATGGTTTGCCTTTGAAGCTTGCTTGTCTTGATTATTTCGTGTTCTCTCCAACATGGCTTCCAATTCCTCCTTGAAGGATTGCTGTCGCTCGAGAACTTGAGCCAAAACAGGGTCTTTATTGGGACAGTTTTCATCGAAACGATTTGCCTTGGTTGACATCAACGAGGGCTTAACATTGCTCGAGTCCTTATGGTCAGGACAGGGTCTCCAATGTGATTCTGTCACACGAGAGGTCAAGTCTTCCACCGAATTGGAGGATTGATATGACGGGTAGATTGGACAACTCAACGTAGGAATGGCCATACTTTTGGCCCTTTGTGGCATTTTGCTGAAATTCCGAGGGGCCAATTCCGGCGAGTAGAGTGGCTCGGTCTTATGGTCTTGATAAGAGACCAACACGGCATCGTTGCCATCTAAATCATGTGGATAGAGCGTTGAACTCGAGCCCACGAAAGGCTTATCCAATCCCGAAGGCAATGAATAACCCTGTTTCTTCCTCCATTTTCTTCGGTTT
The DNA here is from genome assembly GCA_010645155.1 of Tigriopus japonicus. Classification (NCBI taxonomy): domain Eukaryota; kingdom Metazoa; phylum Arthropoda; class Copepoda; order Harpacticoida; family Harpacticidae; genus Tigriopus; species Tigriopus japonicus. Next base: position 8,930,884 of record CM021321.1, read on the forward strand.
CGACCTTTCCGACTCAACGAAGAGGCAGACGTACTTGTGCTCTTCACACTTTCACCGCCTAAGGACTCGTTGTCGAATTGGTGCTTGGATTTAGTGTGTCCCATGGCGAAGAGGCTCTTTTTTTCAATCCAATTGAACTTCAACTTTTGGCTTCAAGACACTACCCATAAAAAATATCTCACATCTCACATGCACTTTCAGCACAATCCATCGAACTTTTTGAGCACAACCAACCGCATGTGCACCCAATCAATGTTCAAAACCTACTGGCAAGTGAGTGAGAGCTCTCAGGTGATCCGAGATTTGCCAGCTCAAAAAAATCTTCTTGCCCAAGCACACTGACTCACACGTACGAACAGTCAGGCTCTCGGGGATCTAAGGTAGGAAAATGGGTTTCCAGGGCCCGCATTCACACTACGTCCATCCCAAGTAAGTACACTGCACACTGCAAGATCGAGTCGTGAGCGAGCGTGCATCGTACGGTACGTACTCATTCAGTTGGAAATTCTTCAAGACATTCTCCTCCTTATGAGGCTTCATGGAGGGACCCCAAAAGTTGATGAAAAATGAGCGAGAATAGTGTGCGGAATGAAAAGAAAACTGGACATCGAGATGACAGCGCCTGAAAAGAGCCATGGTTTCTATTTTGGCAAAGACCAGGTTTTGAACTTGACTGAATCGAGATTTAATCGGGGTATTTAATGGCTCGATAGGAGTTCACATGAAGTCACGATGATGGCCAAGTTGAATCAGCTGCCACTCTAGAGGAACGTGTAATAGCTTGATTTAATCTTCCATAAGCGAGAGAGCTCCATTATTACCCGTAAGCACATTGCAGTAGAGCATTAATGATTATGGTTATGCATGCATGAGTGAAGGGCCTGATCACAATCATCAACACATCACCTTTTTCAGCGATCAATGGCTCCCAAAACTAGTTCGACTCAAGTGCTTTGGATTCTGTATTTTTTGAAAACTTTAATCCAGGACACACTTCTTCATTTTGTCACCGATCAGGTTTCTTGATATGTCATGTGGCGAGAGATCTTCGATATCAAAGACAATGATCTTTTCCAAACCTTTTGTCTTCGGTACCTCAGTTGGAGCCGCAAATTAGTAGAAAGACAAAGAGAAAGTGAAATGCAAACAATGAATGGAAGAAGTCGATTGGCGAAAAAGGTCGAGAATCTCGATACCTTGGTGATAATTCACTAAATTTCTCATAGAAATCTCTCTGACCTCCAAGAGATGTCCGTATCCCTCGCCGATAATTTCGAAACCAACATGGAATTTCAATGAGAATTTCTGGTCAAGTTCGCAGTGGTTTTCACCAATTTATGATGCGCTTTTGAGGCATTCAAAATCAGAATGAGCTTTTAAGAAATGCATGATGTCTTCCAAAGTACCTGCCTTGTTAAAACGGGCGTAGTTGAAGAAGGAAAAAAAACTTGATTTATGCACTATCTTGCGAGGAAAAGAAAATTCTGCAAGCATGATCCTCAGTTTCTCCCGAACACACTTTTTTGGTTGGAAAAAACGAAGACTGAGTAAAGAAAACTGAAGGTGGTTGATTTCTTTTTCAAACGACATGAATCGAATAAACGTATCTTGGCCAAAACATAGAACAAGTCCTTCGGAATTGCTCTCAGTTGATTAGAAATTTCCATTGGTTATCGCTTTCACTCTGGTAATGAACCAGAAACGAGTCTGAGACAACGCCTTGGGAGATAAAACAGGACAGGATTCATATTCAAGATTCCAGAACGATTCGTCAGTCAGCACTCGATTTCGTCACCTCGATCAATATCTGGGTTACTTGATCTACTATTCATGGCTCATCTCATCGGTTCAATTCGAAAATGGATCGAGTGGAAAGTATACAGTCAGTTTGCATTCTTTCAGGACAGTTCGACCACATGAGACGAGTTGAATGGACTGGAAAGAAGGGTCAACCACCTCAATATGGCCTGACCAAATACCGTCGTTATGGGGACTGACATGTGAATTTCACTTCTCTCGTGTGCAATTTCTTTCAAGTCCAACAAAAAACGGCAAATTTTGGTCACATAATGGTCTATAATGTCTGAGTTCTGTTGAAACATCAATCATGTATTTATTAATTAGTCTCTTAATGAGGATGGTAAGCTCAAGAAGACAGGTTCCTTTTTTGAGGGAGACGGGTTGAAGTCATTTTAACGGGACAAACGACCAAGTACAAAAGATCCATTTGAGTGGCTGGAGGCAATTAAAGGAGTTTCTCCTCAAACAGATGTTGACGATTTGTAAATCGTAATTGCTCTGTTGTTGTACCACCCCTAGATTCAGATTGAGACCATACTGTTATCTCCGTTCAGAATTGTCAATTAAATCAAAACTTATTCGAATCTCGAGAGAAAATGCTCTGGATCCAAGTCACGTTCAAAATTAAAACCATGACTGAAAATGACGTACGAGCTCGTGCGCCCTTTCCGTTTCGTTGGGCATCGATTACCCAAAATGTGTACACAGTAATGATTGAGCACCCCAATAGATGGCACGACCATCCACGAAGCCAATAATTTGCAATTACATGTCCTTGAAGCTTGGAATGTTTTTTGGGTGAGAGTGCAAGCCCAAACTTTTGCCTATCAAAACGTCCGCCCTCGCATGAGAATGGGATGGCAGCTACACCATGAACAACAACCTATTTCACCATTGGCATTCTTTGGTATTAGGTCATCGTGGTAAATTTAAAACAAAGGGACTCTATAACAAACTGCAAAGGGAACGAAGTAGGATGTGGGGATAGGAAGTTTAATCGTACTATGGTAAGTCCGAATGCACGGCAATCGATTGCCGATTTATTGGCTCTACAATTCCAAAATCTGAAACAACGAATTGCCAAAGAAGTAACACGAGAAGGCAAAGCCATCAAATGAACGTGTCCTTTCCAGCAACGCAGTCGCCCACGCGAACTAATGTAAGATTTGAGTGAGAGGTCGAGGCCTGCAGTTGGTCTCGAAAGTTATGGTGCTGTTGAAATCGATTTTTTTAACTAAAGTATAAATTCAACGAACAATATTTGCCAAAAGGAATTTTTTTAAAGAGTTTTTACTCCATTGGGTGTCATTTTTTGAAAAAAATAACCACTTACAGGCAATCTTTTGGTAAAGAATATGGTTAAAATTGAACCACTAAAGTAAAAGACCAAGTGCATGAAAATTTTGACGCTCGCTTCTCCAATCAGCACAAGAAGTGAAGTGCAAGAAGTAAAGTTTGTGAAAGCACAAAACTTGGATAAAAAAGCAAGTAAAAAGTTTCCCGAGAACATGTAAGACTTGCAAAAGTAGTGATGTTGAAAATTCACTCAAAGCTGGATTCAGTCAGATGTTAACAGAAATACACATCTCGTACATTGCATCATTTCCTTCATTAAAAATAAATCCCAAAACCAAAATGGTATTGTTGCTAACAGACAAAATTATCAAAATCAGTTTTGTTATGAATATGGTCTTGAGCTTCTTTTTTTCTTTTCCAACTATGTGCAAACACTTGGTCCGAAATGGGACTTCTTGCGCGTACATATCTTATTATAATGGCTTTAGGGTTCAAACTAATTCAATAAAGAGATCCTCCACTTACGAGAGCAACTATAACAACCCAAAGCAGAAGCTACGTCCGATAAAGAGAGATATTCGGCATGACGGGTAGGAACACAGATGACTATCTCTTTTTAGCCCGGCAACCACGCAACATTTTAGATGACATCTGGCCAAGCCCTGTCTTCGCACCAAGTATAGCTCTACGCAAGGTCAACCATAACTACCTCTACCAACTGTATTTCTGAAATAACCTCTTTGGTGAGCCGGTGATTCAATTTGCCTCGTCTCATCTCACCTTTAACACTTCGTTTTGCAAGTCTTTGAGGTCTTGATGTAAAAGGACGCTCCTGGTGATTTTGTGGCGAGGAAGGCCTCTGGGCAGAAGTATGACTATTAGAAGGGGAAACAGTTTGGCTGTTGTTGTTGACGTTACTGCTTTGGTTATTACTCCTACGAAACGACGCCCGAATGGCACGGTTGTTGAACTCCTTCAAACTCTTCTTACGCCCACCCAAACCCGTTGGTGGACTGCTGTTGCTTTTGGGCGGTGGACTTGGAGAGGAAGCCTGACTTGATTTACTGGGCGAGCTACGCTTCCCACTCGAAAGCGAGGATGTAGCTGACGAAGATGATTTGGACTTTCCGAGACTTTTCTTTCTCGGCGTTTTGACATTCTCGGATGCTCCAGTTGGAGCAATGTTTTCTTTTTTAGAGGCGGATCTCTGCTTGGTCATCCGGGATGAAAGCACTGGTTTCTTTTTCAGGTGACTGTTCTTTTGGTCAGACACACCGAAATCGATCTCAAACTTCTCACATCCAATTTTTCTGACAACATCGTGCACGACTAGGCCATCGTCATCTGAATCGGATTGCCTCTGATTCACAGACATGACTGATATTTTTCGCACATCTTCCCGTCGGGACACTTTGGTACTGGGTCTCCTTTGAGGAACTTCCACTTCACTCTTATTGGACAGCTTTCGTGCTCCCATTTCAATATCACCCAGGTCCTCGTTGGAGTCGGATTGGTCGGACTTGTTATCACTATAACTTGTCACATAAGGACGGTTTGAATCACTCTGACTAGCCTGTGGAGGCTCATGTTGGTGGTCTTTTTCTTTCTTTCGATTGTTCTTCTGTTTGCGTCTCTTTTGCTTGATAGAAGTGCACTGTCCCATGGTTGATCGGCAAGCCTGGGTCTTCTCAGAACTCCCTCTTCCCTCAACTTCACTCTTCTCTCAGCCGTCTCCGGTTAGGCCTCCTTTGGACGGTTAAGGGCCCTTCGTCTCAGGGCAGAATCTGGAGTCGAGCAACAACGTTTCTTGACTCCCACGACCTCAACTCCTTATACGAAGCATTAAACACACTCATCTCGGTCGTCCTCGCCATGGCGGATATGCATCCATCCAAGTTACGGCGGGTGATAATGTGGGATGAAGCAGAGCAAATGATTCAATACACTGACACCACACAACACACTCGGCAATTAGGGGCACCATCAATTGACATGACTTCCGTTTCGATCGAGGCCCCGGGATTCATGTATTCCAATGTGATGGAATCATTGAATGTCACTTAGACTTATTTGCCCAGCTGTTAGTCATCATTGAACACAAATCAGTGCTCATCTGACTCATTCCAGTCACAGGGTGCTCACTTCCAGAATAATAAACCACAACGCCAGCGCATTCATCACAAACAGTTCCGAACGAGCGTGGAGCAATATTATAATGGAAAATAAAAGTCTACAGAAAACTTGCCACTTGTTCTCGAGTTCGTTGCCGAATCCCGAGTAACAGAATAGGGTTTCATCCGATTATTTTGGTCATGTGTCTGTTTCAACCTCGCCAGCTCGGCTCTCCAAGACCTGTCCATAAGTTCCCTCGGCGCCACAAAAAAGGTCTCCAATTTAGACTGCAGTTCTGGAACTTGGGCGTGATTTCGCGTGGAAACAATGGCCATTATCCCTCGGGTTATATACGTACATTAAGGCACTTTGTGTAAGTACACCTAGTGCAGACATTTATATCATCAAAGGTGGATTCCAAGTCAAGTCGTCAGTTGGGAGGAGGAGGGAGAAGCACTCTCAAGTGTAGAAAATTAGTGCATTGAATGGAAGATGAGTCATCTGTTGTTGTGGAGCGAGGGTCGGAAAAAGTTGGGAATGTTGGTTGGCCAACGTGCAAGTTTTCCATTTTGAGACTCCGTTCAAACGCAGTCGAATGAAAAGTGTTCAAGACCTTTGGGGTGTCAGGATTCGAATGAAAATTGAATTCTACATGTGTTGAGACTGAATAAATGAGATACGTGTCAACCTGGGATATGACCACATATGGAAACGACCAGTCAGCACTCCCACGCAAATGTTGTTTTTATCTTCCTCACAGACTAGACTTCAAATTGGAGACAGAAATGCGCGTTTCCAACCAAGTTGAAGGCCAAAAGGCACTCTTTAATCCGCAAGAATGGAGGTTTCCACTGTGTTAAAATCGCCAATATATCATATTTGACATGATGTGACGTTTCCACTTGCGGAATACATTGAGCGGAAAAGATTGACTTTTTAAGGTTCATTTTACATTCATGTCTTCCAAGTCTGTGACAAATGTGGCGACCAATGGAATCGGCAAAGTCGTGTTATCTAAATACCACTTGCTCTTTCATTCCAAACCGTTTTTCTATTTCTCACTCCCAATTCTTCATGGATTCAACACGTTTGAAGCCAATGCAATTCCTGTTCTAGTTTTAAGGTGGTAGCGACTATGTTGCATTTTGGCCGTAGGGGCCTTTTCAAGGCTCCTCGTCCACCGATTTTATGGCACGTGAAGACTCGGTATCGTCACTCGAAGCTATCATTATTCACCAATAGCAATCAACTCTGCGACAACACATTCTCAATGGCAATCTTGGTGGTTTCAATGCGAGCAAGAAATGGCCACGTCCTCTTCGTTCGTTCCAATTTGATTATGACAATTTCTTTGGGAACACCTTTCAGCTTGGAATTTGGTTTGGGCGGGCTTGTCCCGTACGAAATTTATAGATTAAACAAGATCCAAGGGACCGGGTAAACCGAACCACAAAGACCTTTTGATAACGGAGCCCGAGAGGGCAATTGAAGGAAATCAGGTCGAGTAAACGACGAAATCCTCTTCGGAGAATCAGCAATAAATACCTCCTTCACCCTCGCATTGGTTTGCTGGCGTTACAGAATCTAACCGAATGTTCCAAAGTACCGCCACATGACATTGGAAACCTTCAACAGGATCATTGTCACCTCAGGTGGTAAAAAAAACAAAAAAGTCAGCTTTAATATTCCATCAATCTGTTGTCCAAGCTCTCATCTGTGTCTACAGTCGTGAAAATATCACTGACTCAAAGCGATACAACTACTACATGTCCATCCAAAACTTCAACCATTTTTCCCACGGTTTTAATGAAAGAAGTCCAAAGCAGATTTGGACGTTTTGGCTTGCCAAATCACTCCATTTCAAAACCAGGATAGATGGAGAAAGTTCGGTCTTGGTGGTTTATATCGGCGAATGCACCTAACATTGCCGTAACGGGACTTGGCCAAGTTCGAATGTATTTCTAGGCCTACCTTTGTGGCCTTCATGCCATGCTGGCACTCAAAAGCCCAGAGAGCTTTTCAATGTTTCATAGCTACCTCCTGAACCTAATTGAATACATTTTAACCCTAATACCTGGCCAACGGCAAAACTCTCAATGAACCCACATACCGGGAGCAAAAATATCGTCTACCGGATTTTAAGCACTTTCACAACAAAGGTTTTAACGGTGTCATTCAAAGACGTTTTCCTCTGGTTCAATAACCATGACGAATGTAGATCAATTTGAATGCACAGGTACAAAAATCTAGGTGGAGCCATCTAACCACTACATAGACACATTTGGCACGCCAAACGTCAGATAAACTCATTCAAGTTCAAGCCATGTCCCAAGGGGGATCAAATCGATCATTCTCTGCATGACTCATGCTTCCCATTTCAACCAGATTCAAAGTTCCAGATCGGCTCCAAAACTAAAACAAAGCCTTTCCTAAGAGGTTTTTTGAGCGGGATTTGATCCCAAGACCTTAAAAAGACACCATTTGCACTTGAGATCGATCTGAGAAGTGTGTGGGATGGTAGAAGGCTGTGTAGCTCTTACCATCACTCCGTTTAATGTCCACATTGGACCCGAGCTTCATGCGACTCATCACATCGTCCTGATCCGCGGTCATCCTCATTAGGGATCTCCTCGTGGAACAGTTGCAAGTGGAATATAATAGTTTTAAAACTATATTTCAGTCAATCACCACTAAAACTACTACTTGAATGTAGTCACTCACTCCCTCACGAACTGTGGCCAGCAGTTTCGTGCACTTTTTTGGTCCAAGACAACACTAGAAGAAGAACAGTGCTCGTCTTGTAGTACAGAGCGTATACAGAGGGAGGAGCGAGCACGAGTATAAGAAGACGAGCCAAGCGAGCGACAAAGGAATATTGGCTAACCACGCCGCCTTCCCATGCCCTCGCCCGCTTCCTCAGCTGTTCGCACTGAGCTTTGTTCCAGAGCCGTTCAAACAGCTGCTTAAAGAGCCTTTTTATGAGTTAATAAGGACAAGGGCCTTTGTGGATGAAGCACCTTACAAGTTTTTTGGGAATATCAATTCCAACAATAACACCCTACTCTTACTTGAACCCCACAAAGTTTAGGGGCGAAATTTGTCTCTACAGATCCAACTTGTGACATCTTTTGATTTTTGAATAAATATCACAAAAAATGCAAAGATGTCTTCTTTTAAGTGCATCTATTTGAGGCAATGATTGACTAGAAATGATGAGAGCGAGAGATATAGAGTTGAAACAGGGGCTCAAACCATAGAACCTAGAATTCATAGCTTCCTTTATTGAAGTTAAAATTACATGCAGAAAAATTATATTTCATTATTCATGGTATTTTTACATTGAATTTGGTGCTTTCTTATAGAACAAAATGTCTGAGGAAATCATTTTGACAAAACAAGACAGTTGGTTATTATCTCTGAAATGCAGATCAGTGACAATGGCAAGTCTTCCCTCTTTTGAAAGAAGGACCCTAGTGGATCGAACTAAAGCTCTGCTGGTATTATTTTCTAAAAGGACAGGATTGAATTCAGCAAAGCCAAGTCTTAGTGAGTATATCGTTCTTAGGGTGGAGGAGGGCGACGGTAGCTTAGGATAAGTCGGTCTGGTTTGTCTGCCCACAGCCTTGACTTGAAGGGAATTCACAAGGAAATAGCGGCCCTCTGCCCACGCTCGGGGAAAACCGTTGGAGAATTGCCGCATTTTATGCTCTAACGTCTGTCAATTTATAAAAGAAGCAATATGTTCAAGATTAGCGTGCGAAAATTTCAGGTTGATTTTAAAAATGGCAAATGTTGCAATTATAATTGCAAAGGTTTTGCTTGAGTTGGAAGTTTTTGACGAATTCTACTTTGTTATCAACGGAAGACAAGAAAAATACTCCCTCAACCTCTTAAAGGTAGAAGATGATTTGATGGTTGAAAACGGTGCATGTTTGGAACTGTGAAAATGTATTTTATTTTCTAAAATGGTTATCAAAGCGGCTCTAGGAACCTCAAATTATTTTGCTCATAGTCGGCTTTGTTCCGTCTTGAGATGGAATTTTGCCAAAATGAGTTCCGCAGAAATCCTCCATCATTGCTTTTAACAACCAAGAACAAAAGTCAAAACACTTGACTATTTTTAAAAATAGGCACTACTTTGCGAAATACTACGAATATTAAGATAATCTATGTGTTCTTTTTTTTCTATTTCAGGGGTTCATCGTTCACCTTTACCAAAAAGTATCAGGTTTAAATTTATCATGTATCATTATTTCTCATTCATTTTAAATGAAGTGATTGCTCGGAAAGAATTGTCAGGGAAGAAGCATTATTGTGCATGAACTAGGGTATTTAACTCACAAGAGTGGATTTATTCTTAACGAGGCTCCCCATCTAGGTAATTCCCTTAACGCACCATTCGATACAGAGTTCTTTGATTACAGCTCACGTCATACAATACGAGCTATTCTTTATGTATGTATAATACAAAACTAGAAAGATGATCAATGATTCGGATGAAAAGATTATCTTCTTGATTTGAACATAATCTGTTTCCCACACGTGGGAAATGCCCGGTTGCTTAGAAGTTTGAAGATCATGGTGAAAGCGAAAAGTTCAAGTTTGCATCATCAACTCTGAACCAACCCAAAAGCCATGATCACAATTAAAACAATGGAAGCTGTCATCTTGGTGCCTGAACTTTCGTCATTGAAGTTGAAGACTCTAATGTGGTTCTCCTCGACTTTCCATGGATCTTCGCCGTCGTTAAAATACATGGGACATCGATCAACTAAAGGAAAAAGACGTTAGTACTGAAAATACCTGGCGGATCAATTTGCAAGACAAGTTTTTAGTCCAGTTTTCTTACATTCTCGCTCATTCTCATCCATCACTAAGCTGACCACAGCGCCTTCCGTCCAGTTTCCGCTATCGACATCTTGCGCCAAATCGCAATAAGGACCCACAGACATTGACATGAGCATTTTGTTCAAATCAGCTCTTTGATAGACCTTTAAAAATAACCCAATGATAATTTTTGGCAACTTTGAAGCCTCGTTGTTCATTCTTACCCAACATCTGTATTTGGTGAAAGCATCCAGTTGATCGTAAGTGATTAGGTAAGATTTGAGATTCTCCTTCCAATATCCAATGCACTGCATTCGGTAATCCGCTTCGGAATAGATGTCAATGGGTCGACCCAAGTGATCCGTGGACCAACAATAGGTTTCGTCGATTGTGATCTCTTTTTGATCCGTGTCACAAACGGCCAACCTGGAGATGTTTTGTTTACAAGAAAATTGTCCCGTTCGACCCCAAACATCATGGCGCGGATCTTTGGTAATACCACCCAAGATTCGCGTCTGGAATTTGAAATCGCCCTGCTGCGTGAAATTAAACGCTCCAGCGACTGGACACCTAATTGGAACCGGATCCTTTCCTACAAAGAATACAAGGAGGATATGATGATCATATTTCTTGATTGAGATATAGGGAATTCTTCAAATAGACCTCGATGTTCTATGGAAGGTCCTAGTGACACTGGACTAAACAAGGTAACTGATACTTCGAAAACATGAGTTACCTATAGAGGATCTTAGGGTATTGTTAGTAAGAACCATACCAATGATGTCAGACCGTAGGCGTTTGATTACGTTCGTACAATACTCACTCAACATAAGGTCGTATTTCCATTGCACATCATTTCTAAATTGGACCCATGAACACACTGTATGGAAGTCATTCATGATCATAGCCACTCCTTTGCGAAATCGAATGACATTGTGATGCCGAGGAACAAAATCAAAACACTGATAATCCACTTGACTAGAAAACACAAATAAGATAATACTAATTTAAGCCTCAATAGGTCCCACTCAAGTACTGATCAGGTTTCGCTGGAAAAGAAAATTTAACTGAATCATGCTATTCAGAATGAAGGAAAACCAACGGAAATCCCCAATCCAGTCTTACCATCCATCGATGGTGAGTCTAGCCATCATAAATCTGGAATCCCGTTGTTCCATACAGATATAAATGGCCTTCCTCCAACGGCTTACATCAGGATGCCAAGTCTCAACAATGTGAGTAGAATTGATCCAGACATCAGCATCAATGTTAGCAGTATTGATCCACTCTCCTGTAAAATTTTCGGGAAGAAGACATCCTGGCTCCACAGTTTGTGATCGAACGGGTTTGAGCCGGTATCGTTCTGGCGACTAGAAAACGATTTCAGAGAAACGATTGACTCAAATTGGGCTACACATTCTATGGAAGTTGAATGCGAGAAATCTGGGTAAGCATGCGTGTGTTTGTGCGGCTCTTTCGTAATTAGGAGAAACTTAGGCTAATTTGGAACCAAGATCAAAATGCGCTCTTTTGTCTGTTTTTTTTTCTACTAATAATGGCGGTGAGTTTTCTGTGTCAGAATTTATAATCAAACGTTTCTTGGCGGTGAAAGGATAATGGAAGTTATAGCTATCACATACATGACTTTGAAACACCTCTAGCCAATAAAGCATGGCAATTCATTTGTCTTTAGGTGCTAAAATAACTTGATATAGTAGCTACAAATAATCGATTCTCCAGGATTGCTCTTTGAGAATCAAACTGCAAAGGCAAAATACATTCGTTATAAACTTGCCTTTTATATTAATTTGCTTCCATTTTTCATTCTAACAAGGTGGAAAATTCATTAAAAATAAGTAACTTACCTTTTCAATTGTTTTAAGAACATTACACTCAGGTGTGATTGAAGCTCCCAGGTAATAGTCATCTTCTCTGTTTTTCAAAAAGCATCGGAACTTCTCGTCTTTCCGCGATTCCTTCGTGTTTGCCACCGCAAAAAAGTGATCTTTACCAACGAACCAATCGCCGAGGCAGCTATACTCCACCACTAAAAAAAGATCCAAAATAATCAAACATTTCCAAATACAGGGTCATCCGTTTTTAGTGTCCTATGCCAAACAAAGAATTACTCTAAAAAACAATGATGGCACACTAATTGAAGAAATATCAATTAAGGCAGGGGTCGGCACTTTTGGGCCAAAACCCACAAAATTTGTTTACATGTCAGGGCCCATCAAAGACCACTCTTGGGCCCACATGTGGGCCGTGGCCCAATGGTTGCCTACCCTGAACTATGGGAAACATCTTTAGGTATACTCGTTGCAAGTCTTGGTGAAATTGACTCTCTTGTTATAAAACTATGACCTTATGTTCTAGAGCGACTCCCCCGCCCAAAGTACGCACGCTCTATTCTGCAAAATTATCTTAGCTTTGACCGCACATTGCAAAGTCTTTGCAATCATTGATTGCAAATTGTCAATTCAATCATTGTCATTGATTGAATTGCTTGAACGAATCAAACAAAGTTATAGACAAACACTCCTATTTTTCCTGTTATTTTTATCACAAAATTGATTTGACGTCTTGTTTTGACATAAATTACTGCTATAATCTAGGGGATGTCAATTATGGTCTACCTTGTACAAGCACGTACATTTTGGCTGATGCTAAAATGTGAATGAGTGTCTTGCTTTTCCCCCAAATCCACTCAATCTGGTGAAACTGTGTACATTCGCTTCTTTAATTAGATACTGACATCTTAGATACCTGACATTTCGTTGTTTTGGGCTTCCTAAAGCCAAATCTCAAGATTCTATATTTGGATTGATTTAGGTGTGAGGTCATTCCAAGTTGTCACAGTTTGCCCATCGTCCTTGAACATTCTTTCTGTATTCTAAAAGTGTTGCCAAAGTTTCAGGTTCAAATCTCTTTCAAGAATAGTAATTCCCACACACAAACAGAACACTATTCTTTTTCTGAAACAGGAGTTGACCTTGCCTTTCTGAATGAATGGATAACGGCGTTGTTGGTGGCATCCTTTAACCCTTAGACCCACAAATAAAAATTGTGGGAATTTTCCAACCACTTCATTACGTAATTGCCGAGTGATCCATGAAACCCATTCTGGCAATTTCTTTATCGACCTTTCGTCAGATCTTATTCATGGACCATCTTGCTGAATGAAGCCATGCCCATGAACTTTCAAAGCGTACGTAAATAAGCAATGCTTTCTAGAGCATTAAACCCTTTTATATTACGGGCTTTAAGGGTCTCCCTTGATGTTTGATGCATTTACGTACCGGAAGTTGAGCCTAATAGACTATAAGATGCACGGAGCTACGGGGGAAACTTATCATCTCAACGTACAAGAAGTATGAAACTGAGAAAGTTGCGATAGAAATATTAACCATGCTAATTGGCCACTCATAAATAAAGACGAACAATAACGCCAAAACGCCCAAAATTGAATTACAACGAATAAATCAAGTCGGACGAATTCAGCTGAAGCATCCTGGCGCCAAATGTTAAGGGATAGGCCAGACCTTAAACTTGGGCGACTAAGAGATTAACCTTGTTACATTTGTAAGTACAATGAATCCCTTCTTGAGCGATGTTGAAAGAAAACATCCAACTCATAGAGCGTCCATCTAGGTCGTCTCTAGGTTCTACTTGCTTTAGACTGGGTATGAAAAGCCCATGGCATTTCATACTTATGACTCATCTTCAAATCAAAACAGGTCAAAATCAAAACATTGAAGGGCAAACCATTGGCTCTTTGCTAGTAGAATGCAGAGGAGCATCGAACTTTCCACTTTGCATGATACAAGATTTCTGATACATGAAAATTCAGAGAATGATAAAAATAGACGTTCGTTAAAATGACGTCGATTATTTCAGCTTTTCAAGTGCTCACTCGTTCAAGATATAAACTACAACCAGGAAAAGTTTTAAGAGCGTGGGATGCTCCTTGAACTAGTAATGAGAGCATAATCTATGTTGCTATCGAATTGGCAACATAGTTATGTTAACGAGAATAATTTGAAAGATTTTTCTTTGGAATCGTGTCGGATCATGTACTCAACCAACCAAGTTCCGTTTACTGTATGTATGTATGTTATTTGATACTGATGTGATTCACACAATTTTTTGGCCAAGTGTTGTCAAATTGGCCCTTCTTTAAGTTTTTTGGTCAAAACGTTTTACACAGATTGACTTTGAGACAACACAGAGACATAAAATCTATAAAAACCGGCGACACTTTTTGTTTGATCGCGTCCCTATTTTAAGGGGATTTGGGGATTAGAGATCGTTGATATGTCCATAGACTTGAGAGAGTTCCATTAAAACAGTTTACGGATTGATGGAGGATATTACAGGCAAAAATAATAGAACTTGGTATAAAAGTCTACTTTACTTAATAGTCGATCGGTTTCTAAATCGATGCAACACCCCAAGATAAATTCAATGACCTTGTTCTCTGTGTTCCTAGTTCATCCCATTTAAGCTCAAAGATGATTTTTTTTAACCACTCATAAAAGAGTAGAGCAAAAAAGACAAAGACGCACAATAAACTGTCATCATTTTTTAAAGAAAATTTAAGCAAAATATATGATATATGAATAGATGGAGAGCTCAGATATGAGCTCTCCACAAGAGGGCCATATTTGTTGCCAAGGGATTGTTGCAAAAAACTTTACGCACGCTTGGATTTCATATGAAAACAATTGCGATAAATGTCCTCTTAAAAAAGCATCCGTCCCGTTCTAATATGCAAACATTAGGAAGTATTTGCAAATTAAGACAGTTCACTTCTAATCTGGTTTAGAGGGTGATGGCATCGCTAGGATTACCATTCCGCTCAAAGGTATTCCCAACATAACGTGCATATGAATAAACTAATTTTTGACTGGACCCTCCGTGCTCACCTCCATCGAATGTCCATGACATGCCCTCGCATTTTCGATATGTCAGGTTGAATTTCTGATTAGCAATCAAGAATTGGGATCCCACATCCTGGCAACTGTGAATCTGTTGCTCAGGGTGACGACATTCGCCGGTAAAGGAGAAGCGATTCTGGAAACAAACATACACCGATCAAATCAATCGTGCTATTAATACATCTTCCATTCGTGCATAACCAGACATTAAGAACCCACCAACCAAACGTTCATCCACTCACTCACTCACTCACTCACTAACTAACTAACCTGATAAGCAAAATGGAACACCCCCTCCAAAGATGATCGACAATTGATTGGTGTGTAGTTCTCGGCAAAGAGAGTGATGATTTGGGAAAGTGGATTGAGTCTTTTACAGACATTCTCTAGTGTGGGTTCCTCAGAACTTGGTAGATTTACACATCCAGCTAACAAACAAATAGAACAATGTCAGTAATCAGCAGCCTTGAATTTCCATGGATATTTGTACTGCATCCAAAACGACGCTGAGAAACCAAATCCTTACTTTCTCTTTTTTCCAGGATATTGACGGTGCGGACATATATCCGCACACAATGGTAGCACAAACTCCTGTCTTTTGGATTCTCTGAGAACAGGAACGTGTATTTTCCGGTATAATCCGTCTCGTGTTCCACACAAATACCCCTTCGTTGCATTTGTGAGGCGTCGATGATGGTAACGGTATCCAGATTCTTTTCTCGAGAATACCATTCTCCCTGGACCACCCTTGGAATGGTGCAGTTATATGTAGGTTTTTCATAATATGGAATATAATTATTGATACTCTGAGGAGTCACATCTGTAAGAAGACCAACACTAGTAAATATTTTGGTTACCATTTGCACAAACCAATTCGTAACATACCTTGAATGATTGTACAAAAGAGTAAAGCCACTCCTAAAAGCCCATGAACGACCATGACGAGATCGCCAATGGAAAGGCTAAAATAAAAAGGGCGTTTTAAGGTGTTGATGGTCTGCCGCCAAGCTTCCTTGGGATTGTTGTTGAAATGGGTTCGCCTACCTGGTTCAATTCTTGCCATTGGCTGGCAACTTGAATGTTTGACTGCATGTTCACATCTCGGGCCAGCTTATCGAAAAGTCTACCTGCCAAGGAGCTAACAGTGAGTGGCTGAGTGAATTGGACAACGAATATGGTTGGAATAAGTTCTGCAGTTATGCAACCAAAATGAGGTTCGCGGTTCAAAATGAGAGGAACCTTAACTTTATGGCTAAAAGGAACATCCTTTAACCTATCAACACATTAAGATTGTTGTTTGAATCATTATCCCTTGAAATGGAAAGGATAATTGATGCGTCAGAAATGGGCTTTATCCCATACACATTTATATCAAAGCACGGTTATGTTCTGTGTCCAAGGTAGATTTTTGCCATTCCAAGGCTTTAGTTTCTAAAGTTCTTGTTCTGTTTTCGTTTTTTCTAAATCGCACATCACGCTTTTTAATATTTTTTTACGGATTCTTTTTATTGATCATTCTAATTATTCCTTTAGTCAATGTAGAGATATGCCGGAGAGCTGCGACTTAAGACGGCCTCTGAGCCAATGAAAAGTGTACCAAACTTTCAGAATGATCCAAAAATAGCATTTCTTTAGGCAATCATTCTAAATTTTCGGTCAAGAGGATTTCAGTTAAAAAAACAGCATATTTTTGTTGAAAAACATGCTCTTAGTAGCAAGAGAGGAGTTGCAAGAGGAAATTGGAGAGTAAAACGTCCAATTTTACAATAACTAGCTTCCAATTAATTTTATATTCCTTGACTTTCACGAGACGGGGAAGTTAATGTTCTAACCTATGCACATTAGGAAAGTAGAAAGTTGAGCATGATATTAAGGAACAAAAACAAGATTGGAAACCTACCATGAAACTTCCTGGCAGGGCCCTAAAATCTTTTTGCATTCAAGCAGTGTATATTTTCAAGTTTTCGTCGGCGAAAGATACCCTGTGGCACATTTTTTGCAACATTTCAAGCCAATGCCCACACCCAGCGCCCTTACTTAATGTCAACAATTTAAAAAACTGAAGCCAAATCATAGACAAGTTTTCTTTATTAGGTTTCCAAGCGTATTCCCTCCGCCGTTCAAAAGCATCATATCAGCTGTTGTGGATCAAAACAAACAGAGTGTACTGTCGTTCAGATCTTAGCTTCTCAGAGGCTCTGCACATAAAATCAGCGCCATTGCTCCTCGGAATCGGAAGGTTTTGTGAAGTGCCTGAGAAAATACCAGTCCGTCATGTCTCTGGCTTCTAAATCCAAGGTATGATGATGTTTTTTAGGCTAATGACCTTTTTTGTCTGGCATTAAAACGTTTCATAATATGTTGAGTTGCAAGGAAAGAAAGAAGAGCTTGGAAAGAAAAGGTGGATCAAAGACATTTGAGGGCATGTTAACTTGAAGATGCGTCACTACTTTGGTTTAAAAACATCAGTTTGCATTTGTTTTGGAAGCCATTTATTAATTACTAAAGGGCGGGCGGGAAAATGTGTGGATTTTGGAGGTCACTGAAGGACGTTTTATATGATCAAAATGGCGTTTAATGTAGTAAAAAGTGGCAAATATGTGCTTTATAAGCAGCTAAATAATGCCTTATATTTTGTGTTTTTAGGATCTTAGTGTCATAAGTCCCTTTTTGATCATAAACAGGATTTAGTCAAACAAATTTATCACAAAATCATTCATGTAAGAATAATTTTAAAACTACTCAATGTTGCAACATTTGATTATCAAATTATCATTGTTGTTACTTTGGATAAGCTATTTCTGAAAAACATAAGTAAAATTCACAATTTATATCAAAAGTTAAATGTTCTTTGAAGATTGACTTGAGAAAAAGATTAGGTAAATAAAGTTGAAACGACTATATGTAGTTCCTTACTCTGGTAATGAGAAGACCATCCCATAAATAGTCAATCCATGTGTTAAGTTTCATATTTTGAACCAGAAAAATTCATAAAGACTACCATATAGATTTGAGCGAAAGATCATTTTAAAGCACGGCGCTTTTCCAAATTGGCCAACACAATAAATCTTTCTTAAATTAAAAAAAAAATACCAAGTATTCTACATTCTATCATGGTAAAAACATCAACTTTCACCTAAAATTGTCTGAACTGATAAAGTTTCGTCACAAAGGCCAAAACATGTGGTTTGGAAATGCGCGTTTCCAAAACAACCTTTTTTAGCTCTACTGATTACCGACCAGATTTTGACCATGTTGGTGAGGCAGAAATTTTGCATTTTATTCTATGAAGGTATTACAATATTAATGGACCTTGCAGAAAGCTGAGTCAAAGTGATGGAGATATGAATAAACTGCCTCTGAAATTCCTTCAGGCGGTCGTGGGTCCCTTTTTTATTGGGGTCTCAATTTACTTTTGCGCTCAAGGTGCCTTGACCAACATTTACAGGTTTTAAGTCTGTATGTTAAAAGGCTTTTAAACAAACAGAAAAAAATCATCAAGTCCTGGTTGTGGATCCCATTTTTTTTTTCAATGTAACGCGGGTCGTTTTTTGGACCTAAAACACGTTTGACTCTAGAATTGGGTCTCTCTATGCCTAAACAGCTGCTTATGCAAAAGTATTTTTTGCGAAGGATTAGCACCCATCGGTCTCAAAGGATGAAATTGATCAAATTATTTCTTTGATGAGCATGCCGTCAAGGCAGAAATTTTTTTAAGCCTTGGCGCATTGCATGAGTTCAATCCCTCTATAGGATTTTGTAATATTTTAGGAGACAAATGTAAGAGTACATTTTGTTCGCAGTCGTTACCATGACATGAAATTGTCGAAGCTCAGTTTTTAACCATATTACCAAATGAAAAAAGGGACATTCTTAACACTGAAACTTCTTTTTAAATAGTCATTTTCGTATTTTAATACAAACTCTGCATTTGGCCTTGAATTTTAAGGTCATCTTGAAGTACTACTCGGAAAATATCAACTTATAACATTACGTTTGCGGTATGCGTGGTGAAGGTTTTCTTTTAAATTGCGGTTAATGTTGAAACGTACCAGTCGGGGAACCGGGAAAATCCACTTTGTTTCTATGTAGACTCTCATTCCATGTTTAGATCTTGTCGTACAAATCTAATTTTGACAATGATTTGAGGATTGCATGACACAGCTTTTTGGTGACCTTTCATTGGTTGTTGAACAGGGTTGCCGTGATTTATTGTCCCATAGCTGGTTGGGTGAAATATTTAAATGGTTGTCCAACGATAACTTTGTTGGTTTATTCCCCTGTGAATCATGTACGGTGATTTCCTTATGCAAACTTCCGTCGTTTTCTCACTTGGCAAATTCACACCTAATTTATTTGATACCTCTTGACGAGTCCGTGTTCGCGCTTATGCGCATTTTACTTGATCAAACATTTCTCGGTGAATAAATAGTCTATGTTGGAAAAGCCTCCTGACTAGTTGTTTTTCCCTCCGATCATTAGCATTCACGATTTTTATTAAACTTTGGTGTCAAAAGTACATCAGTATGAACTCCACTTATTATTGTAAAGATTGAGATTTGCAATAGGGTTTGTGTTCTTTAAGTGGTAGTGTCGTCTAGGTATAGATGGGAAGTCAGTTTCACATGTCAATCAAATTCGAAAAGACTTTAACTGAATGGTTACTTTGTTAGTCATAAATTCAATAGTCGTTCTTTTAAAAGATATCTTTGTTTTTTGTATGGCACACATATTCATGACAACCTTGTAATCTGAAAATGCTTTAAATCAGTATCTTTTTTTCATAGATATCTAGACTACTAAATGTCGGACGACTGACTGGGCGATTTGCAAAGCAAAAGTATCTACGGATTTTTATTTTGCAAAGGATAGCGAAAAGGTAGACTCAGGTGTTGAAGAGGAAAATCAACCATATCAAGTTTTCTTGACTTGACACGGTGTTTTCCTCAAAAACAACGGTTCAAAAAAATTGCCAAGACATGTATTAGTACTTTTTGAAATCAGGACGTCACGGGCTACAATTTCTTTGTAGACGACAAATTAATCCTAGGCTTTAAAAAATATATGATAACTTAAAAGTACATATTATTTAAGGATTTCACCTTCAATTAAAATTTTTCTCGCTTAAATTTGTAAAAAAGGTAATGCCAATGTAGCTTTAAAATGAATATTGAAAAGGCATTATATGTTTAAGCACTTGAAATACTCGAATTACTTTTTAGGAAATGGCCTCGTAAGAGGTGATTCTCTGATTTTGACAATCTTGAGTCTCTTTGGCCAGTATTATACTTACAATGAAAGATGCTTAGGTGTTTCCGGAAACCACTGGTAGCAAAAACTTCCATTTTGATGTTGTACATTCACTTCAATCGTTTCTTTTTCAAAAACATGCTCAATTCCGCCATTGTTTTGATTTCAAATATAGTCACGTTCATAATGGCTGACAGGATTGCCAACAAACAAATGACTTTGACGCCATATCGTTCTTTACTCTGGCCACTCGCTTGGCCAGCATTCCTCCCAACTGTCACAAAGTGTTCGAATCTGGCAAGGCTGTTTGCCATCCTTCCATTAGCCTTTCATCAATCGGATCACAGACAAAGTCGAAAGGAGGCTCCCTGCTTGTGCCAGTTTTCCAGCAATAGATAGAGACTCCTTCCTACTGAAAAGCGCTCTATGAACAGGGGAGCAAGGCTTGACAGTTCGGCATTTGGAAGACCAGTTATAATGATTCTAGTCAGATAAGCATCCCTGTTCAAGCATTTGTGGCATTAAAAAACTTACTAGTTGGGCCTTCAATTTGAAGTAAGAAAATTGGCAATCCTGTCAGCCATTATGAACGTGACTATTAGTGATGTGACTTGGGCAAGTAATGAGTCATCACAAACACCCAAGAACAAGTTGTTGACAAGCATTACTTGGGCAATACACCAATACACTTCCCAAGCTCAAGGAACATTGGAAGATGCAGTTGCTCTTTGAAGAGTTAAGATACTTGCAGTGTGACTTAGAAGAAAAAATGTCAAGTTGCGTTTTCGATGATCTTTTGACCTTAATAATTTAGCAATAAATAGTGGAAGTGATAAAAAAAAAATTATTTCAATTTGGATAGCATTTGCAAAACCATGTTTTTTTTGTTTCGGTTCTAGGCCACACATGAATGCACTTTTGAGGCTAATCAAGACCGAGATTTAGAAGTCACACTTCCAGAACAATCTCGTTTACTCAGAGTTGCCTGCATGAAAAAGTAAAATGCCAAATCTTTTTTTAGTATTCTCGAAATATTTTGCATTTCCCCATGTGAGAGAATTGAAGTGTGTAATTTTCTTAAAAATACAACCTTTCAAAGGTATGGGCCCTGTTTAACTGAATCAGCCTGGTTTAGTGAAATTCGGATGGCAAGTTTATTCTTCGTTCATAGCAAATTTGGCAAACCTGTTAGTTGGGAAAAGTACTTGTACAAGCACCCAAGCTATGCCAAGCTTCAGCAAGCCCAAGCATTGTGCCAATACAGCTTGCCCAATCTCTTGTTTGCCCCCCATCACTAGTGACTATATTTGAAATCAAAACAATGGCGGAATTGAGCATGTTTTTGAAAAAGAAACGATTGAAGTCAATGTACAACATCAAAATGGAAGTTTTTGCTACCAGTGGTTTCCGGAAACACCTAAGCATCTTTCATTGTAAGTATAATACTGGCCAAAGAGACTCAAGATTGTCAAAATCAGAGAATCACCTCACATGAGGCCATTTCCTAAAAAGTAATTCGAGTATTTCAAGTGCTTATACATATAATACCTTTTCAATATTCATTGTAAAGCTACATTGGCATTACCTTTTAACAAATTTCACCGAGAAAAAATTACTTGAAGGAGAAATCCTTAAATAATATGCACTTTTAAGTTATCATATATTTTTTAAAGCCTAGGATTAATTTGTCGTCTACAATGAAATTGTAGCCCTTAACGTCCTGATTTCAAAAAGTACTAATACATGCCTTGGCAATTTTTTTAAACCGTTGTTTTTGAGGAAAACACCGTGTTGAAGTAGAATCTTCGTTTTCAAGAAAGCTTATTTCAAATTTCGTCTCAGGTGAACAGAGTAATGAAAAATACGCCCTTTCAAACCGAGAGCCTAGGAGGGTATAATATGATGTAATATCGAAGGGAAATATGGATATCATATCCACATCGAAGGAAAAAAGCTTTCCCTTCGATATGGAGCATTTTTTAGAAACTCGAACTTCCAATAACAACCTAAAATACCGAGTTCAACCCACAAAGCAAGGATGCATTTGCAGAAACAATTGTCAACAAAGAGTATTCATTAGTAGAGAGCAAAAATTTGATTTTTTTTTTAATTTACTAAATTTTAGACTTTTAACCATTTTTCATATTTGAGGATTTAACTATTTCGAGAGTTTGAGCAATTTTTTGCACCTACGTATTTTCCATTCTTCTGGAAAGTTCAATTTGTTCAACTTTTTTGCAAATGTTCAACTTTGTGAGAATTACTTTTGTGGCTTTTAGGAAGACCTGAAAATGTACTTTCCTCTTTGAAGTTCTAGCTTTTCCAAATTTATGATTGGATTCTGACAATTTTTTAATAGTACCTAAAATTTGCAGTCTTAGTCATTCCCGTTATAAACCATTTGTTTGCACCCTCGATTATTGACTACGTTTTTAGTGTATTTTACTCCGTTTACTTCATCTCATAGTTTGCAATTTTATATTTTGACGTTTACTTAGAGGTACCATGTGTACCACCCTCTTTATGTATCTTTGGGAGTGCTCGAGTTGCCTGGTAAAAAAAAATAAACAATAAATACCTAATATCGATTCTTTCACAAAAAAAAATAAAACTGGCACCAAATGTTTAGAATATGTTTCAGAATAATATAAGAGTGTAAAAACCCCTAAATTTTCACCAATTAAAGTTACTATTTATAACTATTTCAAATTTGTCCAATTATTTAGACTTCATAACCGACTATTTTGTCGAAAAAAGTAACTAAAAAGTTAACTTTTTTGCCGTTTTAAACAACTAAAAATCCGCTTCCTACTCGTTAGCCTCACGGTCCAGATTTCAGCCGTTCTTGGTTTTACGAACTAAGCAATTGGCTGTCCCAAGTCGTCTAGAAATCCATGTCCGTTACGACTAGTAAAGAATATTGATGTTTCTAGATTGTCTCTAACTTGGCCAAGAGGTCAATCTATATGACCTCATCATTGAGCGAAAGATTCGGATCCGCCGACGGATCGTCTGGATGGAAGTGGGAAAAAAATGGCGTCGGAATGGGAGGAAAGGATAAAGGTAAGCATATTCTCAGCAATATTCTCCGAATGGCACTATTTTATATATCCTACATAGATCCGTCCAAGGCGGGTAAAATAATCATTGTGCCGTGCATAAGGCGTTCATACTGCAATTTTGATGATTGTTGGTGTGTATATCTTTACATACGGTCGGTTAACTATGCAATATGATCCATTTTCAGGACCCGGAACTGAGGCAAAGCCTGATGTTGGGAAAGGCAAAACCTATCAAGCTCCCGAGTTCTTCAAATATAACGAATATACCTACTTTGATGTGGAAAAAGATATGGCTAAACACCGAGTAGCTCAACCTAAAAGTGGTCTCTCTGAATTTTGGTAGACGAAAATTGTCAAACTCGTGAGGCTTCTCCGTCAGTAGAATGAATTTCAAATAAAGACTTCATCTTCAAATGGGAAGTTTTTGTGCCTTTTTATCGCAAAAAACAGTAGTATGTCATAGTCCTAGAAGGTTAGAAAAAAATTGCCAAGATTGGAAGTACCCAGGGCAAAACATGGACATTTAGAATAGGGTGATATGGAAAATGTATGGCCCCAAAAATAAGTTGGATGTTGTTACAAGCGCAGAGATCTGTTGTCGAGGTATGAAAGGAACAAGTTTGATCATGGTTCATCCTAAAATTTTTGTAGGTATTTTTGTTTTGATTGTCCAAGTTCAGATATAAGTCATAAAGAGGTTCGTTTCCCAGAAACAATGAAATTGAATCATATTTGGACGGGGAAGGTTTTTGATTGAAAAGGATAAAAACTGTAAGAACGAAAACCCTTGTCCCTCGTCTATAGAAAGTAATTGTTCCTTCGATATTTTTTACCAACCATGCCTCCAAAGGTGTCCTTGAAGTGATTAAATTACATACGAAATCCCCGTAAACTTTTACTGTATTTTACTTTTGAACAGCCTACTTAATTAAATGCGAGTTAAGGATGTCAATTTCCTGTAAAACACATTAGCTCGTATGCTATGATGGCAAAGGTCGATAGTTGACTTGCAAGTTTACTGCAGAGCAGGGCTGCCAGGTAATTGGAGACCAAAAACGCCAGATCACCCTGTCAAAAACGCCAGACATCGAAATTCGCTGCCAGATTTTTTTCAAAAAACCGCCAAAATAACGCCTGATTCCAGTTCCTTCATTATGCATTTGTTCTAGAGGAGACATATCATGCATTAACCTTTCATCAATAAATAAAGATAGCTGAGTTGAACTTATCAAGCATCCTTCGGGTTGATCCAGTTTAATAAGACACATTTTTCGCACACATTTGCTCTCATTTAGATAGAAAGAGACTTTGAATTTGAGTTTATCAGTAAGACCAAATAAGACAAAAATAAAGCAAACCACCATCATATTCAAGCTAATAATCATGAGTGTGAAACTTTCGAAAGGTTTCGTACCCTAAAAATGTGCTTTTGTAAGTAGTTGAAATATTTGGAAAATTTGTGTATTATTTGTTTGGCCTTTTACCCATATATTTACAAAGTTTGATTTTTTGGCATTTCTTGTTCTTCATTAGCCATGTTTTAGCCAACAGAAACGCAAAATTGTATTTTTTAACATTTTTTGTTTTTGCTCAAAAAAAACTGCTTTTTGCTTGTTTCTTTGACATTTAAGTTTGTCACTGCAATAAATTGATTTGCCATTCCAATACACTTTGTTTACCATTCAAGCATTTATTTTTTTCATCCCAACACACTTTCTTTACAATGCCAGAACATTTTTTTCCAATCTAGCGCATTTTGCTTGCCCCTTTTTCAGCTTGAAAAGCATCTTCTATTTGCTAAAATCTTCAAGCTTATCAATACTAGTTTCAACAGCTCTTATATTAATTATAAGATTTTAATATCAGGATGTATAAGTGATGATTATTATTATAAGCGCTACTTTTGGTTGTTTATCTGAAATTGCAGGAAAGTTAACATAAAAAAGAGAAAAACGAAAGAGATGGGCCAAAAATGGTCACATTATTTTTTGTAACTTATGCTGTAACTTTGAGCTCTAGCGCTGTTATGCTGAATTCTGCTAGAACAGTGACACTACTGTGTTTCTACTAATCCTACAAATCAAAGAAAATACGCCAAATTTCACGATTTTCAGTTAAGTACTGCCAGAAACTTGTCAAAATGTTCTTCCCCGCCAAACAGAAATTTCCCAACGCCAGACTGTAACGTAAACCGCCAGAATACCGCCAGATTTTTCCGTCCCGCCAAATAAAAAATCTCGCCGCCAGACGAGGCCTCAAACCGCCAGAAACACCAAAATCTGGCGGGCCAAACCGCCATCTGGCAGCCCTGCTTCAGAGTGTGCTTGCCTGATTTTCTCCGTAGATTTGGCTTTTCTCGAATGTGACGGTCCATTTCGATCTTGAAATTCCCAAACATCTATGATCGTTCACTCGCCCGCTTTTAAAGCCAAGCATCACCTCCTGATTTCAGCCACCCCACATTTCTCCTTTTGTCTCTTTCTCGCACCCTTTTCAACCCCGCGCACAAGAACAGGTCACAGGGCGTGCATTTTTTGACAACGAGTTTGAAGAAACACTGAATCGAAGTAGCTTGGAGTTGGTGCTATCGGCGTTGAAGGCGTTGAAGTGTTCGATTGGGAATGCTTCATCGACGCCGGAGAACTTCCCTCTTCACATGCTTCCAGTCATGCTTCTCGTCGATCAAACCTTATGTTGAGGTCAAATAGTGAAAAAGTTGACTTGAAGTTGACTTGAAGTCAATGCTACTAGCACACCTTGGCGCACGCTTAACATACCACTTATCACTTCTGCACCGAAAAAAGGTCGTCAATCAATATGGTATTTTGCATGACAAATCTTGCATTTGAAACAATGAAATATTCTAAATAATTTTCACTCGATAAACCATCTCAGCTATAATAAGGGAGTCTTTAATCTCAAAAAGGGGATACAGTCCTATTTCAGTAGAGAAATGAGTGGATTATTAATGTGGATTGATGTTTTACCCAAAACATCTTCAACATGAATAAGCTTTTCCTCAGAAAGATGCCAGGAAACAAATTAATTTCCTGTGATTTTGTCAAAAATCCCATAGCACCTTCATCAAGGTACGTTAAGGTTATAGGAACCTACTTGGCAGCAAAGGTTACATTTCATGCATTACCCTACTATATTTGGTTACATCCCAAAGTGGGAATTATCTTAGACTAACAATATGTATATTTGCCGCCTACTGCAATACAATTAAATAGAGATCCGGCTTTATTGCTATTCAAAAATGTGCAAAGATCATGTATATTAAAGAAGACATAGGTAATGGTGGACAACTACGATAAAGCAATATGTACCAATATTGTTTTTCACAAACGGAATATCTATTTCTTCATTGAGGCCGTTCCAAACGTAACTAAGAATTTGCATTTCAATATCAAACTCAATCGAAGAATTGAGTTAAATGGTTGAAAAAAAAAAACTCTCTTAACCATTTTGGGTCTGCTCTTCACTAACCTTGAAGTGACAAAACTGTGGATGTGAGATTGAAATGAATATTGGAACACACACTCAGTGTGTTTCAACCTCGTTCTCAAAGAATTAAGAACGCAATCCTTCGATTCCAATCGGAATTGCCAGTTTTCATAATGACCGTCTGAGACATAGATCATTGTTTAATCACTAGATAGCGTTCAACGTGCCCAATCAGCCTGATAAGAGGCAAGGCTACTTGCATTTTGCCCTTAAGAAAATGTCACTCTCACTGCTGTTGGGCAAACATTTAGAGTTGCAATGGGAAGGTCTTAAAATTTGTCGTTTTAGTGGGCTTCTAAAAAGTCCAATTCTTGATTTTACCCTAAGATAACCAAAAAAACTCCAACAGTGATTGGCCAATTCTTCCAACTTCATTCCCTTCAAAATATTTTCAATAATGTTCTCTCATATTCTTGTCAAATCCTGATACTAATGAGTGGGTGAGGCATAGCATAGTGCATACTGCGTTGGTTTGTCATTCTGATGGCTGGGGTTTGATCCAGGCTGACTGCCATCCTTAAAACTCAGCTCTTTGTAGTCAAAATTATGCATTGAACCGTCTTTTAATGCAAACAACTACCAATACATACCATTGGCAGCCAAAAAGAAGCAAGGAGCGGGAATATTCCTTCATGGAACACCCTCTATCAGTGATGTACTGACCCTTAACAAACAAACAACAAACAAGCATATCAAATCCAAGGCATCCTCGCCATGTGAAACTTTCCTTCAAGTCAAGAAAGTGACCATTGAAGAAGGTGAAATGTGACCCAAATTTCAAGACCCTATCAATGAACAGGGAGTTGTTATGTTCCAGATATGAAAACTCACAACCAGAATTTTATCATGCAAGTTTACTTCAGAGTGTGCTTGCCTGACTTTCTCCATTGATTTGGCTTTTCTCGAATGTGACGGTCTGTTTTGATCTTAAAATTCCCAAACATCTATGATCATTCACTCGCCCGCTTTTAAAGCCGTCACCTCCTGATTTCATTTCAGCTACCCCACATTTCTACTTTTGTCTCTTTCTTGCACCCTTTTCAACCCTGCACTTAAGAACAGGTCACGGGGCGTGCAATTTTTGACAACGAGTTTGAAGAAACACTGAATCAAAGTTCGCTTGGAGTTGGTTCTATCGGCGTTGAGGTGTTCGATTGGAAATACTTCAACGACGCAACGACGTTGTTCTGTTCTAGATATGAATACTCACAACCTGAATTTTATCATGCAACACTACCTACATTGGTAAGCTTTTAAGCAAAATTGATCAGTCAAGGTTAACACTTGCCTGGTCACACATTTCAAATGTTCCCGCACTTTTGTCTGCTCAACAGTTGATGACCATTGACAAATATTTACGTTACACTCCCTCTAGTATTTTATGGATTTCAATGGTCTGAGTCCATCATTGACAAAGTTCTAGGTTGGATTTGCGGATATAGAATTGTCTCTTTTTAGAAAGTTCACGTGACGCTGGGTGCATGCTCTAAAAATCCTAAAAGAGGTAAACTTGGCAACAGAGTATAATGGTATTTTCTCTCAATTTTTTATTTGAAAGGTCCAAACCTTTAGCCACGAGATATGACTTATTCCTGACGAAACTTTCCGTCATATTTCTGTGTCGTCATTAATTCAAAAACAATTCGTTGGTTTCAATATACTTTTCCATTGCAAATTGGTACATTTGTGCAATTTAAATCGAAATCTGTGCTTTATGGCCGGGACTACGACTTTAATGGTCATTTTTTTTAATGATGCAATGATGCCTTCTCAATGCAATTTAAATAAAAAAGATAAGTTATAACTTTTAATACCAATTGTGTGCAATCTTTTGGATGAAAACGTAAATAAAGAAAATTAAGATCCTGGTGTATTATGCAATTAAGTGATAACATGCAGTTTGAGAATGATTCAATAGCAACAAACAAAATTAGATATTAAATGTGAATGTCATGCAAAGCAAGTACCACATCAATTATGTTGACCCTCAATATAGACCAATTCTAAATTAGAAAGAATAAGAATATCATGTTAGAGTTGACATTTTGTTGCTTGGTTGCCATAACATACCTTAACTAAAAAACGTGAACTAAGATTCTTAGGATAGAGATTATCCTAAAGGAAATTTTATTTTGCAAAAATGTGCTCTCTAATATTGGAATTCTTGTTTAAGTTTAGCTCCAAATAATAACAACACCATGATCACGTAGATTTAATTGAAATACACCAAGGAACATTCCCTCCCTGCTATATTTGTACAAGAGAAATGAAGCTTCATTTGTATTTTGGCCTGGAAGTAGTTTAGATAGTTTTTTCACCGCATCATTTATATTTCATTTTATCATTTATCATAATAAAAAAGTACAGATATTTCCTTAGCTTAACTATATCTTGGGCATTTTATTTCTAAGCCCATTGCTCTGTCATCTGAACTTGTTTTGGATATACAAAAGCCATTTTTGTGCCAAGATACAACTCTCTTGTACAAGAGGGAACAGCATTTGAGATTTGTTGACAAGCCTCGAACGAGGGCAGCTGACGAGCGGATTTTTGTAAACATCTTCGGTGCGCTTGCCAATGGATGAGTGTAATCGAACGAATTCAGCTGGGGATTCTAGGGCAAAAATGGCTAGGGATGTGTCGGAGTCGAGACTCACTCTCCATAGAATTTAATCAAAATTCGTGAGCCCCACTCGTTTTCTTCTTTCTGACAATCAATTCAAATAAGATTTTTTTCCGCACATAGCAAACTAAAACTATGAAATGTCCAAACCTAGTTCTGACCCATCCCTGGTCATTTTGGCCCCAGAATCCCCAGCTAAATTCGTTCGATTACACTCATCCATTGAGGTGATTGCGAGTTGTCTTTTGGGTAGAATTGTGCATGGGGTCAAGTTTTCTTGCGTCCAGTTGTTTGCTGGGTTGACATGTCCTGTCACAGTCTTTTCATTGTCATCAAGAAAAACTGCCACATAGATGTATGTTCTCCCAACAAATCGAGGACACACGTTTTGACATATTTTAAACAATTCATTTACAATGAATATCAACTGGAACATCTTCATTTTCATGAGGTTTTCTTGTACAGCTTTCAAATTTTTCAAGTCAAAATAAATTCTGGAAATTGAAAAATGAACAAAATGAGTGAGATTTGACCCGAAATGTCTTGATGTTTCCATGTAACAGTTTTAGCTCAAAAACATTGCTAAAAATCCAACCACAGAGTTTTAACTGGGAACAAAGTCACACGATTGGAATTTGTATTTGGACTAACAATTCTTTGTCCAAATATTGCAGAGGCCACCTGTTCATTGCATTGGTTTTACATTAAATCGTTTTCTATGTGCTAAGTGAGTAACAAAGAAACTTGGGTCTGATAGCATGGCTGAAATTCCAGATTTTTTGGAAAAGGGATGAAGAGTGATGTTGTTGGTTTTCACCTTCGTGAGCTTGTTCATAAGTTTATAGCTACAAATATTGACACCTTTCCGGACGGGAAAAAGACGAGTAGGGGCGAGTATGCAATTTTTAGCATACTTGCCAAAAATTTATGTGCTACCCTGGAACCCTCCTTCTCATCAAAACTACTGATGGATTTCGAGTTCGAATTATGCCATTCTTTTGCCATTTTGGTCCTTAAGGGTCAAAAACTTTACCACTACTAAACTTCTCAAAGGGCAAAGCACCTAATCTCCAAGTAAAATATGGCAGCACTGCCAACTCGAAATCCATTTTTATAACTACCAATCGAACTCGAACTCGAAATAGTTCGAGTGTTGCCATATTGGTCCCTGTTTAGGTCTTTGTTCAAAAAGTTGATAACAACCCGCCTATTTTAACAGCAACTACACTTCGAGTAAAAAGTGGCAACACTGCCAACTCGAAACCCATTACTAATCAAAACTGACCATGAATGTAAATGGTTTCAAGTCTTCACGGATTAACCAAGTTAGAAGTAGATTAAGCATTTTGAGAATAGTGTTCAATCTTGAGATTTAGTTCAAAAGCCTTAATTGGTTTCATTTTGACCTAAAAATTACCTGCAGGCTTATAAGAATTTATTAATCTTTCATGTTGGTAAAACAGGCATGGACTGGAATGAAACATCACTATTTTTTCTAATCCTCTACAATTTTATTTCAATTCAGGAGTTCTGGAACATACAAAAACTTTCCCACCAAAGGCCCAAACATCGGAAATTATTATTTCTCTGTGTAGTGCTCATTCAATTACATCGTGGATAAATGACAAATGACGATAATTCGATACCAGCCTTAAATATAACTCATGATTGCTATTGTATGATGACATCATTTGGGATTCATTCTCGGAGACTCCGGATCATCTCTGAGTAAAGTTCCTCGTGTTCCTGTAACATAAGTGCTTCTATGCATTGTTGAAACACGGGTGAAGTGAAGCAATCAGCCCTAAAATAAATAGACAAAAGTACATAATGGCGTTCCTTCATCATTACAACTTCGTTAAATTCACCAAAAAGAGTTTTTTAGTCAGGGTTGGAATCATAATCTAAATTTTCTAAGTTTATTCTAATAATTATCAAAGGATTAAACCTTCCACAAAATTAGTTTGCTGAAGAAGTGGTCAGGACTCAAAAAGTCCAGAGGCTAGTTTTTTAAGACGCAAAGATCGATCTTAAGATCGTACTTTAGTACTGTAAGTTCGATCTTGAGATCTATCTTTGCGCTTAAAAAACTAGCCTCAGTTGCTGACTTGGAGCAAGTCTACTCTTGAAAGTGACCAAAATACATCTGTAGTATAGAGTGCCTTTAGATACAGTATAACAATAGCTTTACTGCTAAAAGACAAGTTTTTTTTTTGTCAAGCTTTGATTCCCAATTTTTGAGTATGGTAAGAAGAAAACTGGGATTTCAACATACTTTTTCCCCACTCTAACAATAAAGATGACATTCTCTCAAATCCTGTTAACCTTTCTAATAGAGCACCATTATCTTAGATTTCTACAGCTTTCTCCTACCATCAAAAATAACACCTAATTGGGTTTGACCTTGGCCAAATGTTGTCAACAGGTAATGTTATGCTTGCATGGTTTTCAACTCAATAGCCCTTGAGGAATGACATCAAGCCTTTTAAAAGATCCCTAATGGAATTTTGGAAAGAATACAATCTTGAATTTATGTAGTGAGATAGGCATATGACATATTGTTACCAATTGTACATGTACAGTTGAGCAACGATAGAAGTAAAACTTATTGAATAAGACAGTTTACTTTTACGACGTGCGTGGAACACCAAACTTTGATGTATTCTCATCTTCGTACAACTTTTTCTAGAAATATCTTCTAAATCCTTTTCTTTCCAAAGGTCTTCGACCTTTTGTTCAAGTCCCCAACTTAGATCCATTAAACATAACGCTTCCCGAAGCCAATAGAGAAAAAGTAGCAATGAAGTATATGTTCAAGAAACACTTAAAAAAACCTTGTGCAACCTTGTGTTAGCCCTCTAGTTTGTACAATATTTTTGGATTAGTTAAGGATGAATAAGTGAGAAATTATTGCTGGAACATGAAGTGTCACTTTAGTGTCCTATTTTTATTCACGTACGGTTCTACCTGAATTTATACCGTTGTAAAAAAGGAACAAGTTTTACTTTATTCTGAGGAAGGAGAGTGGTTTAGGAACACCTCCAACCAAAAAGAACTGAAATATCAAAGCCCGCCAAGATCAAGATTCCAAAGTTCAGAGCATCTCGAACATTGATCAGCATTTTAGCCAAAGGAAAGACATCTTAAAAACAGAGGACCAACGTTGAGTCGTCCATATTTTACAATTTGGTTGCTAGCGTACCAAACATCATTTCTATGGATAGAGAGACTAGTGGGGGACAGATTGGAAATCAAGTCATTTTAATCTAATCTCACATATTTAAAATATTTCCCTTCAAAATAACATCAAAACTTTCTTGTTAGGGCGTAGGTGACATGGATTTTAAGTACCCAAACTCATGCAGCGTAAAAACATTGGTATTAAATGTACATTTTTCTTCGCGTGTTTGGATACACTCAATGACTTATTGATCCTTTTTTGAGCTCATAATAGTAGATGGCCATCAATTAAGGGTGTGGAATTAATAAGTTAAAACCCCATGCTACAATTTATGTTCCACCTTGAAACAATACCCGCCCTTTTAAAAGACTTTAATTTGATTGATTACTCCAAGAGCTGACGACGATTATAATTTTGAGGCATGAAATTTTAGAACCGAAACAGTCAGTGGAACTGATATTGTAACGCTCAGAGGAACTGAATAGTCTAAAAGAAATTTTACACCTAAATACAATACAAAGAAGCTTTGAAACCAAAAAAAGTACAACGCAAATATTTCACGACTTTTGTTTTTCTAACTTCATCACAATGGAAGAAAAAAAATGACTTTTTGTGTCTGATTTCACCTTTAAGGTGTATGTATCCTTGAAAGCCGTTACAAATCAAGGTATCCCTGCTTGAATAGAAACAATCTCTCATCGATCGTTCTGACTTTTCCCTTCTGATTTTAGGTATATTTATTTATTTGTTTGTTTGTAAAGGAGTCAGTACATCACTGAGAAAGGGTGCTCCATGAAGGAATATTCCAACTCCTTGCCACTTTTGCCTGCCAATGCTATATATTGGTATTTGTTTGCATTGAAGGACGGTTCAACGCTAATTTTGACTCCAAAAGGTTGGGTTTGGATAGAGATCTCAAGTATAGAGTGAAAGCACAAGATGCGACCTTTTGCGGGTGTAGGTGTTCAGACCCCAAAAGCAAAATTTCACTACAATAACTTTTGATTATAATTATTTTTCGACCAAAAGGAGTTGTCCAATCATGCCTACGACTTTTTTTAAAAAAAATAGGGCCACTTTAAGATTTAACAGTTTGAGATATTTTATCAATTGATCTAAATAAAGAAAAATTGTAGAATTTTTTATTCAACGTATCCGTTTTGTCCATTCTTGAATATTCTTTGATGTGCAAGTGTTTAAGTGTTTGTGTAAGTGATGTGTAAGTCATACTTGAAGCATGCATCATTCCTAATCACACAACATTTGACCAAGAAGCACGGAAATCATGGAGTGGGAGGCTAGCAATGAGAATTATGATTTCCAGCAGAAACGAACCATTTGCGTTCTTCTGCAAATGAGACCTGGCTTGCATTGAGAAGAACACGTATTTCAAATTTCAGCCCAATCGAATGCCGGAGTGAAAAGTTATGCCTTCTCAAACTTATGTACTGAAGAGAGCATAAAATGAATGAACTCGCCCTTTTGTGGTAAAACGATTACCACAAAAGGGCTAGTTCATTCATTCTCGGTAGGATTTGCACTGAGCTTTGAGAGAGCATAACTTTTGACTCCGACGTTCGATTCAGCTGAAAATTGAAAAACATATTCTTGTCAATATATGCAAGGTCTCATTTGCAGAAGAATGTAATGGAATTGTTCTTACTGGAAATCATTATTCTCGTTGCTAGCCTCCCACTCCATGATTCCAGTACTTCTTGATTTGACCTATTTCATAGTTACCTGCACATAGAGTGGACTTCAGGCTCCTTGTACAACTGGTAGCAATCATCGCAGATCAAGTCCAATTTAGAGAAGATCCCTTGATGATATCTGCCTTTACATTCAAGGCTCTTGAAGTTCTTACGATCGATCGAGGTCAATGATTGTATGAGATATCGCTCTTGATGCCATGGACTTCGCAATCGTCTGCTATAAGCATTCGCCATAATTGAGGAGGGTGGGGGTAGGACAAGGGTCATGGTAGAGACCAAAAGAAGGGCAATGGCCAATCTTTTGACCGAGAAAGTGAAGAGCTTGAGAGGTTTGTCCTGGATCTGAAATTAGGAAAATGAACGGTGTTGTAAAAACATGTGTTTGATTAAGGGCAGATTTGCGTATTCATATTTATAGCTTTATATGCTACTATAGGATGGCGGACGACCCCTTGGGTGGTTGTTTACAAAGCAAAACATTGCAAGAAAGTAAAAAAAGTAATAAAAAAAATATGATCAAGTTTTAAGAGACCATTCATTTTCCAGATGTACCAACGAAGCAGTCGGTCGTACGACATCTAGTTGTCTAGATATCTATGGCATATCAGAGAAAATTGTTAGAGGGAGTAGAAAGGTAGATGATCAAAATGCAATGATATATGAAAGCTCAAATCTATTTTTTTTCAGGATTTTCAACCTGCATGAAGATAAAGCTAGTAAAGATAGATGTTGGAAACTTTAACTCAAGATACGATCGACCATCAAGTCTCGACTTCTACTAAAAAGTCAGCGTTTTGCACTAAGGGAATTTGAATTTTATTTTCTCCCTTTTTATTGACGGTGGAAAAGGAAAAACTAGACTAGTTTTAAACATCGAATATTATAATACATCATTGAATCTTTTTTAATTTATTTTACAACTTAATTACAAAATCTTGCAAACAACTTCGAACTACTGCAGTAACTCCTGGAAGATGACCATATTTGCGATATTTGTGGCAATCGACTTAACACGTTTTCATTTCCGTGAGTTTGCATGCACCATTTCAAAAAGCAATCAAACAATAAGAGTCACAATTTATGCTCTCCCAAAATTCAGAACTCAAAATGATTTCACTGACAATCACTCTTGGTGTTTTTTTAAACAAAAAAAAACAATATCTAAAGATTTTGTTGGTTCTGAGCTTTGAGATGCCAAGAACAAAATTTATTCATTCCGACTAGAATTTTTAGCTGTCATCAGAAGCCCTGTAGTTAAGATTTCAGTTGTTCTTTTTCGAACTTAAGCGTGGAACTTTCTTAGTTATACACGTAGTAATGAGTTATTTCACTCAGATGTTGCTCCTGCACGTTCTACTCTTCATGATAATACCGCCAAAATAATCTAGACGGAAAGTTTAAGCGTCACTTGAAAACAAAAATAGAACCACATTTACTTTGACGTGAAAGTGACACAATCTAGCTTGAAATATTTGTTCCACTCATTAAATGGTATAATCCTTCATTATAATGATAAGTAGAAAGTTCTCCAAGTTAGAGGTCACTCAATTCTAATTTAAAAAATCACAATTTTCAACAAGAAACTCTTAACCGTTGCAGCTCTTTGTCAAAACTGTCCTAATTTTTATAAGAACTGTCAATTTGTGAAGCTCTGGCTTTATAGCAAAATTCGAGTGCAGTTGTTCGTCTTGAGTGAATACCCCGAGTTTGAGAACGTCGAAACGGCCCGCTCAAGAGCTCGTCTGAAGGGTGACCAGTTCGAGGGCTTTAGCCCGAGAACTGGTCACCCGAAAGACGAGCTCGAGAGCGGAAGCCGTCTTCACTTAGATCTTGAATTCGACGTTCTCAAACTCGGGGTATTGACAATATCGTTCGTTTGGCTCACTCATGTAGACTTAAAGGACTATCAATAAATGGGTTGGTCCCCTTAAAATGCACTGTAATCGTCACACTGGTACATGTTATTTGTTACTGGTTAGCTGATTGTCAGTCTTGAAGCAACGTCTGTGTGAGCGGGGGATGGACTGTTCAGGTTTTCGTGTGAGATTAATAGTTTTTGAAAGCACAAGCAACTGTATCAGGTAAGTGACTATTTGGTTTAAATCAAGGGCAGTCTAGCCGGCTCTTGAACAAAGCGGCATTTGGGAAGGGAGCTGGCACGAAAGATTACTCAAAAGATTTTGATTGTTTTGCAATGGATTAAAAACACGGGGGCACATGGATCATTAGGACATTATCATACTTCAATTTCAAATGTTGTGAAGCAATTAGATCAGGGTTTCACGACACATGAAAGATGTCTGTACAACTATTAATAAACATTTTTTAAAGTAAATCTTAAATCGAACAATTTTATGATAAATGACGAGTGCTTGGTCGTATTGATGTGATCGAGAGAAATCAATTTGCGCATATTTCGATTTTTCAATTTAGAGGCAAGAATGATGTTTGCATCGGATGGATGAATCAGCTTTTCTACACGGATTTGAAACCAACTTACAAGTCAAACAAATACAATGTAAGGAGTACGTACCTTGTAATATTAAGTTTTTGAAAATAAGACTTTTGATTTTCAACATTCTAAAATGTTCTTTCAAGACCAAAAACAAGTATTTGGCAAGTGTCAGGTCTTTGGAAGTGCACAAAGTCTCCTTTTTAGATTTTCAATTTAACTCGTACTTCCAAATTTTGGTTAGGAATCTTGCTTAAAAATCCCAATTAGATTTACAGAACAGATTGGTTCAATTTCATAGTTTGAAAGTTAAGAATGTTTTGAGTCACTATAGATTGTGCAAGAAAAGTGTTGCTGTGGGATGATTTTGTTTAACTCTTGAATACTTCGTAAAAATTGAGACGGCAACGTATTTTCAAGTTTTGTTCTTGTGGTTGACTCAGCTCATAAACCGGTTTGTGAACGTCGTCATTCTCGTCTTGCTTTCTTCGGAATCAGAATTCGAGACTGCGCGTCGCCTTTTTCCGACCTTCATTATTGCCCGATACGATTTTCCGACCTTCAAGAGTGCCCGCGGCTGCTCTTTTTTGGCCTTCATTACTGCCCTGTTGTCTTTTTCTTGGCCTTCAATACCGCCCGTGTTGTGAGAGTCAACTGCTTTTGATCGGCTTTTTTCGCGTTCAATTTCAATTTCAAGCTCGCACAACAATGAGCAACGTTGAGCGAAGGCGGAAATCAATTAGCAAGTCACATGAAATACGTCAACTTTTGTTATGTTGTGGGGAGTGAGCCAAACGAACGATATTGTGCTTTAATATTACAATATTGCTTAAACTGATCATAATTAGGGACAATAACTTTAAATAAATAAAGTTCTTTTTGCACCTTTTTAAGTCTATCTTTGGTATTTTTCCATTCCAAGATTTCAACGTTTTACCTCATGTAAAAAAACATTTCACGATCATTTTTCTCAAATTGATCGGTTGCATTTTCATTCTAACGAATATTCAAATATACTATTTAATAACTTGCAGAGTTGCTTTGCAGACTTGTATAGAAAAAGACACTATTGGGTTCAAAATGCAGTCCGACTGGAGAAAAATGAATGCGCCAGGAAAACTGCCCTTCAGTAGATTTCCTTGTTGCTGAATTGAAGTTAGATACTAAATTGAAGAGACGACTATTTGTACCTTACATTATTATCGCTAGACTTAATTACCACAATGGGATATGTAAATCTTAAAATTAGCAATTTGAAAGTTTGCGAACTCCCTTTTTTTCAAGTTGTATCTATTTTTTCAACTTTTTCTGCTTATTTCCCACAACCCACTTCATTTGTTTATTAACACTTATTTTTTCCACCTTCATTCATTTCATTTTTTGCCATCTTGTTAATTTAAGCAGTTTTATTCCTGTTCTTTCCTCATCGTTGTATTTTTTTACTTTTATGAAATTTATTCGTTTTTTTTATTTTGATAAATGTGGAATTTCATTCATGTCAATGTTGTGTGCCATGACTTCCTGTTGCACTTGTAACAATTCTCATAATTGTGGATGAAAGGTAGAGGTTACTAAGAGGATCAAGGACTGTTAATCGTCCACCCACTATAAAGATTATCTTTATCCTACTTGATTAAAACGGAAGCAGCAAATCTGTCTGGCAAGGAATCAATAAGGCCTAAATAAAGTTGTTAATGAATAGCTGAAAATCGTACACTATCAGCACCAAAAGATCAGTTGTTTTATTTATACTTGTAGCATTAGGTTGAATTTGGCAAGAGTTTTGGAGAAGTTTCTATCTTTTGCTCTAACAAGCTCAAAATGGTAAAAAAATGTCAAGTAATACTTGGCTTTAACTGTTGCTATTGGCTTGTAGTCATTGCATGCGTAGATGTCGAGCCTTCGGCGATTCAAGGTTTACCAAGTTTGTCTTTCTTCTTGAAAATTTCCGTGTTTTTTAACAAACACTAACATCCTTTTTCATAGGGTGGTGCAATAAAGTCTCAAGGTTGGCATATTTAATGCATGCCTAACACTTTCAACAATTGACATTACTTTGATTGAGGTTTAGACATTTTTGCACTAAACACAATGAAATTTGAGATGGTTACCACATTTTTTTCGGTCAGAAAAAAGGAATACTGCATTTGAAACTATACGATCCAAACAAAGCTCATCCGGGTTGCCAAGTGTCACATTATTTGGAACTTGTCATCAGACGAGTCTACATCCTTTTCATGGAATCTTTGCACCAAGAACTTGAAAGTCATTAGATGAAGGAAAAGACTCAGGAAAGAATTGACCTTAATCCAGCTCTCTTATATAAATGAATAGACATTAGTTCCCAACCAAGTTTATCCTATTCCTCTCTTTTCTGATGAACCTTGAATGCCATTCCTCCCTCATTCCACAAAAAATGATTGATTTGCATTGATTTTTTTAATGGTATTTGAGCGTGAGATTCAATTGCTGACTTTTTCCAAAATGAGAATTTTGATTAAACACTCATTAGGTAAAACAGAATAAGCACTTGCAACAAAATAGTGAAATGTGACCCTGTTGATCCATCCGCTACTAAATAACTGAAAATCAATAAAGCATGAATATAATTTATGCAATTAAAATTTGCATGATATTTGGTCTACCAACGAGTAAGTCTTGGCAGATCTGGAAAATTCTTGAAAATTTTGATTACATAGTTATGTGTCACTTATGCGACTAATGCAGGGGTTCTTAAACTTTTTGAAGCCCGGGGTCCTTTACCCCTCTCTTACACATAAAAGGAAAACCTTCATAAACGCATTTTTGCAATGGTCTTCAAAATTTATAATACTGGTTAAGGTATTTTAACTAAAATGATAAAAATAACAAAAAATCACATTCAACACGGTTGAATAACACTGAAGGCTGCAACTCCCTCAGCCAGTTTTTCAGTGTAGGTCTCTAGTTAAAAATGAACAATGAAATTGTTTCAGGGCATTATTAAGAAGGAATAATGGGCATAAATATCCAAAACCATTTATAAACGTTACATTTAGACAACTTTGCCCTTTTGGCATTCTTCAAAAAACCTTCATTGGGTCCCTGGTCCCAAGTTTAAGACATGCTGGATAAATTGGTTTTAAGAAGAGCGCTTCCGTCCACAATTGAGTTTATTCACCAAAATTTAGACATCTTTTGGAAACATTTTCCATCTAACCACATTGGCAAAGTATTCTTCTCTTAGTAGTTTTTGGTCAAAGGACCATGTTTTAGGTACGGAAGCAATGAACACTATTTGCAATTTGGGAAAAATCTCTAAATAACATATGATTTAATAACATACTGAATCATTGGCATCAAAATAATGAAGTTGATCAACTCTATCAAGTCCAAGATCCTTTTTTGTTTACCTATTCTTTTGAGTGATATTGGTCAAATTTTTAAACTCTCTTCATTTGGTTCCCAAATCCCAATGCCTTGGGCTTATGGGCTCACACGTAATGAGATTAAAACGGATCCTTTATCATTGGTGATGAATTAAAGTTATCTTTGCACGCACCAGTACATGTATGGAAACCCTGGCTCCAAAATAACCGGAGATTTTGATATCTAGCCTGACAGCTATTAATAAGGATAAAAATACGCATGTACGTTGTCATAAATAAGTGCTCATTGAGAACACCTTAACTCATTTGAATCCCCAGGTCCGGGTATTTCTTCAATGGTTCTTGAAAGCACTGCGGTAGGATTTGCGAAAATTAGCTCTATTTATCATGAACTCTTTTCATTTTATCTGAGAATGCCTGAAGACTCAAGAGAAAAATAAAAATTGTTTTGTTCCGAAATGAAAAGAATAACCAGTAAGTTGAATTCCTTGACTTTCTGAGCAGTGCCAACTCCGGGACATATTTTCAAGGACCATTCAAAATGATCAACAGGGCGCCGACCATTATCGTTATTTGCTAAAGGGACAGTATTGGAGAGTTATATGGTAGGGATGATTTGGTTCTTGGCAGGCGGTGCATATGCACGAGTCAATTAAAACTTTTCTTTAACGTACCTATTATTAAAATCATTAGATATAATTTTTGTATTTAGTCACATTTGACTCGCCAACAATAATCACCAAATAATCATTTGGTCGACAACGACAGATCATGAAGTTGAAAGGACGAAATGATTAAGGTTAGAAAAACGTGAGAAACAGAATACACAAACATCTCTACGTATTGAGGCAACCTTAAGGTCTTCGCTAAAATATCGAAGTAACAATTCATTTTTGGATAAAATCGAAAATATTTACTAAAAACCACCGTTGTCAGAGAAATATTAGCAATATCATGAATTGCAACAAGAAAGACTGACCACGATTCATGGAGAGAAGTTTCTAAAATAACTACATAAAAAACAACTTGGAAAGTTTGTAATTACTGACAAACGTAACACACTAAAATTAACAATGGCCTTGAACATTCATGATGTGATTTACGTGAAAACCCGGTATATTTCAACACAAAATATATTTTGAATAGAGCATTTCTTCATCATGGTTTATCTCGATACAAAGAGCGGCAAGGCTTGGAGTAAAATAGTATGATTGGTATAAAAACAGATACACTTCGAAATTTATCAGAGAACCATACGCCTGTCCTGAGGTCTTTTGACACTTTAATTGTTGGTGTTCCCTAGAGGTTTTGACAAGGAATCCTCCAACTTTGGCGAAGAGCGTAATAAAAGCGTACATTATCTCACGGGCGAGTTGAGATTGGTTTTGTGCTTTCTTCAGGATGGGCTGGTTTCTGACAAAGATTCCTCAGAGGTCAGGGGTATTCAAAACTGATTTACACCACATGAACATCACTATCGCTTTTTCCGTTTCTTGCCGATGATCTCGACAAGTTCTAAATACACATCTGACTCTTGATCAAGAAGCAAAGATTGGAGACACTGGCGAAAAGTGGAGGTGCTGAAGCAGTCCGATCTAGAAAAAGGGCGGGCAAAACAGGTTAGGAACCGGTTCATAACATCTCATCAGT